>JAEIFT010000551.1:0-170416 GCA_018904225.1 Lordiphosa mommai | reverse complement strand
AACAGCACGCCCATCAATATCACCAACACCATCAGCAACAGCAACATCATGCACAGCAGCAGCAGCAGCAACAGTCGCCACATCACCAACACCATCAACAGTTGCCAATGCCAACGCATCCCGGCCAACCAACTATGGGCCATCCGCATCCCCACCATACCCATCATCATCATCATGCCCATTTTCCGCATCCCGCATTTCTAACGCATCAGCAGGCGCCGCATCAGCAGCAGCAACATCAGCAGCAGCAGCAGCACGGCAATAGTTGTCAACCGCAAACCGCAGCGACGACGGCCGCATCCTCGTCGTCGTCACCTGGCAGCACAATTAGTGATAGTGACAACAATCACAACAACAATACCGGCCACTCTGGCCAGGATGGGCGACCGCATGAAATTGGTAATGGAGATACCAGCATCGAGGACAACAACAATCGAAGATTAACGCAAGAAAAGCAACAGCAATTGCTACAGCCGGCAGCAGGTGGCGGTCTTCTGACAACGCCACCACCCCCACCGCCGCCAGTTGCTCATCCGGTCATTGCCAAACCCATGCCCAGCCGACCAACTCCTTTCCTGCCGCACACTCTCAATCATCCGCATTTGCATTCGCTGTTGGCGCACTGCCGCAATCCCTATATGAGTGGTAAGAGTGTGTGTCCATTCTAATGCCTCGTAATTACTGTTACACCCCCCGCTGGGTCACATTAACACACAGTGTTTTACCCGCTCCCGCTCTAATGCATTTTATCCCCCTACACACTTTGATTTTCGATTGCAGTGGGCGCCCAAGTGTTTCCCCTGCCACCGGGTCAGGGTTTCCCCTGGGCGCATTCAACGCGTGGCAAACCACGTCGGGGCATGATGCGACGTGCCGTCTTCTCAGGTGGGTAGAGTGAGGAAAAGGGAAAGGGTCCTAATAATTGTTTAATTGCGGCTCTTCCTTCCCGTAGACTCACAGCGCAAGGGCTTGGAGAAACGTTTCCAGCAGCAGAAATATATCAGCAGGGCATACAGGATTCTCAGGTAAGTTTAAAGCTTTATTTTTATATGGGGGTATAGCTCAGGGTAGAGCGATTGGCCGGAAATCGGGGGCGCCGGTTTTAATCCGGGGGCCCCCTTTTAACAATTTTTTCTTTCAATTTTTATTGAAATTTGATTAGAAAAAATGAAAATTTCCAGCGACCCTTTTGTCTGCAGGAAATTTTAAAAATACTGGCGATATACTTCCACCATTTGGTCAGGTTAGGCAATTCGTAAAATTTTAGACATATATTCTACTCACCATTAATTTCTTTAAGCACCATATCGTTTTCGATCAAGATGATAAAATAAATGGCGCTTTGCAGCTAATAAAGAAAATTTTATAAAATGAACGGCTTTATCCACCTAGCGTCTTGAAATGAAGAACAGAAGAAGCAGAAAAATTTAAGTAGACTGGCGAATATTCATTACACACCTTTTTCATTAGTTATTTCTGCAAAAAGTGAAACGCAAGTATTTTGAATGAGGTTGTTTGTTTATCCCTTGTTAGGAAATTAGGCGAACGATTAGTGACTAATATTTAAATATCTTATTGTTAATTAGGTAAATTTATATTATGAATTTTTGTTTGTTTCTTGAGTTAAGTCGAAAATTGTTCAAATTTTTTATCAATTTTTCTTCATGACACGTCAATTTAGCTTTTCAACCTTTAAGAGTTTAATCGATTTGAGTAACAAAATATTTTGCCCATCCCCAACCCTATAATTTATTGCCAATAAATTTTCATTCCAAAAACGTTAATTTTAAGACCTCTTTTTTACCCAAATCTCATACAGCCAAGCCAATTTTTTTTGAGGTTTGGTGGAGAACATTGTCATTGCTAGAATTTCAAAGTCAACTGTCCTCGTAAAACTATTTCGCAAAATGCAAAACCTACCCATTGACGGCTTTGATTTGACCGTTAACACAGACTTTTCCTATTCTCATAACACAAACCCAAAGCATTTATAAGATCATTAAGGTGAAAGTGATCGATTGGCATATGTAAGAAAAACGGGGCGTAACATATGCAATGAGTTGATGAATTCATGTCTCCAGCTGACAAATGCAACTGGACACGCTTATTGCGTAATTATGAAATTTTTATGAATTATATGCAGCCGAGTTGAAAACTGAACAAAACAAAAAAAAAATGCTGCACTAATTTGGCATGACATTGTCAGCATCATCATCATCATCAGTATCAGCAGCCGTCGGGTTGCGGAATGGTGGTGACAACTCCTGCCTGGCTGTGTGTCTGCCTGCTCTGTGATTGAGTTGTGATCGATTACATTTTGACAAGGCCGAATTGGCCACGCAAATTTCTCTCCTTTTTTTAAATTTTACAAAAATTAATTTAATTATTCCATGACCCTGGAGGCCCAATCAATAAAAGCTGTCGCTGTCGCTGTCTCCGCCAAGTTGAAATGAATTTCTTATAGCTCGTTATAATTTCATTATATTTCCACCTCAGGACAAGAAGAGAATCCAACTCTCTGTACATACTCTTACATATTTGCGTTTAAATGTCGAAGACAAGCGACTGCGCATTTTGAAGGAAACACAGCCCGCCCAGCCCGCGTCCTGCTCCTGTGCTGTGGCTACCATTTTCTCTGCGCAGCCATTACTGAGAGCTTTTGCTCGGTTGTTAAGGGCGGAGTTTTATTTTCATTATTGAATTTTTTTTTGTCTTTTGACTTTTTTATTTATTCTGCTTGGCCCTTTGTTACCTTATTAAAGCTGATTGGAAAAGTTTCTTTTTAAAACCATTTTTTATAAGCTTTTAAATTTATTTTATATAATGGCATAGTTTTTACCTGATTTATATTGATTTTGTTGGCAAATTGCCATAGTTTATAAGTATAATAGAGTGCGAATAGTTGAAGGATTATTTAAAATGCTAATTATGAGTTGAATGGAAATTAAATTGCATATAATTTTAACAAAAAGTAGAAGGATCGAAAAATACGGATTATATTTAACCAATGAAATTTTAATTGATAGATAAAACGTAACGTTAACCCAACTTATGTTTAAGGAAAATTATAAAATGAGTTAAAAAAAACTATATCGCATTGAACCCCGTCTAGATATTTTAAAACTTGAATATTTCCTTTTATAATAAAAGCTCAACAAAATAGGTCCTACTTTAATATTTGTCTAAAATAAACTAATAATGCTGAATGGCTTTTTATGTTACCATATGTTGTGATCGATGATAAGTAGCCCGCAAAATTTTAAGTCACCTCACTATTTGAACACACCTAGTATTTTTTTTTATTTTGAAGTTAACATTGAAAGAGATTTTAACAATGTTGAAGGGTGACTCAGAAATAGCTACACTTTGACTTAAGTTGGTTGGCCAATTTTTCGGAAAACTCGAAGATGCTATAAGAAGATTTTATTATCTCATTATATGTTTTATAAAATAATCGTAGCCTTTAACCGAAATTTCAAGATATTTGGCCAAGTGATAGGGTTAACATTGGCACGGAGAAGCGAAAACTGAGGCACAAAGCGTGCCATTAGCGAATTTGTTCGTCCAAATTGTGGTCCCAATATTCTAATTCTTGTTAAAGTTATAATGAATCCGCTTTGAATCGTAGGAACTTAATCACACTTAGGGCTCTTTTCTTATATGTTTATGTCATCTAGGTGGATATTAGGCAAATTTATGTTGGCCACCTTTAGGGCGATTTTAAAATATCTATGCTTTTGTCTACAAAGACCCGCGTATGATTTTACATGCGGCCTAAAAGCAGGCAACGTTTATTTTCTTAATATCCACGTAGATTTAAAAAACATGAAGATGAGAAAACTGCCCTGAATATAGTTAGGAGTGCTTATGGAGCGCTCCTAGTTGAAGTGAAACAGGAGTCCCTAGCGAACAACCCTTAGGAGTGTTTATAGAGCGCTCCTAGAGTTTTAAAATACGTAAGTAGGCCGTGCATTTGCTGTTCTAGGAATTTTCAATCATTTTCACAGTAATATAAGTTTAATCGATTTATATTAAATGAAAATAAAATTGGGTGTGGTGCAAGGGGTAGAGTGTAAGACTACATTGCGGGAGATCCTGTGTTCGGGCCCGCCTTCGCAAATTTTGCCGTTTGGATTCGGTGGTAAGCTCGGCAAGGCCACTTTAGTTGGGATAGCCGCCAGATTAATTTTTTTTTTTTTTTTTTTGTTGAGCCACCTTTTCAGATTATTATTAGAGCCCAAAAGTAGACCATAAATACTCCGCCTGAATTATCTTAGGATTATTGACGGAGGCCTTTCCAAAAATTCAAAGGTGAATAGAGTAGTCCGCTTGGAGTCCTAGCGGGTTATCCGCGGATTTTTCATAAGCACCTCTGGGACAATTTTAGGATCCTCCCTAAGAGGGTATAGGGAGTCCTAAAGGTTTACCCAGCGGAGTCTGCTGTTTGGCTGAGATATATGGGCATTTCCATTATGTCGAACGGGACCGTCGAACACATTTGAAGTGAAAAAATTCAAAATAAAATTGATTATAGCCCTATAATTGGTGCTAAGGTTGATTTTGATCAGTTTTTACTTGTCAAGATAATTGCTAAAAAACCAAGGCATTCGCACGGGACAAAAACAGAAGTGGTTTTCGCCACGAACAATTTAAAAGCCAATTTCAGCGAATTCTGAGGCAATATTTCATATATTTACTTTAAGAATGTTGTGCATTGATGCCGCTTAAAAATGGTTTTGATTAAATCAAAAAAAAAAACCGTATACTTTTGTTTTAAATTCAATTTTAAGCACATTCGCTCGGGCCATGTCGCACGGGACATTTTTTTTTCATCATGTTAATTATGTTTTTTTTAGATTCTCTTTTGATGAAATTATATATATACAAGCTAAGTAAAAATGTTGTTGAATCAACAGAAGACTTCAATGAATTTATTTTATTAAATAACAAAAAAAAAACACATTTATCAAAAATATTGGATCGTTCTTCAACTTTTCCCTCCACCGTTTGCCACTCTAATTTTTGGCCGTTTGTTGATCATTCAGATTTAAATAATTAAAAGTATAATTTTACAAAAATACAAATCATTTATATAGGAAAAATTATTAAATATCACACTCATGATGTCGTACGGGACCAACTTTATATAAGTACCAAGATCCCAAATCTTCTTATTTTTTTTAGAAATGTTTTTTTATTTGAATTCTATAAAAAATCTCTATTTGTACTCAATATTGGATAAGCTTTCTGTATGTACTTTCGACGTATTGATAACTTATATTGTTTTTCAATGTTGCACGGGACATCCAAATATGCAATAATGCAAATCAAAAAATTTCTGGTTTGTGCAATTGCATAGACTCACAGTCAAAGAAGTCTGAGGCTAAGTCACAGCTTCTTAGTGAGCTAAGAAACAACAAAGATTTGATTACACCAAACACCTCTAAAAACTAGCATACTTTTCGGGATTTCTTTAAGAATAAAATAAGTATGCTTTTATTCTGTAACCTTACATTGGAAAAGGGGATCATAACAATTTTCAAATGATTATTCCATGAAAGATTGATACAAAAGATAAAATGCTAAAACGACTTGGAGTGGGACAGCAAAAAGTCTGATGATAATCGGATAATCAAAGCCCTTGAAACAGAATTGTACAGACAACTCTGATTTCTTGGTAATGTTAAAAATTGTTGTTGCCAAAAGTCTGATTTAGATATAATTGAGAACATATTTCCTATACTGCTTCGCCAGTTAATAACCCTTAATCAATGTGACTTGCACGCAGATGCCTGTAGAGTACAAATAAAAAATATTGTTCATAAATCGCCTGTTAGCTGCAATAAACGCTTTGGCGGTTTGGTTTTCAATTTTTCGAGTGCGTTTGTTAAAAACGCAATAAACGTTGCAATGAACAACACTCGAAATGATGAATCACCTGAGCGGCCGCCGACCATCAATGCAACGTTTTGTCAACCGCAAGGCACGCGACCAGGACCACACACTCCATATACCATTGCAGCCATTTAGGCGCCATTGCATTGTGGATATTTATGGCAGACACCGTACAAAAGGGGGGGCTGCAGCAAATGAACAACAAATGGCCGCAAAAAAGTGCAGCACAACCAAGGACGAAGCTCTTAAATCATATTGCATACAACTAGGCGCAATGCAATCCACTCACGTACAGGCTCACACTCCCACACACACATACACAACCTGTGTCGCACGAGTGTGAATATCCGCACTTGTTCATCACCCCAACCCCATTCAACACACACACACACCCCATCTTTGTCAGCAGTCGTTAATGGAGCTTTTGGCTTCGTGTCGCCATCGCCGCCGGCTGGTCAACACTTTGTCCTTTGTCCTGTGCTGGAGCTATGGACCAACCGCTGTGATTTGACTGCGAATTTTTCTGACATTTTTGCACATTTTTTAAAGGTTTTTCCTTTTTCTTCTTTAGTCACTTGCCTCTGCTTTTAGCTTTTGTTTTATTTTTCTTTTTTTTTCTGCGTTGACATTTTTCATTATCCTAGTTGACAAACTGCATTTGATGAATGGCAAAATAGAGAGCAAGAGAGAGAGAGAGGGAATTGGAAAATCCTTTTGTGTGAGCAAAGATTTATGGCTCAAGTGGGGATAATAATCATTAAATAATAGTAAAATCATATATCACAAGTGGGTGCCAATATTTGGAAGCTTTATAGCATTTTGTTTGACCTAAGATAAATGTTATCTTTTAAGGGCACATTTATTGGATCGTGATGTTATTTAGAAGGGAACAGCGATGTTTGCTCTTTGACAAGTGATACACACTTCCACTTAATTTCAATGCTCCATCAGGACTGACTTGTCGATAACAATGGGCACGTTCAGCAGAGACACTTGATCACTGATCAGCTTAATAAAATTGCTCTTATTATTTAGCACACTATTAGGGGGTCTCTTAGAAAAGATTCATATATATAAAATATCATTTTAAACATAAAAGGAAAAGTAGGCTACGTAATTTACCAAGAAATATATCATTGATCAGGAAGCAAGTTCTTCTGCTGAACACGGCCAATGTGTGCTTAATAACTATATATTAGATGATGTATCGATGCAACAAAGTGTATTAAACTAACTAGACTAGATTATAATAGATTAATGATATTTGGACCTTAGTGAAACCTATCCAACCTAGTTTGTTTCTATGCTTAAACTAGTTGGGAATTTTAAGCAATACGTGAGCGAAAAAGCTTCTAAATTTAGGCAGGCTTGAAAAAGGAAGCGTTTTCTTGTCGCACATTTGCGGTTGCGCCCCTCAGTCTTTTGGGCGGGAGGTGGACTGCTACTTTGCCTAGGGTTCTCGTGTAACATGCTTCGGTTTGATGTCCATTTAAACGTACTACGCATTGAACGTCAACGTTCAAACTAACAATAACGGGCTTATCTCTCAAGATTTGAAATAATGGGCGCGTTCATCAGAGACACTTCATCACTGATCACCTTAATAAAACTACTGTTATTTTTAGCATACTTTTAGGGGGAAGCTCCTGGAAAATATTTTATTAAACACAGGAGGAAAAGCGGGCTGCGTAAATTACCGAAAATATAACATTGATCAGAGAGCAAGATCTTCTGCTGAACACGGCCAATGTTTCCTCATTCACGAATTGACAACCTACACATAGCCCAAACGGAAAGATATAGAAAGCTGATACTTGGACAGTAGGTTTCACATGTTGAAATGGGTAAATGGTAAAATAATTTTCTAATTTCGTAAAATCCACCTCCAAAGGTCGGAAAATGTGTACGATGGTAGGTTTATGGTCAAAGCTTATTTTTGAGCCGATCTGTATTAAATTCGGTTTGTAGACTTTATGCACCATTTTGGTAAAATTCATCCCCAAGTTCGGAAAATGGAGCGCTGGGTATAATGCTACAGATTATCAACTTTTTAAGTGCTTAAACAGTTATATCTAGCAATTACAAAGAAAGAAAAAAACTAAATCGAAATAATATCGGAATCACCATTTCTACGATTCCTATTTTAAATTTTTTTAAAAGTATCTGATATCAGTTACGATTCAGGTACGCGATTTGAAACCGTTTAATTGGTCTAACAATTTCAATAAAATTCCCTGGTTTTAGCAGTGAAAGTTCTAGGAAATATTGTAGCAATAGATTGTCATCACGCTTTGTTTTATTTTTGTATGATCAAATCTAAAGAAAACAGGGGAATAAGTATGTTTGGGTGTGGTGATTGGTTTGTCAGCAGTAGCTAGTTAGCAAACCGAAGTCGCCATGCTTGTCTTGACGACTTTTAAGCTCTAGGTTCCACTTTCTAATGGCTAAATCTAATTTAGCGTTTTTCAAGAAGAGCAAGGCGAAAAAGTAAGAATGAATTGGTGTGCGAATATAATGCCACACAAAACGGCTCTGACCTACTTCATTGAACGCTAAGCAGCGACTAATTGGTTTTGCCTCATCTTCTTACTCTCTTGGCAAAGGGCTCGTATGAGAGAATCGTGAATCGTGAGAATCGACTTGAATTTTTTAGACTTTGAACTCCCACCCATTCTCTACCCATCACTTACGCCCTAAGACCAACTCCAACTGCATTTGACAGTTACCAGCCTCATAATCCGCCTGCTATAAATTTAATTGCCATTAATGACACTTCAAATGCCAAAAACCCATCCAGTTCCACGATGTAGATCCATTTCGAACTCCAGGCGTCTGTCAACCACACCACACAGCGGAAATGAAAAACATCTTGAGGCTAAAACCATTTTATGTTCAAACTGATTTGCATTTTTAAATCCATACACAAAAGCAAAGTTCAAGAAATCGCGAACCAGGACGAGTTGTCCTCCTGTTGACTCGTTTAGCAACCCCCGCCGTACACACACACGTGTCTGGCTGGGATTTTGGTGCATAGAGATTTTCCGGCGGCAACTTTTTAAGTGTCATGTCCAAAACAAATTCGTCTGTTTTTGATTTGTCGAATAATGGGGGAGAAAAAAAAACATCTCGCCAACGCTTCGGCAATCAACTTTCCCTCTCTGTTTCTCGCTTTGGCTGCCGTGTGTATTTGCACGTTATAAATATTTTTATTTTTATTTTTGTCTGCCTTGTCTTTTGTGTGAGTGTGTGTGTGTGTGAAGGGGTAGGGGGACAAGGAGATTACGGCAGACTTTGGCGGCATTTTTTTTTTTTGTTTGTTTATTTGTTTGTCATTTCGATTTTTGTGCTTTAAATCAAACTGTGCGATAAATTATGTGGGAATTTGCTTGTTAAGGGAGGCCATATTTAACACTCTGGTGAGTTGGTCATTTGTGTTATTTACTTTTACATTTTTTTAATGGGAAAGGTTTGCCAATGATTTAAGATCGAAATTGGTCAGGTTGCTTGTTTAAAGCGGCCTAAAAGCAGGCAACATACATTTTCTTTTCAAAAACATGAAATCATTTTCTCATCTTCATGGATTTCAAATACAGGAGCTTTTTAAATAAATTTATGTTGCCTACTTTTAGGCCGCGTTTAAAATCATACTTGGGTCGTTGTAGAACACAAGCAAAGATATTTTTAAAGCTGCCTAAAAGTAGGCAACATACATTTGATTTAAAACAAATAAGCACAATAAAGATAAAGGCCTAAATGTAGGCAAAAAACAATGTTTGAAAAACAGATGAGAAAACGGCCCTTAGACTAAGCTTTTTCAGAGCAGAGCTCGAGCCTTTGACAGCTTACGCTAGTAAATTCTAAAGGGTTCTAAAAAAATATTAACTAAATGACTTACCCCGCTCATTCCCAATTCCTTACTACACTCAAAAAAAAAGACGTCTGACAAAGTTCCAAAACGAAAAACATTTTTTTCAAGTAAAACTTCGTTTAAGAAATCATAAAACTATTAAACAACATTTAAAATGTTTCCAACTCAAATTTCATTTCAATTTGTCAGACCCACAACAAGTCCTTTGACTTTCATCCCCATTATGCCACAAAAACGATTGAGAAACATTAAAAACCATCATTTGCAGCTTTGGTTACAAAATAAATTTTTGACAAATTGCTAAATAAATGCTTCCTTCCCCCCACACACACACAAGGATTTGGCAAACATTCAGCAGAGCTCTGACTATGGCCATCCACTAAAACAATAACCACAATCAAGAATAAATGGACCATGGCCAGTTGGTAACCCAAAACGTACTGCCAACTGCTGTTGAAATGACTTTGGCAAATAGTAGCAGACTATTTAATACGCTATTATGCCGCATATCGAATGACATTCGGGAGCACAAAATGGCTTGACAGCAGCAGCAGCAGGCAGGCAGGCAGCAGGCCCACCCTTGCCGTCGCCCGGCTCATTAGTTAACATATGTTGGCTCAACCAGACTCCGGTCGAGATTCCCAGGACTCCCTTTACCCCGACCGCCCACACAAACAACAGCTTGTGCTCATTGCCCAAAGTCAATTTTCGAAAAAAAAAAGGGAGCCACCAAAGCAATTTGTAGCCCAATCCCTGACTCTTGACTCGCTTCGCTGGGTGGTTTATAAAAACTTCAAACAAATTCTATGCGCGTTATGCCCAGGCAGCGTGTCAGAAAAATATGTTACTTATCGTTTTAGCCTGAAACTCAATGCTAGGGGGTGGCCAAGTACTGTAGAATATGTTAAGGTCTTTAACAAAAAGGGGAAAAATAGTTTAGAAGAAAATTATATACTTAAACATATTGTGAAGTTTAAATTGAATTGGGTAAACTTGCTGATATTACTGACCTTGGGAATGGATAAATATTTTTAATTTATTTACGACAGAATTTGAAATAGTTTTGACTTTTAACAATTTAACTTTAACAAAAATTTTCAAGCTCCTAGGTAAAATTTTCAAATATCCCGTCTTAGTTCTTACTTACACCACAAATTAATACTACAATAATTGATTGCAAAATGTAAGTGCTTTAAGGCTTACCGTTTAATCTGTGGGTGGATTTCAGGACAAATCATTAAAAATGTATGTCTTCCCTTGAAATTCCGGAAATGTTCGGTCGTAGTTTTGAACTTGAATTAAAGCTTAAGGTTCGGTTCACGGACCGATTTTTAATATTGAACCCAAGATTATGGTTCAAGTCCACGTCAACTTTACTAAGAGTCAAGTAAGACACTAGTTTACAAATATAAAAAAATTTCGATCTCAAGCATTTGGCATCCGATCCCGATCTTAAACAGTCTCCTGAATTCAAAAATCAAGACCAAACAACAAATTGGGAAGAAAAGTACCTTTAGAAAAATGTCGATATCTTCAGGTAATTGAATGTGCTATACATCATTCGTACCTCTTTTAATCCGACGGTTGATTTTGGCGTTTATAAGGCTTTAAGCGGCAACTTTGCTTTAAATTTGTCAGTTTTAGAAGAAAAACGATTTTGCGTGATATTTACACCAAGAAATCAATTTTTAAAATTATTTTTTCGCTGACCATGAAATGCAGATCAATTACAATCATAATGCTCAATATTTCATTGAAATTGAAGATTTTATTTTTATACAAATAGCCATTATGTTAATATTTTATTGCTCATCATAGGAGGCATAGTTTCTATATTGTATTTTGTTTACATCTATTTCGTGGAAAATAGTCACGCTGCTTAGTTCATAAGTACATTTTAGGAGAACAGAGCAAAATTGAATGCAAAAAGTAAAACTAAGATTGACACAATGGCAACATCGAAAATCTGTCACTAAACGCTCTTCCAAAATGTGTTGTATCAAATTTTAATTTTTACGAAAGATTATTAAGAAAAATGAGCATCATTTTTTGTTTGACATGGTTTCTATTCAAAGTTTTTTTTACACATTTTTGGCAAGAACTGGATTAGGTATATGATAGAGAGATTTAGCAAAGCACTGCACTTTAGGTTATAAGGCCATCAGGATGCATATAACCCATCACGACTTCTCTTGTAACTGTGGATATGAGAAAGAGATAGAAAGTATTAAACACCTACTACTGCTTCTGTGAAAACCATTTCTTGAAGATCTGGGTTGTCTGCCAAATTCCATAGGGACCTAGCTATATTTATCGACTTCTCATAATTTTTTTTCTACAAATTTTGCATTAACTTTAAAATTGGAAAATAGAGTACAACTACCAAATTTTACATACATACAGACAACATACAGAGAAACTTTTCATTGCATTTACAAAAAAAGTGAGCGTCTGCGTGCCTCAACAAAAGTCTGTGCAGAATTTTATATATCTAGACAAAGCCGTCAAAGCCAAAATCTCTTACGGTTGGTTTAAAATACCACCTAATAAATTTGGATAAGCAAACCATGTTGTTGAAATGTTAAAACATTCAACAAATTTCAAATGATCATCAAATTTACTAGTAAGACGGGATTTACACGATGAAGCAAACTTCATGATGTTTTTGAAAAAGCTCTTGCTTGTAGGAAAGAGGTGTAGAGGGGTAAGCTACACCACTACCCCTCTTTCCTACAAACAAAAAGCTTTTGCAGAAACTGCATGAAGTTTGCTTCATCGTGTAAATCCCGACTAAGACATTTTTTTTTTGAAAAGACGCAACCCTGTTTGATCAGATGGAAATTTATCTTAGACACAAACCTTCTATTTAGATTTGCAAATTAGAATATGAAATCTCTCAAAGTTATTTGACACTGACGAATCTTTAGAGTGTTTTCCAATCCAAACGAGGCCCAAAATTTACACAGAAAGAAAAAATGTTAATTTTTTGATAATCAAATGGACATTTTCCATATCCATTTGGGCTGGACATTATAATCTCCTTTTTAACCCATTTGATATTAAATAATATTAAATTGATCTTAGTTTTTGCATCTAATGGAGCTGAAAAACGACTAAAGGAACATGAAAATTGATATATTTTAATACCCCCAAAAAATAAGGATTTTATGATATCGTAAAAATGAATCTTTTTTGTGAAGAAATTTCCAGTTCCAGTGATACATTTTTTTGGATTTCATCAGGCTAGGCAGAGTTCTTTAAAAACAAATTAGAATTCGTTTAAAATTTTTGAACCTTTTGGGGCGGAGACCTAAATTAAAACATGAAAAAAAAATGTACTTATTAAATGCAAATTTTTCAGTAGCTGAATCCCGTACATTATTTCAGGCATTTCCCCAACTAAAACATTTACAAATTGCCCTCAACAATTAACAAGTTTTGTTGTTTTGCGCTTGATTATTTGCATACATTGTTATTAACAACAAAAAAAAAACCAAAACAAAATTTATGTAAAACAGCTAATAATTTGCCAGGCAAAACATGTGCAATATTTGTAAACAAGCTAAAACGGAATTCCAATTATTGTGGCTCATTAAAAACAGTTGATATTTTTAATAGTAATTAGCATTAGTTGACCTAGTCGCCACCAACAGGTTTCTCCCCCTCTCTATTTTGGATTAAATTCTTAATCTTTTCAATGAGCAAATATCATAATTTCAAGCTCATTAAACTTGGAAATAGAAAATGTCCGTTAAACGAATCCATTTCCAGTTGCCTTTTCGCATACTAAATTGCACGCTTTATAATTAATTTCCATCAAAAACAGACGACGACGTCGACGATGACGGTCCTGGTTCCTGGTCCTTTTCCCTGTTTGGGGGTTGGACCCATAATCATTAATCTTATCGCCGCCTGAGCTTATTATTTCAATTGCCGTGCGAGACGATGATGGGTGGGTTGTTGGGATGTTGGACAAAAATTCAATGACCGGAAGTAAGTAAAACAGCAAACCCAAAAAGTTGGCACGTGGCGACAGAGAGAAAATCTCTGCGGTTAATCGCTTGTTCAACATGTCAGCAAATTTTGTTTGTTTATTTATTTATATTGGTGGCAGATTAAACCAAGAAGAATGAAGGGGGGGACATACTCTTAAAAAAAAAAATTTCCCCACTAGTCACAAATCTAATTAGCAAAGTTTCCCATAAATTTGTTGCAAAATTTTGTTACAAAGTGCGAATGTTGTCCTGCTGTGACATAGGCATGCAACGACAACAACAAGGCTAAACACCCACTGCATAATAACTCAAAAACAGTTGCGATTCTCGTTGGATGTAGCTTGGGTGGGCGGTGGGTTTTTGGGAGGGAAGGCGCCATTAAACAGGCTTGCCATAGCATCGAGTATCTATGCCCTTGCTTGGCTGTCAACTGCAGCCAGTCGACCAGAAGTGAGAAAGAGAAATTTTTGCGCAAACCAACTTTTGTTGTGCACAGTGGGAAGCTACAAAATAAAATACTGAAAAAATGTCTTTAATGTTTTGGTGTCCAAAAAAAAAACCAAAAAACAACAAATTAAATCCTTCACAGTTTATTATTAAATTTAAAAAAAAAAACCTTTGTAAATATTTTTTTTATATTCAAACTTTTTCCTGCTCTTAAGATTTTCGAAGCACTTCCGTATATAATATTTTCAGCAATAACAGTGTAAGCTCTTCGTTGGTTGCTCGTACTCTAGAAGACCTCTCTCAATAAACCTTAGAGTTATGTTGGGGTTATCTTTATACGTTAATAATAAATGATGAAATCGACTCATCTGAGTTGATTAGCCAAATTAATTTCTATGACCCGTAACTTTATCCCCTTATTTCTGAAACGTTTTACTATGCAGAAAAAAATGTATTCAGAAAATAAGTCATAGACAGTTCAAGCAAAATTTAATAATAGTAGGCCAGGGTAAAAGTGTTAATAAGGCAGAAAAACACAAAATGTCCTGCTCAAATCACCAAAAGGTTCCTTAGAAACGTATTTACCCTGGCCTACTAGGATAAAACTCTATCTAAAAATATGCAAAACCAGCTGTCTAGTTATAAAAGTGCTTGAAATAAGCACAATTCAACTCAACCACCGCATCTTAGAAGATTGGCAACAAGCTTGTTCGAGCAAGTTCAATGCGACATATTTTTTCCATTCGAACCCACCGTATTGGCCTCAAGCTAGCCCGAAAAACAGGGATTAAGAAAAGAAGACGTCTTAAGAGGATTGTCCCTAGGAATTTCGCTACCAGGAGAGTAAAGTAGGCTACCTAAAAAAAATTTTAAAATTACTTTTTAAAATTTATTAAACTATATATAACTCACCACAACTATGCTAAGAAGTGGTAGACTCTTCAATGCAATTTACCAGATAAATTTGGGTAAAATATAGTTGTGGTCAACAAGCGTGTGCGATGGTGCTTTTATAAAAATATTTTAATAAAATAAAAAAAATTATTAAAAAAAAAAAAAAAAAAAAAAAAATGGGATAGTTTTTTAAAATTTATAAAATAAAAAAAAAAAATAAAAAAAAATAAAAAAAAAAAAAAAAAAAAAAAAAGGATAAATCTCTTATAAACGTTAAATAGAGAAGGTATTGCAAAGGCGAGGAAAACTACACATAAAAAAGATTAATCACAGATGACATAAGATTATTATTTTCGGCACTATGCTTCATATAAATAAAGACAGCAGCTCAAAAGCATTCATTTCAAAGCTCTACAAAAGTGTTTCTATTCAAATGAAGCATTGTGACGAAAATAATTTTTATGTCATCTGAAAATAGGCCTTTAGAAAAATGTATATATTCAAAATCCTTTTCGGATTGATACAAAAATCCTGGAATTATTCCATGCCTATCGTATTTTTTTTAAGTACATAATATAGTAGATTTTACATCAGAGGTGTCCAGCTATAGTCGTTACACTGCTCGTAGTCGCGAGCATACAAAGTCACAGTCAGAGTTTGTGGCATACTCGGGAGAGATTTCTTGTGTTTCTTCTGTTTCTCTCCTATGGCTGTAGTTGCTCGAACAAATGAACCAATTTGTTGGCAAGTCCAAGTCAACGTAGATTTTGTTTTTGCCAATGATTTAGTTTGAAAAAAGAAAAGAAATTCATTATAGCAATTGGTGCCTTCTCTTCCATATGCTTTTAATGGGCACTCCTGCTTTACATCATTAAACTTCATCGATAACATCGATTTTCGGTTTTGGTTCGGCATTTTCGGAAAAACACCAGTTCGGTTGGAGGTTCGGTTTATAAGTGGTTCGTCACGGTTTGGTTCGGTTCGGAACCGGTATGCATCCCTGCTTAAAAATCAAATCTAATAATTTGTGGATTAGTAAATTCGTACTCTAGTCAATCCTTTCGTACTTGGTTTTGAGAGAATCAGGGATCAACCTATTTTTGACATTGTTTGTAAAATTTGCTGTGTTCCTTTTTAATTTTCGCTCAAGAGAATAGGACCTTCAGTTTAACGCCAAATCCAAACGGCAAAGTTTTTGAGAAGCTTTTTCATGGCTTCTTACTTCACAACCGGCGCCAACAGCTGTAAAGGTGACCTTATGTGTTAAAGTTTTAAAGAAAAAACTTTTAATTAGATGTTCCGAGGCGGGTTCAAACCTACAACCTCCCACACAGTAGGGGCACAAGCTACCCACTGAGCCACACAAGGTCACATCGATTGACATCGTTTAGGATTAATTTTTGTCTGCATATCTCGAATTTTTTTGATACTTTGCAAAATTCAAAATTAAAAAATATGTGTCTAATTTGCTCATAACCCGATAATTGTTGCTCATAACCTTTTTAAATTTTGTTCACAGTTGAGTTAATTTTTTTCCCTACTTACGAATAGTTTGTTCTTAGATTAAGTAAGAAACTCAACAAATTCAACTTGATTTCAGTTTTTGTATACTCAATAAAAAAAGATGCTTAAAGTAAGAAACCGTTTATAATCAACTGGAGTCGAATGTTATCAGAGTTATCCCCTCTGTGTACTAACTATGCCTTGCAATTTTCATAACCTTGATCCCACTGTGCGTGTCTCTAATCAATTTGTAGCCGTTTAGGAAAATGTCTCTAATTTGCATTTATTATGGATTTGGCTGGAGTCTGTTGTTGGCATTGCAGTTCAAACTTTTTGGGCCATAACCACGCCCACACACACGACAACAGTTACACACCCCCAGCCCTTCCTCCTCCCTGCACCCCAGCAACCATTCCACCACAAAAACTTTATGCTGGGGTGGTTAAAACCCAAAAAGTTGTTCCCTGACCAAAATGCTGGCCCATGAATTTATCTTGGAGTGGCCTGTGGCCATGAAAAGTTGATGAAACTTTTCTGGCTGACTTGGACAGCCATCCATCCAGCCATCCATCCCACATAAGTTTAGGACAGCTTCAATTAAACCCATTTCATTATACTTATTTTTTCCTTTTTTTTTTACTTGCAGGTAAAAATTTGGTTTCAAAATCGCCGCATGAAATGGCGCAACTCCAAGGAACGCGAACTATTGGCCAGTGGGGGATCACGTGACCAGACGCTGCCCAATAAGAATAATCCCAATCCCGATTTATCGGATGCCAAATGCGATCGTCCCTTAACGCCGATCTCCCCCTCCCTGTTGTCGCCCAATGGCAGTGTCACGCCCCCACCCACCAATGCCAAGGATGAGCCGCCAGCAGCAGCTGTCACACCCAAATCACCACAATCTGCCAGCAGCAGAAGTTCACCCGGTCTTCTGCCGGGCAGCAATCATCCTTCATCTGGCTATGGCTTACAAATCAGTTCACCACCACCGCTTTTGACCAGCATCAAGATGAATGATCAATCGGCCACACCCACACCAACTACTCCAACGGTTTCCTCGGCCGCCTCCTCGCCACCGGGCGTGGCTTCCAGTGCAGCCGAATTTCAGGCCAAGATCAATGCGGAGATGCAGAAGCAATTGGTGGCGGCTGATTTGAAATTTAAATTGGAGAATAGCATTCAAGAGGCCAAACAGCGTCGCTTTGAGCAGTTGCAACAACAATTGCATCATTCGCCGCATTTTAATGCCATGCGGGAGGTGGAATTGGCGGCAGCTGCAGCTGCTGCCCAACTGCATCATCATCACCAGCAGCAACAGCAGCAGCAACAACAACAACAACCCCCGGCTCCACTCCAGAGTGCCGAGTTCATGAAACTCTACTATGATGACTACGATGACTCCAACTCAGATAGCGATGAGGAGATTAGTGTGACGTGATTTTCAAATACAAAAATCATTGCTTGTAAATATATGTTTTAAAATTGTACATTAATTGACTTAATTAAATTTATTGTATTTAATGGTGTGCATATAATAATTTTTTCGAATTTAAATTCCAACATGAAATAAAGATCTTTGAAGCATTTAAATTCAGTTTCTTCTTTGTCAAACAGGTAGATAAGTTATTTACATGCATGTAATCTACTTGATGTAGATACGCTTACAAATATACAAGCTTAAAGCTTATACACAGAACAGTGTACGATTTTTTTAAAATCTTCACAGTTGAATTAAGTCTGATAAAAAATACTAAAGTGTACAAAAAACATTGAGTTACCTGGATAGCCTTGTCAGTTGGTAGAGACTGATAGAGTTAGAAGCTCCAAAACTAGTTTTGAATGTAATTCTTCCTTTTCGAGTCGATATATTGGTAAGATAAATGATTAAAGGTCGCGGCAGTTGCAAATAGTTCACGTCCGTCTCTATTGTTCAGACTAGGGAAGAGAGCGTGTCGGATTTTTCCACCATAGCATATGACGAAAACATAGCACGACTCAGCACAGCCCAAACACGAAAATATAGAAGACACACAACGATCCAGCACCATTTTTTGTTACATACTAACCAAGGTATAATACCGTAAATGGAACAGGAACCGTTAACCGAAATAAACCATTTCAAGGCGCGCACCGGTATCGGAACTTCAACGGATATTATAAATTGTTTCAGATCCGAACACCATTAAAATAGAACCCAACAAAACCCGGAACCATACGGAAACGCTAATACCACAACTGTTCTAGTTTATTATTACTTATCTTCCTGATTTTTGATTATTACATATATATTTTCAACGGTTACCCAATAATTTACATATGTATTCTAAGCCAGTGATACATTCAGATCAAAATATCACATTTTAGAAATTCGCCTTAATAAAAAACAGAAAAAAAATATTACCGAAATATTTTTATAAAAACTACGACGCTTTTAAAAAGCGGAAAAATTATTTTTTATTTAGATCGGAGACTACAAATCAAAAAGATTTATATTGAGAAACGTTACGTGCATTAAAAAAAGAAAGCAAGCAACTATCGAAGTTTAATAATAATATTATAGATAAGATATCATATAAAATTAAACGTTGATAATAAAAATTCATCCATAAAAAAATTTCTAGTAAACACGACCGATCTCGTCTTGTTTGTGGAAAATGGTGGTTTAAGCACTGAATCAGAGGAAACAAATAATAGAGATCAAACAAAGGTGCTGTCAGATGTGGAAAAATATAAAACTAATAGGGGTACAAGAAAAAAAAGTAAGACTTGACGTCTCCTTGTTGAGGCTCTGCAAACACCAACAAAACGGGACTAGTGGAGAAAAGAAGGGGGGGGGGGGGGGTATTTTTAATAAATTTAAAAATTAAGATCAACTAATCGAAGATAATTCGCGTCTTATCTTTCGGGTGCTCCTAAATAATTGTACTTTTAAAAATAAGCCTTCAACAAGGTAGGTTCGAGCCGCTTTGCGTCGCATTATATTTGGACACCAATACACTCTCACTTTTTTGCATCGCTATTTGTGGCTAAGGCTGATATAGAGCTATGTAGGAGATTGGCCCTAAGTGTGTTAGCAGTTTGCTTAACATCCAGCTCCAAGGCCTACTGGACTGTACACGTATCCCCGCCTGCTCATTCTACATGCACACGCTGCCAAATCTTACGACGCCGCAGTCGTGACATTGCAGGCGCAACGCTGGACCCCCCCTGCCTGTTAGATGGCTGAAAAGCATTTTGCTTCCAAAACTCCCGTGTTTTTTAACCGATCTTATTGTGTGGCTTAGAATATTTATATATTGGGACATAGGGCCGATGTCTTATCTACTATATAGCTGCTATGTGTCAGATAAAACAAAATTTTACTCTGTTATTTATTAGTTTATGTGACATAAAGTGTTATGTAGGAGATGAGAAATCGGCCCTTAGTCTGGGGGGAGTTTTCAAAATTTGAGGCAAGCTTGGACTGCATATGGTATACGCCTACTTACATGCAAAAGTTCGTGGCTCTATCCCTTAATCATGAATTACTTCATAAGGCAAACTTCATGAAGTTTACTTAGACGGGATTTACATGATGAAGCAAACTTCATGAAGTTTTCTAAGTAGGCGAGAGATTTAAATGCAATTCCTAATTATTCGTGTAAAAGGTTGAAAGATTTCCTTAAATTCCACGCCTACTAAGAAAACTTCATGAAGTTTGCTTCATGGTGTAAATCCCGACTTAGTAAGCGTGAAATTTTGGCGAACTCTTTTTTAGGACCTATTAAGCGAATAGTATAGAAATACATTTAAGTCCCTCGGCTTCTAAGAAAACTTCATGATGTCTCTGAGATCTTGGCTGTTGTTGACGATCAAGAATATATATACTGTATAGGGTCGGAAATGTTTCCATCTGTTTGTTATATACATTTGCACAACTTCATGAATAATGGTACCTTTTTCACCCGCTTTTATGGGTACAGGATATAAAGATGGTTTTTTAGCAACATAGAGTTAATTTTCAGAATTTTGACTTTAGCTGATCCCACTGCAAATACCCGGCTGCGCCCTTGCCTATTATATAGATATTTTACAGATAAAATAAATTTTGATACTAAAAAATACCCGCTAAAAACTAAATATTGTAATCTTTTTGACAGGGTATACGGTATATCTACAGGAATAGTTAATATCTTAAATTGTATATTTATTCATGTGTTTGCTTAAAGTTTTTTAAAAACTAAACATAAAATCGCATTCTTACAGTAAATGTTAACAGACGTGTATACAGAAAATACTGTCAAAAAAGGTTATTTCTCAGTCGGTAACAACCCAACAAGAGCTTAAAAACTAGAAATCACTCTTTGAACTAAGCTAGGAGGGGGACACATAAGGTTGTGACTATGAATAACAACAAAATACTTTGTACATAGAGGTTACAGTTACACAAGGAATACCTCCATTTTTTTAAAAGGGAGGGGGTGGGGTTATCATTTCATAGTCTATTCATCATCGATACGTATGGCCTGATTTACATGTCCCTCGTTACTGTTACTGGTGGTGGCCTCTTTGGGTGTTATAGTGTTAAACTGTTCGGGAGATTCACTCTTGAAAACTTCCTCAGATATGGCGGGATTATCAATGCCTTTGGAGGTGATCTTTAAAACATTACGACGTTGTATGAAATCCAATAACAAAGAAATGAGCCAACCCAGTAAAACAGTCAAAAGACAGCCAATCATGCTGTACCACATATAGCTCAGGCGAAAGATGGCCCAGGATCTATAAAAGAGGGAAAAGGGTCATAAGTCATTTTTCAGAGAGGAACTACAGATAAGACTTACGTAAATCCTTCCTGCTCCTGGGTTAAGAATGGTTCGGTAAGCAGATCTTTTATCAGGTGCGTCACATTTACATGACAATCGCAGTGCTCTATGGAAGTGGGCAATGGCGGTGTCTCCACATTGGCTATTTGAGCCACCACACCCACAAAGATGACCAAGGCCAATGACAACAAACCACCATAGAAGGCACCTTTGGTATTGGCCTGTTTACAGGCAATACCCAAAACAAAAAGACCCAAGGTAACGCCACCAATCAGACCATTTAGGGTTAAGGTGGCCTGTAAAACACCTCCCAGATGTTCCACTATAAAAACCAAACCAAACGAGGCTATGCCATAGCCCAAAGACATCCATTTGGCATAGGTGGCACCCTTTTCGGGAGAGATTTTAATGTTCAAGCCATTGACTAGCAAATCCTCGCAGGTGACGGCGGAAAGGGAATTCAAAGCAGAGGCGACGGTTCTGAAAAATGAGAAGATATCATTAGATCGTTGGTTTTAAGCTGGAGTTGGTTTTATCATGAGTAAGTGAACAAAAATGAGCAAAATAAAATGCCTCGCTTGGCTCACTCACTGATAAGTAGGCCGTGTTCAGCAGAAGAACTTGCTCCCTGATCAATGATATATTTCTTAGTAAATCACAAAGCCTACTTATCCTCTTGTATTTAATATTTACATGGAGCTTTTCCAAATTTCAATTTAATAAGACCCCCAAAAAGTATGCTAACTAATAAGAGTAGTTTTATTAGGCTGATCAGTGATCAAGTGTCTCTGCTGAACGCGCCCTTTATGTTCTCTAAATTAAGCACAATACCTACCCCAAACTGGCCGCAAAAATTCCAGCCACAAATATACCCGCTACCGTATAGATATGCTCATAGGTATTAATCACATAGTAGGGCAATAGTTGATCCGAAGCCGATATACGATCCACTGTCAAGGGATCACAGTCAGCATAATGATTGAAAACCATTAAACCCGTATAAAAGTTGAGTAGAAAGACCAATATCAAGCCTATGATGGCAAATCCCAAGGCAATCTTGGCCAGCTTAAGACTTTTCAGAGACATGCACTTCTGTACGGAGGCCTGATTGGTGCAGAAAAGTGAAGTCCAGTAGAAAAAGCCACCAATAACCACTGACCAAACCGAATGACGGGTGGTGGGATTTAGGTCAAAGCTGTAAAGGAATCAAAAATTAATCTTCCAATTGGTTTATTCTATACCAGAACTTACTTGAAGAACTCCAGACGTTGACGTTCGGCAGCGGTTTGAAATACTTCAATGGGACTACCACTATAGTAACAGCCCAGGCCCACAATTAACACCAAGGATACGGCCAAAACAGCAGCCTGTAAAGATTTAAGGAAATTTAGACATTACTTAACATTCTACACTTAGAAAAACCCTCTTAAAAGGGTGCGTAAGGCTCCAAATCAAAGTCTATGAGTGAACTTATTCGAACACTTCACTCAAGAGTAATTGGTACTCAAGCTCGAATACAACATGCGCAGAAAAAAGACATTCAAAAGCTACATTAACAAAGAGCTCTGTTAAGCAAACGCTTTGTACCTTCTTGGTCTATGCATAGTGATTTTTTCAACTATTTAGAAATAAACACCATTATTTTTAAGGCCTGTACTCACATGGGATAAAAATTTATTTTATTAAAAATAATTTTATGTTCATAATATTTTGTTCTTATTTAATATAATTTCTTCTGTTTCTTTAACGTTTCTTGTTTGATTTTAGAACTGTATGTACTTAAATGTAAAATACTTTTTACTTATTTTCAGCTTGTAAATCCTTTTTTTAAGGCCTGTACTCAGATGGAATAAAAATTTATTTCGGCACAATTCTTCTTCTTAGGTTACAAAACTGACTGCTTTAGGACAGTTAATTTTTATCTCATCTTAATACAGGCCTTTATGAGTAAATCTGGTACTTGGTTAACTTAATTACGTTCTTATCATACAATTGACTCCATTTTTACTTGATACATTAAAAAAATATTTGCCAACTCACCTGAAACGAATCAGCTATGACCACCGCCTTCATGCCACCTTGGGAGGAATAAAACACACACACCACATAGATCAGAACCACTGCTATCTTAGTGTCCAATCCAGTGGCTTTGGACAAGGCAATGGCTGGAGCTAAAACTGCCACTGCAGTATAGAAGCACATCTGCAAATAAAACACAAAATTAGTGAGGTTAGAATTGGACTTAAGTCAATTATTTTAAAGAAATTTTATTGTTGTCGGTGAATTGTATAGTAATATTTTATTGTATAGTAAAATAGTGTCAAAAGATCCTTCAAAATGCGAAGAACAGTTCGGCGCTCCGGATTTTTTAAAAATTGTGCAGAAACATCTATTTTCTTCGATTTAAAAGAAAGAATTTTTATTGTCATTCGAGCCTTTATTTCCTTTCTAACTATCATATATTGTTTGTTGTTTATATAGTTTTTTTCTAAATTATATAAGGGCCTGTTCTCGTTTCCGAATTCAATCGATTTTCAAGAAACGATTAGAGAATTCGGTTAATTAATTTTGCCATCAAGACAGTCGAATGAAAATAAATGGAAATATGAAGGTCTTCGTCCAATAACAGAATCGGTTTTCGGAAAAGGGAACATTTACCAATCTCGATTCGGCACAATTTGATCGAAATCGAAAACGGGAACAGGCCCGATATTTTTTTAAAACAAAAATTTCAATCCGGGATGGAAATCCTGCGGAATTTGATATTATATCGAGCTCGAGAAGGAACGGGATGGTATTGAAATTTCGGGAATTTGGGATGGTATTTAGATCGGGACGGAATGAAATTTTAAATTTGGAATCGGGATCAAACTACCTTTCTCACACTCATCTCTAGTTACAGGCCCGGTGGTTTAGTAAAACCCCGATAGATTCCTAGTCTTACAAGGGAAAGATATCAAATGATTCTTTGGAATTCGTAGAACAGTTTTGCACTCCGGGTTTTTCAAAAATTGTACAGGAACATACATTTTTTTGATTTAAAAGAAAGAATTTATAAATGTTAATCTTTCAAAAATTTTTGGTAAAAAATCAGCTATCCAAAATTTTTAGATAAGAAATCCCCCTTTTGAACAATGATAAAGAAATTTTTCGATCGCGCTAAGGTATTGATTAAAGAACTGCTAATCTGCCTTTTAATCGTTTTGAAGGCTTCTCAAAATACTCAATTTTAAGTCATTTGAATAAAGGGCTTTTAGTTTGTTGTTAAATTTGAATATAAGTATTACATTTGCCAGCTTACCTGTATTACATAGAGTACTGCACCCAGAATTCGTATCTCCTTGCCAAAACGTATGCCCAGATATTCATAACAACTCGTCAATTCCATTTTAAAGTATATAGGATAGAAAATCTTCACAGCCACGGGTATAACCAATACCATGGGTATGACTATCAACACAAATTGTGTACCCTGAAAGTACATCTCGGAGGGATTTCCCAGCAGTTCAATGGCCGTTATAAAACTCGTTGTCAAACTCAAGGTAACTGGAAAAATGCTCATTTCAGAGCCCAGCAGAAATTCATTTGAAGAACCGGCACCCTTTTGAAAGAAGCCATAGAATATGCCTATGCCCAGTGAAATAATCAACATGGACAGCAATATGACATAATCGAAACCCGAAAAGGTGGCCTTATGTTTAGGCTCGCTGCACTCCTCCACTGCATCTGATTTGGCCAATTGTTGTGTCTTATAGGCATTCAGCAATAGGGTGGCTGCATTCTGAAAATCCACATGTTCCTTTGAGGTGGCAGATCCTTCGGGTGTTTCGCCTCGTACTATTAAATATTTTTCACTGGGGGTGATGGGTACTGAACGCCTAGCTGGAGTGTGTTCGGATAGAGCATAGGCGTTTATAGAATGTGCCAGGGCGCACAGTGTAAGTAGCTTCAATATGGTGGCAAACATCTTGGTGGGATTTAAGGTAAGTGCAAAAAGAAATGTCAAATATATTCCAAGTAACCTCTAAGCGTCGTTTACATCTCACGTGGGCTGCAATTAAGAGAGAAAGCAATAAATTTACAGTTAGATCATACCAAGATCAAGGTTCCAAGGCGGCAATTACAGACGATAGACTTTTTGGCTTTTGTGGGTGTCATTAATTAATTAAGATCTGCAATAAATATTAGCGAGTTCTCAGCTCATTCATAAAGCTACAATGTTCAAGTACGTACGTATGTACATATGTATCTTCCTTAAACAAACAATTTCATTTAAGTGTAATTCTTTATGTTCTCCCCAATGAATATGTATTGAATTCATTTAACGATTTTTGGTGACACTTGTTCCATTTCAAGGCCATTTAAGGGGTTACGAGTCAATAAACATATTTCCTTTTCGTCAAAAAAAAAAAGACTTTGAGTTGAGGAAACTGCGATAAAGAAACAACGGCATCTTAATATGAGTTAAGGAATCTTATTTCAAGAATTTTGTAATTTTATAAATTTGACCATTAAAAAAAATATTTTGTCTTTAAGTCTAATCTAGAAATTTGATTGAGCACCAGAGCCTTCTAAACTGTTTTGGTACAGTTTTTATATGGTATAGTAGTTCCATTTTTTTTTTTTTGCATAATATCAAAAATATGGATTTAGAAAATCTTCCGCTTTAATTGACAAACCTAAATTTTCTTTAATACCAATCAATTCCTTTTACAACTAATTGTTGTAAAATATATGTCCCACAAAACTGTCTCCCCCCCAAACGCTGATAATAATAATAATTAATTGCTCCACACGCTCAACGCCCATTTAAATGAACTGCACCTAGAAACAGGCCTCAAAGAATAGCAGCAAGCCTCCACAGCTCCTGACCCATAGAGCCGATAGAGACAGAGAGTGAGAAATATGCGCGCCTAATTGAGATTTAAGCGATTTTAACTGGTTTTTATCGGAGGTCAGTGAATCGTACCAGCTTGCGCCAGTTTCGGTCAGAAATCTCGGAGCATCTCAGTTAAAATATGCAGTTAAGTTAAGAGCAGCAGAACAACGATACAGATACATATCTCTGGTGCTGAATGGCTTAAAGGGCGACAAAGTGGCACTGATTGAAAAGCGCAAAAAAGGGGGAGCACGCGCCTCGTTTAAGTGATGATACCAGGGCTGATCCAAGAGTACTTGAACTGAGGTAAAGTTATAACATAAGATGATAAGCCACTCGATCCTCGTTATATGATACAATAGTTTCAGAGGTCCTACCAACCTGTAATAAATTTTTTTATTTAAATGGGTAAAAAAAAGTATCATTCAGTTGGAAACATTTTCGATCTTGTTAAGAAAAGCAATGCCCTTCTGTATAAGTCAGTGTTTACACGATGAAGTTCGATTCTTCAATTCGCCGGAGAACAAGTTCAAGTTATCGAAAAAGCAAATAACCCACAAATCAACCCTGCATCCATTCAATCGGAACAACGCAAAGGAGTATTATCGAAAAGCTTCGGCTGCCCCGGTCCAGGTCCCCATGAACAAAAACTTCGCTTCATGAAGGAGGAAACTTCATCGTATAAATGAGGGATTTACATAATGAAGCAAACTTCATGAAGGTCGCTTCATGGTGTAAATCCCTACTTGGTGAATCTAGTTCATTTTAATGACCTAGTTCATTAGTTCAGTTTTTCATGAACTATTCACTTTTGAACAATATTACATTTTTGAATTATGAACTTGATCATTTTTGAACCAAAGTTCATTTTATAAACTAGATAATTTTTTGAACTATAGTTAATTTTATTTTATTTTTTTAAAAGATATAGAAAAAAAAATTTCTAAAAAAACGGAAAAATTTTCTTTGGTAAATTTAAACTCTTTAATTAAATGTTAAAGATTTCTAAGTCTTAAAAAATTCTTCTTAAATAAAGAAATTTTTTAGAAATGATAATACAAATTTTAGAAATTAAGTTTCAGGGTTTTAATTTAATTTCGCACTAAAAAAATGTTGTTTTTATATTTCGAAAAAAGTAATGTATGGAAAAGCTAAGGAAGATTTTAAGTTTCAATCTTTTTTTGTGTTTATTAAGAGCTGATATACCCCTTTGAGTATTTTACCAGCGTATTATGAGCTATATTGGACCGTAGTCTTATAGTATGGATTCAAATCCATCCAAATCGCTTAATACCTTTTTTTTGACGGTGGGACGGCAGATTTAGAGCGAATTATTTCAAACCATTTTTAGAAATATTTTTTCAGCTATATAAGAAATGGTCCTAAGGCGAGTTTGACTGGACGATAGGGATAGAGAATTCCGTAATTCTAGGTTGCTTTTTCTGAGTGTATGGATACCACTGGAAGCGTGAACAGAAGCGTTTAGCGAAATTGTTTATCCAAAACAAAATGGCTAGAAATTGGTATCTTAGAACACAAATTTTTAGTTCTATTACATGCATTTATTTTTAGGATATCTTGAAATAATTTAAATTTTTGAATATAAAAAAAGACTTGTCGGTAAGTACAACGGTATAAAAAAACCGATATAAACTGAAAACCAATATAGAACCTTTAACCGATATTCTTATTTCTGTTCGTAGAACATATTCGTTGGTTAGAGCCCATTTTATGTTTCATTTTGGGGGCAAATAGTAGCATTACTGATAATAAAAAGGTTATCTGGTGGAGAGTAGAGCCAGGGGTGATTGCGTAGTCTTAGATATATTTGTTCGATCCAATTTTATTTCCGTGTGTTTGGTATTTGCTTATTTTCGTTTTCAGTTTTGTTTTGCAATTAGTTAATTTGTTGGTGTTAAATTTAATATTTAAAGGTGTTTAATTTAATAATTTACATTTACATAATTTTTTGTGGATGTTGCTATTATGTTTTGTTATTCTAAAAGTTAATTTGAAGTCCTGTAAAATATATATATTTTTGATCAGCACCAACAGCCGAGTCGATATAGCCATGTCCGTTTGTCTGTATGTCCGTCTGACTCATATCTCCCACAATTTTGAGGATAGATTGCTCGAACCTTATAGACATATATTATAATCATCATTACTTATCGATCCACCATACTAAATTTTCGATCAGATGAAAGATAGTCGAGTTATTGGTAAATCAAAAATGTATGATGGGCAGCAACGGCCATAACCTTGATAGGCAGCACTTTCTTAATTTGATTAAATTGATTAGTTATACACAAACTTTGACAGACTTTCCTACTTCATTTTTACTTGTTACTTCGGGTACTTTTGTGGTCAACCCTCGCATGATCGCCAATTGATGTGCGTGCGCGTTTTTCTTTCATTTTTTGCCACTTTGTTGTTTTGGGTTTCTTTCTTTTTTTATTATTAACTATTGATTTGACATAATTCTGCTTCTTCTTCAGAACGATGTGCTGTGTAAATTCTAATTAATCAATCAATGAGTAGCAGCTTCAAAAAAAAAACACTTAACTGTATATCACTATTTTTTATTGAACAATCATTTTTAGGGGCCATATTTAACAGCTGACAGACGGAACAGAACTCTTAAAATTAACTACTTAATTTATTTGAAATTTTTCCATGGTTTTGACTTTATTTATGAGCTGTGTGGAAAAATTCACAATCTCTAAACTCGATAAAAACAAAATATAAAAGAAATAAACATTATTTTAATAACTTGTTGACATGATGGATATCTTTTATAATTTGTTAAAACATTGTTGCATTTTCGCCACAAACACGCCAAGCCGTTTTTGTGCGAAGTAATTAAAATTTAGTTTCATATTTATTACAAGCAAATTGTTTTGTTTTGAACTCAATTACTTTCACTTTACCTGGACAAATGTTTTTTTTTTGTATTTAGCAATATCCTTTTCGTTGTCGACTTTGGTTAACACTTTTTGAATTTTATTCTAATAAAAATGTTCTAAATTGTATTTGTAAAATGGTTCCACGATTATTTCGGTATTTCATTAAGTTTAGAAAACAATCACAATTTTAAACAAATCCTTGAGCAATTTTAGCCTGTGTACTATTCGCAGGACTTTTAAAAACGTTGCGCACTTTTCGTATTTCACGCAGTTTTGAACGTATTGACACTTTTCAAATGAATGACTTTTGTGCGCGTCCGTTACGCTATTTTATATACCAGCGTCAAATCACAGAGTTGGCGGCCCCTCCTCTCTCCCCCCTCGCAGTTTCTTTTCAACAAAAATGAAACGAACGATCGAAATCAAGTAAAGAGCACGAGCTTGGCTATTGAAAAGCGTTCGGTTTCTTGGTCGGTCAAACGATTGCTTAAGTCATTCATTGGCTGAGTGGGAGGATCTTTAAATTGTCTATATAAAAATACATATATAGTGCATAAAGTACTTCTTTAAATAATATAGACTCTATTTTAAATTAATTAATTGGTTTGTTGAGATTGAGTTAACAATAAGAAGGGGCGAGAATTGCATTAAAACAAATGATTGATGGGTTAAAATAAGAAAATTATTTTATACATAAAAAAAAATCAAGTATTTTGTACTTAAATCAACTTAATAAAGAGTCAATTGTAATTCGTGTACGTAAATTCTTGATTCAACCACAAAATTTTTATTTCAATCAGGAATTTTTTTAAGTCTGAAATACTTGATTGTTTCTGAAATTATTAAGTACATTTCCAACTATTTATAGATTTTGTTTATCATACTTTAAGATCAGAATATTCTTAAGTCAATCCCCATTATGTCTTTAAACCAGAATTTTCGTACTTAAAATAAGATCAAAATATGCTTTGGTAAATTCTAAAATTAACCCAAAAAAAATTGTCAAAAATATTGTTAGAACAGCTAATACTCTGCTGATAATAGGATCGGGAGGTCTTTGAGACAGTACTGTAAAGACAACCTGCTTTTTTTGGTGTAAAATTTATAAGTTGTTTATGTTGTGAGCAAACACAACTTCCTGATCTCGAGCCTACCAAAAACACACTAAGAAAACAATCAACTCAACAACTCTGCTTAATTTTGGAACAACAATCATTGGGTACAATTAGATCTGAAATAAGGGGACTATTGTGCTCCTTGAACGGTTTAGGATAGATACCGTCTTGTTGGATTTTAACTTTTGTTTTGCGGATTTTTTTACTCTCTTGGCGATGTGATCGGCATGCGTTCGGCTCATGTCAGTGTGAATTGCCGAATGTGTTCGTAAACCAGGCGGTATGGGGGACAAACTCCGATATAATGATGTGTTCGAGCAGCCGCAGCCAAAAGACTATGGGAGAAGAAAAAAAATTTGATTGTTGTTATTGTTTATGGCTTTCGCGTATGCTGCGAGCTCTGACTGTTAATTCGTATGCTCGCGACCTGAACCCGCATTGCGTTAATTACTTCTGTTTTAAAAGGTGCGTTATAGGAAGAAGTAACGGCAATAAAACAGTTTCTAAAAGTGCATTTATGCAGGGGTGTTCCGGAATTCTTTACAAAATTATGCATCAACGTTTGCGTTTCTAAATAAATTTCTTTAACTTTATATATGAAGTTAATCGGATGAAGGGAAATTTTTATGTATTATTTTAATATTTCAATTTCGCTAAACATTCGTCACTTTATCTAGAACCGAATACATTATTTTATTCCAATTCAAATTCAAACGATTATTGTATTACCTGAGGTACATGTCCTCGAGCCGGCTACATCTTTATGAAGTAAGAAAGGTCCCCGGAAAAACAAAATCCGGTATATAATATCTATATGACGGAAGCCGTACTGTTGACCCAATAAATTTTTTTTAATTAAATATCACAACGTTATGAAAATCTGTGAAGCGTGAGTTAAATTAAAACTTGCTAGCTTTCAATTTAAAGGAGATACTCAGCAATTATTATAATTTCCCTGGGCGTGGTAGGGGGAGTAGTTGATTTTATGAGGCCAGACTAAACTTTTTCTAAGCAAACTGTGCCACAGGCATGCTTTAATAAATGACGCATGTGAGTTCCATGTGACCTAAGCCACCCAATTTTTTGTTTTTTTTTAACAAAAATTCATAAAATAATCCTATTTTTAAGATGCCCACCACTAACAGATCGCGAGATAATTGACAAAGAACATAAAACTTAATTTAATTTAATTTGGCAAAGATAATTTAGGGACAAATTCGGCTCATTGAATTTTTAAACCACCGTTCAGTGACTCGATTGGCAAAAAACAGTAGCGAAAGTCCAAGTTTCCATTCCTCGATGCAACCAAAATTATACTTTTCCCAAGATCAATTTTTTCTCTCTACTTTTTGAGTCCTGGGACTAATATGTAAAATTTTTTCAAAGTTGAATGATATTTTAAGGAACTTTTTAAAGAATAAAAGTATGTTGTTAAAACCAGTTGTTGCCAAAATGAAAAACATTTTTTTTTTAATTTCAAAAGCTAGACTAAAAAAGAAAAAAATATATTGATTACTTTTTTTGGCTCCGTTTTAAAATTAGGAAATTCGATTAATCGGAATTTGTAAAGGTTCTTATTTTCAAGAAACGATAAGAGAATTTGGTTAGTTCATTTTGAAAGCAAGACAGTCGAATAAAGATAAATGAAAATATGAAGTTGTTTGCCCAATAACACAATCGATTTTTGGGCACGGGAACATTTACCAATTCCGATCTACATGATTTGATCGAAATCAAAAACGGGAACAGGCTCGAAAGGTTAAGTTTTAAATGCAAGTCCATTTTGCCCATTGAAAATTGTACAAACAAATATCTATTTCGACTTTTGTACAACTTGTAAGATTTTCGCATTTGAATAAATCAACCCATGCCCACAATTATCCCCAGTCGTATTTAAACTTTTAACATCTTCAATGATTTAAAGAATAATTCTCTGAAATAATGTTTATCAGAGATGTTACGGAAATCTCTTCCAATTTTTTTTTTAAATAAGAACAAAATGTTCATGAAACATCCCAAACAGTTCATAAAACAAGCCAAAAGAAAAACACAAAAAAAATAAACAAAATGTCATGAAAACGATCAATGTTCTGATTTGAAAACAAACGTCTGATAGATTTCGTCAACGGATGTTCTGATTTTGGTACTTTTAGAACGGGTTTTTTCTCGTGTAACCAATTTTCGCTGTCCCGGAAATATTTTTCTGTTGGTTTTAAATCTCTGATGTTTTGAGAAGAGATTTAGCTAAATACACCATCCAAACAATTTTGTTAAGCAAAAGCGATTTTGGAAATCTAAACAAATTTTCTGAATATGTTATAGAAATGGGAGCTGGATCCGAATTGAAATGTTTCCTAAGGCTGGTCAGAAATATTTTTAATTTTTTAGGACCTCACTAGATCAATTTATAATCACTAAATTGAAAAATTTTCGGGATTCGGAAAATTCGGGACTTCCACCGAAATCCACTGATTTTAACACACGATAACTTGTTTGTTGTATTTTTACAATAAAAAAAAAAATAACTTCTTTTAATTTCATTTTTTCGAATTTTTAGTTTTAGGGTCAAAGTTTTATAAAAAACTTTACTTTTTCGAAGTTTTAAGCTTAATCTCGAATATCAATCATCTTTAAGTAAAAAGTGTCTTTGACTTTTTTAAAGACCGATCTATTGGCAATGATTTTGCATATTTCATTTTTAAATCGGTGTAGGATAACGCAAACTATGGTGAAATATGTAAAACCACTGACAGAAAACTAGCCTTAATAAAAATAGGAAAATTGGAGAATTCTAAAAAAATAATTTTCACAAAAAAATATGAAACATTTTTTTTTTCTATTGGAACCTAAATAAAAAAAACGGAAAATTTAAGAATTCTTCAAAAATAATTTTCACAAAAAAATCGGAAAACAATTTGATTTGCCCAGTGTAATCTTCCGTCTCAAAATAGTTAATAAACAAAATCCCTTCAGTTCACAACTTGCATTTAAAATTTTGAATTCTTATGAAATCAATTATTTGGCTCTTCTCTCAAACACACAAAAGTGTCATTCTCATTCATTTAAATGCAAACAAGGAAAGGCTCCCTTAATTTGCAATGGCGCCTAAACATATGTATTCTCAGTGATTCATGCATGCAAAGGGATTGTGTCGGAAAATACCGGAGACAACTTCTTTCAGGCAGTGGGAATATTCATACATTAATTGGCTACGCACTTGCACGCGATTTGTGTGGTCACCCACAAGACGTTAAATTGAAATGCTTTGTAAACAAACTGAAAACTGAAAGCGATTAATTGTTAGGCAACAAAAATGTTAAGTTACTTTCCATTGGCCTGATGGTGGGGAGAGGGGACAAACCCTTTATTAATTTTTAAGTAACTCAACTCGACAAAGGAACAAACAAAAAAAGTGCGCCAATTAATAACGATTTTATCTGTTTTTTTTTTTTGCCGCCTCGCCTCAATTGGCGCTGGTTATGCATATACACATGTCTTACTTGGATAACGATAACGAGTTCGATCTGGTAAGATTTTGATCAGGCATGACTCTCTCTCTCTCTTGCTCTGTCACTCTATTTTTTCTTTCTCCCTTTTGCTTGGTTAATAGAAAATTATTTGTTTACAAAATTTTAAATTGAAATGTATTAGAAATGGGAATTGGCGTAAATGAATATGCATAAATTTAGATAGAAATTCCAAAAAAAAAAATTCCATCAAGGTGACCAAAAAAAGTCTTTGAAGAGGGACTTCCCCTTCTATACAAAAGGTCACTTAATGATTAAGTGATAACAACATGCCCAACAGGTCGTTACATACCTGTCAGACCAACCAAATGCAGTTAAAAGCAGTTTCTAAAACGTCACTAAAAAAAAAACTGGTCGAGCCTCTTTCTCGTGATATTGATATTGGACTTTGACATTGGTTGCTTCCAAGTATGACAAATGCATTGGTCCAGACACCCAGCACGTGTATGTGTTACCCAAAGAAACTTAGGCAATAGCCCCAACATTCAATTATTACAAATGCCTTGCATCACATTGTCAATTTGTCAATTAAATGCCATCTAATGAAAGTGGGTGGTGGAAATTGCTAAAAATGTCTTCCCCTGTTAATTAAGTTTATTAATAAGTTGATGTCAGCTTTTAGTCAATTTAATTTCTTCTCAAGTTCATAAATTTCACCGAAGTGTTGACATTTTAAATTTAAATTTAAAATCAACCGCCTGAATGATAATTGTCAATCGATACTTGTTATCGATAATTTGTGGTCTTGGCAGAATTTATTTTAGTGTTGAGCTCTTGTTCACGAGCGCCTTTAGCTTTAAATATTCTGTTAAACACGTCATTAGTTAACCCTTAGAAAGATGGGCTGATCTTTCGAAAAGGTCCTACCTCCAATCTTTTTAAAACTTTCAGTATGTATATATTTGGGAATGTTGATTGCGAAAAAAAATAGTCAAACATGGCGCAAATTAATTTTTCTATGTTAAACCCTGAAAATACCGTTAGTTTTATACAAGGCTGCAAGCCAGTCCAGAACCAAACCCCTAAGGACCGGTTCGGTTCGGGTTTCTTGAATTGGCCCAACCGGACCATGAACCAAACCTACTACATTTTTGATCCCTCGAACCTGAACCCAAACCAAACCACTTATTTAAAAAAGGTTCGGTTCACAATATTAAGTAATTTTTCAGCGAGAAGAAATTCTCGATATGTTTATATAAAATATAACTTTAAATGATTCTACGTCTGCCTGTAAAGAAGGGAAGTTTATAAGAACAATAGAAAGCAATGAACCGATGTCAAATATAAAATCTATCAATGATGTTATAGATTCTTTCGAAAATTGTCCAAGAGAACATACATCGAAAATAATTTAATAATTTGGAAAGGTCTTTAAAAAATATTCTAACATAGTTGTTCGATCATTTTCAACACTAAAATCTGTTTCTTCTAATCTAAGATTTAGTAAAAATGATGAATGATATATTGCCTACACAGACGAAAAAAGATATACGGACTAAAATCAATCCTATTATATATCGATGTAATTTCAGTTTGATCAGCTTCTCTGTTCACGAAAGAATTTAAAAATTCATTCGACCGCTAGATGGACATGTTTTTAGTGTTTTTCACAAAAACTATAAGTTTTTTGATAAAAAGTTACTAAACATTAAATATGTGTTTTCATCATATCTTCCCTTTTTGTCTGAAACATTTTTTCATAAAGTGAATATTTTCTGAGATATATGCAAAAAAAAAACATATTTTTAACGGTTTTCGGGTTTTAATCGGGAAAAATTACTAATTTTTTTCGTAATAATCGAAGGTAGGTCCTTTTTAGAGGTTTATTCAAGTTCAGAATTCGGAACAAGGCAGATTTTATTTATTTATTCATTTAATGCCCAAGGCGGCGGGATTAAGCCAAATCCTTTTAAATTGTTCGCCAAAGTCACAACTTTCATCACACTGCTAACTGTAGCTGTTGCCAATTTAGCCATTTTCCCACCAGATCTAGCTATTTTGTAAAAAATCCTCAACTGGTCACACTATTTTCGCATAGGGGCTATTCCTGCCTAGAGCTGGTATTCCGCTGCCGCCAATATGGAACCAGTTCAGTATCGGAACCAGTAAAAATACTTATCGATATATCGTGCATTTAAAAAAAAAAAAATGAGCTCGTGTAGCGGAATGCACACTATGTTGTAATAATCTACAATAAATTCAGCAACTTTCCCACCCCCGCTCATCAAAATCATGTGCAGGGTTTTTGAGAAAAATGCATTTTAATTTCAGGCCATATTTTCCCTCCGCATTGGCAAGGCTGCCGCCGATACAAACAATCGTATCGTATACGGTCGATGGAAAAAACAATCGATTATGACCCGCAGCACAGCCACCATCGATATTATCGATATATCGTCGATAGTTTTACAGCTCTATTATGTCCGTCAAGATAGCGACGGTCGGTTAGCGACGAATCGGAACGGTGGAATTTGGAACAAAAAATGATTTTTTATTTTTCAATTTTTCTCAGCAATTACCCAACTAATTGAACCAAACTAAATTGGAAATTGTCAAGAAAAGCATAAACTATTGTTTTCTTTTAAACGTCGGTACATAAAAATCAATTAAACAAAATTGCTCCGGCATATGAATCTCAGTTTTGTGATGTTGTGCCGCAATGCACGGTATACCAGCGTAAAGATGGCATATTCAGGTGTATTTTAAAGAAAAAATCAAGAAAATTCTCCCCTCAGTTTTTGAGAAAATGGCTTTACAGTGGCCCAACCTCAGAATTTCTTCATACTAATTTTGCAAAAACAATTATGTTCCCATTTCAACATATTCTGGTGTATTTTAAAGAAAAATTAAGAAAATTCTCCCCTCAGTTTTGAGAAAATTTATCGTAAGCAGACCATCGGCCGCAAAGTTACTTTTGAAAAGGGCGGCACTGTAAAGTATTCCCTATGTTAAGTGTGATCCCAAGAACAAATATCAGTGGCTTTCAGTATAACCTCAAAATTCGTCGTTATCTTTTCCTGATGTTGTGCCCATATGCGCGGTATGTCATGTGATTAAGAATAATATTAGCTATTTTCCCTAATTTTTGTAGCAATATGGCAACATAATTTTTTTTTAAAAATTAGTATGAAGAAATTCTGAGGTTGGACCACTGTTAGGCGATTTTCTCAAAAACTGAGGGGAGAATTTTCTTAATTTTTTTTTAAAGTACACCTGAATATGCCATCTTTACGCAGGTGTGCCGTGCATTGCGGCACAACATCAAAAACTGAGATTTTTAATCATATGCCGGGAGTCAATTTTTTAAATTGATTTTTTTAGTACCTGCAATGTTCAAATCTACCGACGTTTAAAAGAAAACAATAGTTTATGCTTTTCTTGACAATTTCCAATTTAGTTTGGTTCAATTAGTTGGGTAATTGCTGAGAAAATTTAAAAATAAAAAATCATTTTTTGTTCCAAATTCCACCGTTCCGATTCGTCGCTAACCGACCAAAGTGAAGCCACACTGGCCGGAAATGAAACACCACGTGCACTGAAAGTGAAGCCACACTGGCAGAAAGTGAAGCCACACTGGCAGAAAGTGAAGCCACACTGGCAGAAAGTAAATAAACAAACAAAACATTCGATACATTCGATACATTCGATATTTCGATAACAAGACCAGCTGATGTTTACTCATTTTTCAGGTGCTGTGTGTGTGTGTGTGTTCGACTGTGTGTCTATAGCTGCGCGTCTGTGTGTCTATAGCTGTCTATAGTCTTGGCGATTTCCAGGGTATCGCGGCAACCTAAAACCACAATTGTTGTAAAATGAGCAACAACGCCGCCCTCATGGGCATACAAAGTACTGCGGGTGCCATACCCGTACGCAATGAGAAGGGTAAGTCCACCTTTAAGAAATTACGACCACTTCCTCTCACTCTCTGCCCTTTTGTTTACCAGGTGAACTTTCCATGCAGAAAGTCAAGGTGCATCGTTATATATCGGGCAAACGACCGGAGTATGCTCGCGGTGATTCCAGCACGGATGAAAGCGATGAGGATGATTTCATTGACAATCGCAAGCGCTTGGAGCGCAACAAGGCCGAGCGCTACAAACTGGAGCTGGCCGCCCGTCGCAATGAAGAGAAACCTGCCGCCGAGGAGGACGAAGCCGAGGTAGATGATCCACGTCTAAGACGTTTGCGTGCACGACCCGTGGATATGGAGGATTTAGAGCGTGAGCGTAGGGAACGCCATAGACACATACACGAACCCGAAATGGTGCAAAGTGACAGTGAAGAGGAGGAGGAGGAAGAGCCTGAGGAGAAACAATTAGAGAGGGGCACCAATAAGATTACCCTGGCTTCCGAATCGGATACGGATGCTGAATTAAGCGACACGGAGTTGGAGAAGCGTCGCGTTAAACTGAGATCTCGCATGTTGCAACAGCAAAAGGAGGAAGAAGTATTGCAAAAAGAGGATGAAAAGCAGTCGGAATCCTCGGAAACCGAAAGTTCCGAATATGAGGAGGAATCGGAAAGCGAAGAGGACAATGAGCCCCGACTTAAGCCTTTGTTTGTAAGGAAACGAGATCGTGCCACCATACAGGAGAAGGAACGTGAGGCTCAAAAGCAAAAACAACTTGAAGCCGAGGCCAAAAGGGCGGCCAAAGAGCGTAGAAGAGCCACCCTAAGATTGGTGGAGGAGAGTGTGAAAAAAGATTTAGAGAAAACCAAGCCCGAAACCAATGAGGCCAGCATAGAAGATGTTTGCACTGAAGATGAGAATGATGAGGTGGAGTACGAGGCCTGGAAGCTCAGAGAACTGAAACGCATGAAAAGAGATCGAGAGGAGCGCGATACGTAAGTAGTTCCCTAAAGAATTGTATTAAATGTTAAAGAAATTAATGAAATTTCAGCACCGAGCGTGAAAAACTGGAAATCGATCGCATGCGCAATCTCACCGAAGAGGAACGTCGTCAGGAGCTGCGTCAGAATCCCAAATTGGTTACCAATAAGGCCACCAAAGGCAAATATAAATTCCTGCAGAAATACTATCATCGTGGTGCCTTCTATCTGGATGAGGAGAATGATGTGCTCAAGCGTGACTTTGCCCAGGCCACTCTGGAGGATCACTTTGATAAAACCATTTTGCCCAAGGTGATGCAGGTGAAAAACTTTGGACGCTGCGGACGCACCAAATATACCCATCTAGTGGATCAGGATACTACCAAATTTGATTCACCCTGGTATGCTGAAACCTCCAACAATATGAAGTTCCACAATGAACGAGCTGGCGGCATGAGGCAACAATTTGATAAGCCCACCGGATCCAAAAGAAAGAAGTTGGAATAGTAGATACAATATATATTAACATGATTATTTGGAATTTAAGGAAAAACATTTTACAAATTAACAAAAAAAAAAAGAAAAAAAACTAAACTTAAATGGGCAACTGGTGGTCATCCATTAGCTCAGGTTTGTGTTGAACCAGGGCCTGCATAATGCCCTCGGTTTTAATATATTTAACATTGTGATGCTTCTTCATTAGCAGCTGCATTTGACGTTTGTCCTGCTTGTTGGTCACCACATAGATGGCCACATCATTATCCATGACTTTGGGTGGTGTTTTACCATAGACCTTGCCGCCGGCACTTTGTATAATGACTGAAAGAAAACGATTTACAATTTTAAAAATTAATAATATTTATTATTAAATTACCCTTCATTTCCGTTGCATTAGGTTGAATGCCATCGCTCAGCACAAACTCATAGCCTGTCAACATTTGCGGCATCTCCAGCACGGTTAATGGATTAAATTTATAAATATCCTCAAATTTGGCATCATTAAATAGATGATTGGAATGTACTTCAAGGGAACGTGTTTGCTTAATGGAGTGCAGCCATTGTGTGCATAGGATGGGCTTATTTGCCGCTATGCCCGTGAGGAACTTATATGTGCGTTCGCCCTTGTCCATAATCAGCAAATCGCATTGCAAGGGATCGGCGGTGACCTCTATGACAACTGAAGGGAAAAAAATAATTTAATTATTATTAGAAATTCTTTGACAAGGCTTTGAGGTGAATCTTTTAACAATATTAGGATATTGACGTGGACTATAGTGCACAAGGTCCAAATGACTTTCGAATAATGAACTTAAAAACTTCAAAATTAATATAAAACGAGAAGGCAAAGCTAACTTCGACTGTGCCGAAGTTTTAATACACTTGAAAAACTTTACTCCAACTGATTTACCCGTAAAATATATATAGGATATAGATATCAGATATTAAAAATTTTTAGATCATTGATAATAACAATATGATACCATAAGAAAAAACTTTTCTTAGTAAATCACATTTTCCGACCGATCGGTCCTATGGCAGCTATATGATATAGTCATCCGATTTTGATAAATTTGTTCAGTATTATTGGTGAAGATTGATGGATGATAAGATTGGTGAAGCTACGATGGAAAACAAAAAAGTTTTTTTTCCAAAGACTTATTTTCCGACCGATCGTTCCTATGGCAGCTATATGATATAGTCAACCGATCGGGCCGGTTCCAACATATTAGTTGCGTGCAGCAAAAAGAAGACTGTGTGCAATAAATAGAATATTTAATAAATAGAATATTTAGTTCCTTTGCCTATACATATGTTTATATAAAAGTGAATGTATGTATGTATGTTCCTTATAGGCGTCTAAACCACTGAATGAAATTTTCATAATATGTTCATGTCGATCAGGAAAGAGTTTAGGCAATGAGCAAAGTCTTTGAACCGGTTCCAAAGCGGGTTTAACCGTTTCAAAAGTGGTTCGGAGCAATACCTCTGAAACCACTGAACCGATCTTTAAGAAATTTTCACTGCATGTTCATGTCGATCAGGAAAGAATCATAGGCCCAAGACTGAACTGGTTCCAAACACCCTGAACCGGTTCAAAAGTGGTTAAGAGCTCTCAGAAATTATTAAAGCGATGATCCTGAAATTTGGTGTGTAAGTTAGAGATTTGAAGCCAGATATTTCACTGGCTTGTTCGCCCATTTAATCGGTTTAACAGTGGTCCCAAGCCATATCTCAACTTATTCAAAAGTAGCTAGGAATATAAAATTAGATGTGTAGGTTTGAAACCGTTCTAATAGTGATTCAGAGCAATAACTGTGAAATTATTTGAGATATGAACTTAATGGAGTTAAATATTTTCCTGATGTCAAATGGTATCCGTATTTGTTAGTGAAAAGCGATTTGAACTTGATTATAAATTCTCACATAACGGTAATGCATTTTTTTTTTTATAATGTTATTGAAAAACATCTTCACAATGTTTAAGGACCCGAGCTCTAGAGTGTCATGGATATTTCTAGAAGTTTGATGATAAGTATAGAACTATCTAGATCTTTCCGATTTTTGTAGAACTTTCTAGAAACCTATAGAATGTTATAGAAAATTCTAGCAGTCTGGAGATAAGTAAAGAATTATCTTTCTATAAAGCTCTGAAGTGCTATCGAAATTTCTAGAAAATTGGGAACAAGTGTAGAACTATCAAGAACTTTTCAGATTTTTGTATAACTTTCTAGATAGCCTTAGAATGTTATAGAAATTTGTGGCACCGATTTTTGTATAACTGTCTAGAAAGTTCTAGATAAGAACAATTAATTGGGTATGTAGACTGAACAACGCCTTGCAAAAAGTCAGGCGCTGTTGAAACTGATATGAAATATGGAAAATATTATAGAACTTTGTCAAAGAAAAAATTAATAATTTTTTTGAGCCCGAGCAATGCCGGGTATATAGCTAGTTGGCAATAAATTGGGACCCCGACTTTAATATTACGTTCAAATATGGGCTAACAATTTCTTTTGGAAAGCTTAACAGCCCTAAAAATGCTCTAAAATAATCCCATAACGACAATCTGGCGTAGTTCTGCCCGAACTTCAAGACTACATTACAAAATGGACCCAAATACGTCCGTAAAACACTTTTAGGGAACCTCAAAGAGGTATAACTGCTCTAAAAACTGTATAAAACCATTATTTTCTTTTAATCTGACTTAGCTCCGCCCAAAAATAGAGCTACTCTAAAGATCTTTCGCATTTCGTATAGATGGGAACCAGAACTTAAAGATGACGTTTCAATATGACCGTTAAATACGTTTTGGTGAATTCCAAAGCGGTATAACAGCCCTAAAAACGCTTTAAAACAAAAACTAGCTTAAAATTTGCCTTAGCTACGCCAAAAATAGAGTTATGTTCACGTAATACTTTGAGTTTTGTATAGATAAGAGTTCAAATTGAACACTAAATGCGGCTCTTAAGCTCTTTTTGGAGACCTCAATGTGGTATGTTGTTTGATCAATTAAAAAAGGTGTCATAGTGATATTATATAGACAGGATAAGCATATTAAAAAAGCTGAACATTTTTCAGGGTAGATCGCTAAAATATTGAACAATTGTGTGATCAATATTATGAAATATTAAAGTATATCGCCCCTAGGAGGAGCATAGGGCGAAAACAAAGTTCTTCCAACAATTCGTGTCTAAGGTGCCTTAGTTCATTCCAACTTGTCCGGGTTTCTGCAGGGATTCTGCGCATGCAAGTTCCATTGCAGAGCCATCTTAGCGATGCTGTCATCTTCCCTACGTAAAGTGTGACCAGTCTTTTTATATTTTTTTTTTTTTTAAAATTTTTGTGTCTCACTCATGCTAAATAGTATCTCGTCTTCTGCTCGCATGCGCCTTTCCAGCTCTTTCTTAGGCGCAGCAACAAAGCTTCAATGGTTTGACATATTCTTAACGTGTGTTATGTAAGTGTTAGCGTGACGCTTTGTGCGTTACATTGTATTTAACTTAATCACGGGAGCCTTACGCATCGAAAATCATAAATAATTTAATAAACAAAGTAAAAGCTTACGTTTTAGGGCCTTGAGCAGGGGTTCCAGTGCCGGTAAATTACACATGGATAAGGTAATCTTAAGTCTTCCACCCGCTTTCTTAGCTTTCACATACCGATTGAAGGCTAAACGAAAAGAGTAAAAGTTCGTTAAAGTCTTGAGATTTTGTTCTTTTAATCTAAGCAAGTACACACCTTGTAGATGATTCTGTTTAGTTTCTGGAAAAGAAGAGTTGATAAAAATGTAGGGATAATTTAAATTGAATTATGAGCTGACTTACTGGAATTAGCAGGACCTTCTTTGTCTGTTGCGGAACTGATGGCTGGCTGTTCTAGGGAAGGTGTTTTAGAGCTTGCTCTGGTGACTTTCTGCTCTTTATCCTTCTTTTCGCTGCTGTTGAGGGGTTGTTCCATGGCAGGTGTTTTAGATAGAGCTCTATTAGCTCTGCGACTTGGTTTAAGCGAAGAAGAAGAAGCGGCCTGCTCTTGCGCTTGCTCCTCCTCTTCATTTTTGTAACTCTCGCTAATTTGTGTGCTGACGGTAGGGACTTCCTTTGGCTGGCTTTTCCATTTCCTCGCTGCTAGTCAATGCTGGTTCTTTTGAGGCGGATTTTTGGCCTGATCTGAGATTAGCTTTTCGTTTTGAAGGGATCTCCAACTTCTTTTCGCTGCTGCTGCTGGCTGCTTCTTCGTTGGAAGGTGTTTTAGTGAGCCCTCTGGTCAATCTTTGAGCTGGTTTTTTAGTTAATTTTTCTGGCTGTTCAATGGAAGGCGTTTTAGAGCGTGATCTGGTGATTCTCTGAGCTGAGGTGTTGGTTTCTTTACTGGTTTCCTGCTTTTTCTTGCCGCTGCTGCTGCTGGCTGGCAGTTCATTGGCAGAAGTTTTAGTTAGCCTTCTAGTAGGTCTCTGAGCTGGTTTTTTAGCTGGCACCTCCTCTTCTCCTGAGTCTTCTTTTCGGGCTGTTCAGTGGAAGGCGTTTTAGAGCGTGTTCTGCTGGCAGGCAAATCCTTCTTTTTCTTTAATTCGCTGCTGCTGGCTGGCTGTTCTTTGTTAGATGTAGAGCTCTCAACTGGCTGTTCCTTTTTGTCTTTAGTTTTTCCCTGCTTTTTCTTTGTTTCGCCGCTGCCGGCTGGCTGTTCTTTGGAAGACGTTTTGGTAGAGCTCTCAACTGGTTTGTCCTCAGTTTTTTCTTCCTCCTTTGTCTTGGGTTTAACAAGAACTTGAACACTTTCAATTACAACTTTAACTTGTTTAGTAAAACTCACCGAAGTTTCCTCCTCTTTTGTGTTATTATCTGGCTCTTCTATGGCCGGTTTGGCCACTTTCTTAGACGCTCTGCCACGTTTGGCCTTGGCTTTTTCATCCATAACTTTTTCTTCCTGGGCTACTTTAGAAGTTGTAGCTTCTTTCACTTCTTCTTGCTTTTCATTTTTAACTTCCTTCTGCTTGGCATTTTTAGCTGGTCTGCCGCGACGTTTGGTCTCTTTTTTAGGCTCCACCTTTTCCTGTGGCTCCTGTTTTTCTGAACTGCTTGCGGTTTCTTCCCTTAGCGGCGTGATTGATCGTTTATGATAAGTCTTTACTTTTACTTCACTCGCCTTGGGTGTTGTCTGGCGGCTTATCTTGCTAGGAGCTGGGGAAAAAAGTGAGTTTTAGGTTGGACAATTGATTAAGTTTTGTTTATTCCATCAAAACCTACGTTCAGTGGCGTCTTCTTGGGGCGTCGCGGGACGTTTTAATATGGTTTGTTCCAAATTAGTGGGTGATAAGGTAAGACGACGATTTCGTTTGCTGGCTGGAATATTAACAGAAAAAAACTTTATTAAAAAAAGAACCGAATTTTTGGAAAGAGTTTAACTTACGTGTGGGTGGCGGTGACTCTGAACGTGCACCACTTCGTTTTCGGGACCAGCTTCTTGTGCCAGCCAAATCTTTGCGACTTCGGCTCTTGTTCTTGTTGCCTGTAAGGACGCCCTCAATTTGGCAAATCTGTAAAGCATAAGGATTAAGTGTTAGATCTTTGGACAGACGAATATGACGGTTTTTTTAATCATTATTCCAACTGTTCTTAGGAAAACTATGTTATTCTTCTGATCCTGTAAAAAAAAACAAGTAAGAAAGTCGGTCAAGCCCGACTGAAATATACTCTGTACCTGTCAAAGACTGTACATAACTGAAAACTTTAACTGTGTAAGTGCTGCCCAAAACGATATCAGCCAGTGCTGCCCATCTTAATTATTTGTTTTGCTTATAACTCGACTATCGTTCATCTGATCTGAAAATGGTGTATGGTGGATCGATATGAAATGACGATTAAAATGTATGCCTAAATGGTTTGAACAATCTATCTTTAAAATTGTAGGAGATATGACGTTTTTTTTTAAATTGTGGGGGTGGCAACTCTGCGATTGTTCATCTGATCGGAAAACGATGTATGGGAGCTTATTGAGTTTTGATGAGTAGAATATATATCTAGAAGGTTCGAACAATCTATCTCTAAAATTGTGGGAGTTTTGAGGATTTTTTTAAAATTGTGCGGGTGGCAACTCTGCAATTGTTCATCTGATTGGAAAACGATGTATAAGGGCTTAATGAGTTTTGATGAGTAGAATATATGTCTGGAAGGTTCGAACGATCTATCTCCAAAACTGTGGGAGTTTTCAGGAGTTTTTCAAATTGTGGGGGTGGCAACTCTGCAATTGTTCATCTGATCGAAAAACGATGTATGGGGGCTTAATAAGTTTTGACGAGTAGAATATATGTCTAGAAGGTTCGAACAATCTATCTTTAAAATTGTGGGAGTTTTGAGTAGTTTTTCAAATTGAGGGGTGGCAACTCTACTATCGTTCATCTGATCGGAAAATTATGTATGGGGGTTCGATAGTTAATGATGAGTAGAATATATGTCTAGAAGGTTTGAACAACCTAACACCAAAATTGTGGGATATTTGAGGTGTTTTTCAAATTGTGGGGGTGGCAACTCTACTATTTTTCAACTGATCGGAAAACGATTTATGGAGCTCGATAAGTAATGATAAGTAGAATATATGTCTAGAAGGTTCGAACAATCTATCTCTAAAATTGTGGGAGTTTTGAGGATTTTTTAAAATTGTGGGGTGGCAACTCTACTATCGTTTAACTGATCGAAAAACAATGTATGGGGGCTCGATAAGTAATGATGAGTAGAATATATGTCTAGAAGGTTCGAACAACCTAACTCCAAAATTGTTGGATATTTGAGGTGTTTTTCAAATTGTGGGGGTGGCAACTCTACTATCGTTCATCTGATCGGAAAACGATGTATGGGGTTCGATAAGTAATGATGGGTAGAATATATGTCTAGAAGGTTCGAACAATCTATCTCTAAAATTGTGGGAGTTTTGAGGATTTTTTAAAATTGTGGGGTGGCAACTCTACTATCGTTTAACTGATCGGAAAACAATGTATGGGGGCTCGATAAGTATTGATGAGTAGAATATATGTCTAGAAGGTTCAAACAACCTAACTCCAAAATTGTGAAATATTTGAGGTTTTTTCAAATTGTGGTAACTCTACCATCGTTCATCTGATCGAAAAACGATGTATGGGGGTTCGATAAGTAATGATGAGTAGAATATATGTCTAGAAGGTTCGCGCAACCTAACTCCAAAATTGTGGAAGATATGAGGTTTTTTTCAAATTGCCGTGGAGGCAGGGGGCGTGGCAAAAATCAAAACTAAACTTGATCTGCCTGCAAGTATAAGAATTATATGTTTCATACACTTCAAACCTCTAGCTCTTACCATCTTTGAGATATCAGCGTTCAAACGGACAGACAAACAGACGGACATGTCTATATCGACTCGACTAATGATGTTGATCTTCATTATTTGGACAGGATTTAGGTGTTCTATATACAATAGTTCAAAATTTCGGTTGATAACTTTAACCATTTGGAATTTTTTTGGGTAATTAGAACTAACCAAGGGCTTGCTTTGAACCAACGGGTCAGTTAACTGCTCCAAATTAGTATTAACTTCATCTTCTGGTTTACAGGCTGAGTTCTTGCTTAGTTCAACTGAATCTGCCACATCTTCTTCTTCTTCTTCAACATCCTTTGATTGTGAAAATACCTTTTGATTATGATTTTTATCTTTGATGACGCAAGGTTTAAAGAACTTAATGGTCTCTTCATCTTCGGAGGATGAAGGTAAAGCTGCTCCAGTTATCATTTCATCAAGAACTTGATCAATGGCATCGCCCACCGCCAGGGTGAGGGGAACTGCTAGAAATATACAAATTAAAATATAATAAATTTTGTTTTTTTTTTTGCTTAAATCCTTACCTGTTGCATTAGGCCTTACAAACAGCTGAGTTTCAATAAAATCCTGATTCAAGGGAGTATTCTCTTTGTTGCTTGGCTTAGGAGATTTATTTTTAAAACCCGGAAACGGTTGAGTGGCTATAAAGTCCTGACATAAGAGGGCACTTCCCTTGGGTTTGGCCCAGTTGGGAGACTTGTGGGCGGGCAATTTGCGGGGAAATGGTTGAGTAGCTATGAAATCCTGATTGATCTCTGAAATGTTTGGCTTAATTCTGCCTGGAAACAGCTGAGTTTCTATATAATCCTGATTAATCTCTTTATCTGGTTGATTTTCAATTGTGGCCACTACCAACTGCTTAACACCGCCAAGCTGTTGAGTGGGTGAATTGGATTTCTCTCTGGGAGCGGGTAAATCAAATAGATCTGGTGTACAAGCACCTCCTGATTCATCTGCCACCCTAAAGTCCAGAAAATCTGGAGTACAGGCTCCCGCATCAAGATGAGTTTCAGCAGGCGCCGTATCTGCCTTAGTGCTATTCATGGCAGACCAATTCAGGGCACTCATTTCCAGATCCGTGTCATTTGCCTGTGTTTTGGCTATTACATTAGTCAAAGGCGGAGGCAAGGTCATGAGATTAGCTCCCAGTATAAGCGAAGAATCGAAATCATCTATGGCATCATCTAAATCGAAATCTTCATTGAAATCCTGTGTACATATTCTGATCTGACTGCCCATTTCTGAAGAATTCTCCTCATCCGCCGGGGCTACCAAGCCAAACTCAGCCTGAGTTTCGGGTATAAAACAATCATCGCCCAGTGAAGGTTTTCCACCTTTTATGGATGCCCTACCCATTATGGGCATGGCCTGAGTTTCGGGTATAATGCAGCTATCTGTGGTGGTATTCCCAGTGATATTGAATGATGGTGGCTCTGTTTCTGGTACCAAACAGCTGTCATCCTTCAATTCCTCCTCAAAACCGCTGCTATCCGGCGCCTACAACAGAGATTTAACTTGTAAATTCCCAGCTGCCTTTTGTTTACTCCACTACTTACCTCTTCATGGTAATCCTTGATTTGCAACTTGGCCTGCACATTACCAAATCTCAACTGGATCTGTCCATTTGAAGCATTTTCTTTGCTTAAGTCAATGATAGTTGATTCCTCGCTATTTACAAAAACTTTGCCCACCACCGCAGCCAGGCGTACCACGCCTGCGCGCAAGAGGCTCACAGTGGCATGTGCCAGCTCCATGGACTAGTAGGATTCAAATATATTATAATCCTTAATAGAATTTCCTTCCTACCACTCACCTCGTCGTCTATGGTAAATTCCAGTCCCGGTTTACGTCCTATACGGTAAATGGTATTAGGCTCCAGCTGAACCGGTACTTTTCCATTGATGCTCAAACTCACAGCTGCCGCCATACTCGTTGTCCTGCAAGCGGGAAAACTAGGAAGCGGCCCAGGCGCTCAGTGTGGCTGTATCAACTTTGACTTTAGTTCGTCTAGGTGCCGACAGCCAAGTTGAGCTATACAAACATTAAATATTTATAAACAATTATGACTGTTAACTCAAAACAACAAAAACATTAAAGCGGCGCGATGGGCTCGATTTGGAAATTCGTTTATAAGCGACAAGTGGTCGTCTATCGATAACAGCGAAAATATATTTTTATCGTTTGAGTGGACTTTGAACTGGTTCAAACAGGAAATTACTTTTGACTTTACCATTTGATTCGAAATTTATGAAAAATTATTGGGCCCTGTTCCGAATTTCGAGTCGATTTTCGTGTAAACGTTTTTATTTCGAATTCAATTTGAATAAAACTATATGCAAGTAACAATCAAATCTGTGGTTACTAGATTCCGTTGTCCTTAAATGTCACTGGAATAACACCGGTCACGTCAAACAATTGAGTTTTCAAACCTGATCATAACCGTAGTATTTGTACGTTCATACAACGCTATTGTTCGATGGCAAAATACTAACGTTTACACGAAAATCGACTCGAAATTCGGAACAGGGCCGATTGAAAAGATGTGAAGGTGATTTTACACACAAAAATAATGCTAGTTTTAATCAGTTGATATGAAAAATAACTCCGAAAATCATTCCCCGAAGGAAGAATGGCTTGTCGACAGCATCAATTCGACGTATTAGCAGGGTTCGTAAAATCCACAAAGATTTCACACAAAATCAGTAAAAAATAATTTTTGGCATGAAAAAAAATACAAGGAAAACATGTTTTCAGGTAACTAACACAAGAATATTTGACACGATTGTTATTTACAGGCATGTCAATAATTTTGGCTGCCTTTTTTTATACCTGTAAAGAACACTCGTGTCAAAACTGCTCGTGTTAGTAACATGAAAAAAAAATTTTTCCATATGTAAAATTTTTTTTTTTCATGTCTGAAAAGAATTATTTTTTACAGCTTGTTTATTTTACTTTGTGTTAATATCTTGCGTGTAAAGAAAAATGTGTGTTATTTTACGAACCCTGATAGAAGTTGCTAATGCTTCAGAGGTTATCATCTTATGGCCCTGGAATAGACGACACCATGTAAGTTGAAGAAAAAAAATGTAAACTATGTGTAAACTACTTCTTTAACTTTAAACACGATTTTCTTTTAAGCAATGTTTTCAAAGTCGGCGATCACTAGATCTCAACCTTCTTAGATATATTCTACGGAGATTGATCGAAGGATTAAGATATCTGATAATTATTTCTCGAAATTATTTATCGAATTATTTTTCTCGAAAATTTTGGTCGGAAATTAAATTTTTGTTTTAATTGTCGCCATTTTATCAAACATCGAAATTTTGACTAGTTTTTCGATCAATCCACCTAACAGAATCTATCGCAATTTTTGATTTCCGATGAGCCAAGCCAGAGATAGAGTGATCACCGCCAAAGGCTTTTTTAGGAGGACCTTCGTGATCGTCTCCAGAAGCAGTATCTTTCAATATTTTTATACACTTGCAAAGTTTATATTAATTTTGCCCAGAAGTTTGTAACGCACAGAAATATTTATTTCCGACCCCATAAACTATATATACTCTTGATCAGGACGACGAGCTGAGTTCATTTCTGCTTGTCCGTTCGTCTGTCCGTCTGTCTGTTTCTAAGCAAACTAGTCCCTCAGTTTTAAAGCTATCGAGCTGAAATTTTGCACAGAGTTTTCTTTTTACAGCACTCAACTAATATGTCGGAACCGGCCGGATCGGATGACTATATCATATAGCTGCCATAGAAACGGTCGGTCAAAAAACTAGTTGTAGTCAGAAAAACTTTTTTATTTTCCATCGTAGCGTCACCAATCTTGGTATATATTAGTTTCAAATGCTTCCGCTTAATTCTGGAAAAACTTATCAAAATCGGATCACTATAGCATATAGCTGCCATATGAACGGTCGGTCCAAAAACTAGTTGCAGTGGGAAAAACTTTTTTGTTATCAATGGTTGCGTCTTTCTTTTTTTCGGTCCTCTTACAATTTGACCCGAAAATAGTGTTATCCAAAACGTGAATTCCAACATTCATAGTTTTACATTAAGAATTGACGTATCTTTTTAAAGAAAACCACTAAATTTAAAACAGAATATCCGTTTGGTTTTTATACGATCCCAAAGTGGACATTTGAGACCAAAAAAAAAATCACAAATACAGAAGCTAAAAAAATTGCACAACCTTAAACCCCTGTAAAAACTTAAGTAATAGACCAAAGTTTTTCTGTCTATCTGGAGTTCCCTTTATTGAATTAAAATATTGTGGTAAAAAAAAATCCACCATCAAAATTGATTTTTGCAATGCTAAATCGGCCAAATGAGCCACTGTGAGAACTAGTTCCATAAATTCAAGTACCTAGTGCAGAGGCAGAGTTGCCACCTTGTCGCCATGGCAATGTTTACGCGGTTGCTATAGCAACCAACCAATTGCATCTGCTGCAGCTAGCTGGGATTACCAGACGCCACCTGGACATTTGTTATAAATTTGTAAGCTATGCTTTTGAGGAATGAGTGATACCGATACGGACGACACAGATCTCTTGTTGCTGATACCACCCAATTACTATACCAAGACGGCGGAGCGCTTACTGGAGGAGGTCAAGATGAGCGTAGCAGCAGCAGCAGCGTCGGCGGATGCACTTGCCATGCCCCCACCTCCAGTGCCCACAACAGCTGCCTATCAGTTTCTGCAGCCCAGCAAGAAAACGGAACTCAATCAAATAAATGCCCGACTGCAGAACATGGGATTAGATGAGGCTCCTTCGGATATATCCACCATCTCAACAAATACTGTAAGAACAGCTTTGGGCAGTAAATTGCCCAAAGAGCTACATGGCATGGTACATTCCACGCCTAAGAGTGGCTCGGCAGAGCCTACACCATACAGAAGTCGCCATCCGGAGGATAATATATTAATGGAAATTGATCATTATTTGGATGAGCAAACGCCGGGTAACCGTTGGCAGCGTCAACATCATCACAGTGATGACCATTTGCGGGATAGTCGCCTAAGGCAGCTTCAAGAATCTCAACCGGCCGCCACTTCTTTGCCCAGCATACGACTGGACCAAAATGTAGGTGATTTCAAGCTCATCAGCCTCAGTGAATTGTGGGGCAAAGGGGGCAAAATGGCACAGCAAATTGCCCACCCATCCCCCGCCCCGCTAAAAGAGGAGCAACTGCGTCGCCAGCATTTGGAGAAAACTGTACAACAACTGCAATCCCAGCTGCTGGAGTGTCAGCAACGCATTTCCGTGGCCTTGGAGGTGGATCGTACCAAGGATGTGGCTCTCCAACAGGCAGAGCAGGCAAACAAAAATCTGTATATGGAAGTGCAACAATTGCGAGATAATTTACAACGCCAGGAGGCAGAACGGCTGGATTGTCAAGGCCATAATGAGGCACTGCAGCATGAGCTGGCTCAGGCTGTAAGTTTGGCCACCAAATATCAGGAAAAAACAGAGAAATTGGAAGCAGAACTGCAAAGACATCAAAAAGAGGGCAAAATAAGTTTAGAAAATTTGGAGCAAATGGAACTGCAGCTTCAGGGCAGCAAAAGGGCAGAAGAGCTGTCACATTTAGAGCTGAATAAGCTCAGGGATAGATTTGCCAAGGTGGACTATCAGCAGGAGAAGGTGGGTTTAGGAAGAAAGACTTTTTTAAGAAGGAAATTCACTTTGTCCTTTTAATCTTACAGCTTAGAACCAAAGTGGAAGAGCTGGAGAAGGATAATAGCACTTTAAGACATCAAAAGGAAATGCTACAGGAATATCATCAGAAGCAAAAGACACGAGCAGATTCATTAGAAAACCAGCGTAAATCTCTACAGGAAACTTTGGCCAATCTAACCGAAATTGAGGTAAATTCTGGTGACCCAATCAAGTTACTTGTTTTTAAAATTGTAATTAAATTCCAGACAAATCTCAAGAAAAAATTGGAATCCCAGCAAAAGTCCCTTAAATTGTATTACCAACAACAAATGGAAAATGTGGTGAGCAAAAAGTTGCAAGAATTTCAAACCCAACTGGATAAAAACGAAGAACAACTCAAGCAAGAGGCAAGGGAACGTGAACGTCTAATAGCCGAACGGGCGGTCAAACAGCTGGAAATGATCAATGAGAAGAACAATCAGGAATTGAATCTTATACAGGAAAAACATCAAGAAGAAGTGGAACTCTATCGTTTGCAATTGGCCAATGCTTCCAAGAAAATAGATGAACTGGAGCTCAAGCTAAGCTGCTACAAAACCAAAAGGTATTAAACTTAAACCCACTTGAATTTTTCAAACTAAATAAAACTTTCTTTATTTTAGGGCCGACATAGCCGAGAAGCTGCATGGCGTCATGGAGGCCCAATGGCAACAGGCCTTGGCCATTTTAACCTCACCCAATCAGTCATCTTTGCTAGCCCTCAACAGCGACACAGACGGCGACTCACCCGAATTGTTAAACAATGCACGCGTCTATCCCGAAACACCCAAGACCAGCAAATCTCAGCGTAGCAATCAAACGGAAAAGAATAATTTAGATATAATGGTGGGCAAACGAGATCCCGCCTCACCCATGGACAAACTTCAGGCCTATATTGAGCTGCTTTTAAGTAAATCTCCCAGTGATTTTGATAAGTTAGATGAAATTTTGGCTTTGACAGCCAATAAGCAAGTGGGCCAAAAGGCGTCCAGCAAACGAAGTGGCAGCGGCAGTAAACCTCCACCCTGGAAATGCTGACAACGAATTGTATTTAGGCTTTATGTACTTATTTTACTTAAAAATTATCAAAGTAAATTGTTTGTTTATTTTTGTTTCAAGAAGATAACCAAAAATATTAATTATAAATATTTCAGTACAAAAAAAATGATTTGGTTTTGATTTTGTTAGAGCTCTGCCTAGACTTAGGACTAAGTAGAAACTTAAGTGTGTTGAAGGATATATATGCTTGTATATATGTATTTAATTTCTCTTGGTCTTGGTCACAAATGACTTACAGTTCAGTTAGGATATTTTGAGTTTAGTAGTCTCCAAAAACAAATGTACAAAACTTATTTTGAAAAAAAATACAATTTTCCTTCTACGAATTTCCTTATAAATTAAGTTCTAATCGTTCTTATTTTCCTAATTGGATAAAAATTATTATATTCTTACCGTAGTTTTACATCAAACATGCTTGATTTAAGAATGAAATGATATTTTTTTTATTGAGTGTAGTCTTCAGCCTTTTAAGGAGTATTTTTATGCTAATTATTTGACACCTCACGCGGGATTCGTTGCAATTTCACCATGAATAGACTAACAAACGAACAGCGCTTGCAAATCATACAACTTATTATCAAAATTCGAGCTCTGTGAGAAATGTGTTTCGTACCGAAAAAATTTTTTCAGTGTCGAAGCTCATTTTTTGGCTCAATGGAAACGTGAACAAACAGAAATGCCGAATTTGGTCTGATGAGCTGCCTTTATATATGTATATATAGCTGCCATAAGGCCAATCGGTCGGAAAAATGGGTATTAGTTGGGAAAACTTTTTTATGTACAAAATATAAAGTTGGTCAAAATCGGAAGACTCTATCTTATAGCTGCCATGGGTCCGATCGGTCAAAAACAAAAACTTTTTTGTTTTCAATGTTTGCGCTTTTAAACTCAGCAATAATAAATTCGTGTTGCACAATTTTGGTGATAATCAGTATCGAATAGTAATCGATAAGAAAAAAAAAAATGGCTCTTAGTGAGAAAACTTTTTTGGTTTTGATGGTAGGGTGGTTAAATTCGGAAGTAAGAAAGATAGTACAATAATAATTTTTAACTTTGAACGGCGAAAGTCCCAGGCGATCTGAAAACATGATAATTCTTGTAAATTTGCGGTCCGTCGGGGATAATTTTCAAATTTTTTTGGTGAGTGGCAACTCTACTCAATAATATAAATAAAATCGTTAAGATTTATAAATATCGAAGAAATACAATAAATGTTAGCTTTACACTCGGCGGAATAGTTTTAAAATGAATGCTTCATATTTATTTATCTAATCAGATATTGTTCTGACTTAAAACATAAAAAAAATAAAAAATTTTTTAAGCCATTTTAAAAACATTAGTTGAAAAAAAATTTTGCAAAATGTTTAAAGACTTAAAGGCATTTTAGAACGACTTCAAAGTCTAACAAATTTTTGAATGCCTCAACAATATTTCAGAATGTATTAGAAAATCCTAAAAAAATGTCTGTCAGATGTTAGTCTTACAAAGTGTTTTTAAAGTTCTTGTAAAATCGTTTTTTGTTTTATGTTAAGGCTTCTGAATTGGTTTTCAATTGGTTCTATAAAATTGTCAATTCTTTTTAGTCTCAAGTCTTAGAAATATTTAAGAAACCCCTAAGAGAGATTCTAGAAAACTTTAGCTAGCTTTAACTTGACCTTTAAAGTCTTAACAAAGTTTTAAAAAAAAGTCAACAAAAACTAGAAAGTCTTGAAAAGATTTGAAAATGTATCACAAGCATGAAGTATTGTATGTATAAATCGGATTCCTTTGAAAAGACTGTCAAAAACTTTGGTAAGCCTTACAAAGTGTTTTTTAAAGTTCTTGTATAAAAACAAAAATATATATATCTGTCTTAACAGCCTCATAGGGACACACGAGCTTCTTTCAATTTCTTCTTAAAAGCCCTTGGTAAATCGTTTTATCTATAAAAAGGCCCACTATTTCCGAGCCTTGGGTTTTCTTAGGTTATTTAAATGTTTTTTTAAATAATGTTCTAGAGTTTTTAGTCTTGGGAAGGCTTTGGAAAAAGGCTTTATCGGATTTTAAAATACTCTCATTTAGAATTACGTACAAAGGATGTTTTGACCTAAGAAAACCTTTAGAAAAGTAATATAATAAACGGGATTATAAATATTTAAGAACGACTTTAAATTAAAGTTGGTTACCGTCCCAAATTTTTCCGAATTTTGCGGGACATAAACTTATAGTATAGTTTTGTCGTTGGTGATTGTGCCCCCAAGCTGAGTAATGATGTATCCCGTAAAAATTTACAAGATGATGGAAACTTGATGAAGCTTTCTTAGTAGGCGAGAGATTTAAATGTATTTCTATTCTTTTCGTCTGATAAGTTTGAAAGAGTTCCCCTAAGTTTCATGAAGATTCCTTTATGATGTAGATTCCGTCTTAAAAAAAAACTTTACGAGATTAAGTTCAAGAAAAGATTTCAAAATATGCTCAAACAACAAGGGTACCCACACTCAAAAAAAAGTTCAAAAAAGCCTGCGAAAGACATTAGAAATCCAGAGCGACTTCAAAGTATGGTGCGGAACGAACCTTAAAATATTTCTTTTGTGGATGCTTTTACTTTATTCCGTGAAGTCACAAGGTTCTTATGTTTTCCATCCTGCAACCAACTTCAAAGTGTACAGATTTTAGCTCAGAAAATCTTAGATAGTTTTATCGAAATCGTTAGGATGACTTTTAAAAAGACTTTACAGATCTTAGAAAGATTTTGGAAGTATTTCAGGGTTTGTTATACAAATTAATGTAATTTTTAAAAAATTTCTAAAAATCTTTCCTCCCCTTAAAGTAATCTAAGCCAGACCTTTTATAAGTCATAGATCTACATATATATTCTGCAAAACTTATTGATATGGTTAAAAATTGTACATTTGTAGCTTAAGTTAAACTCAAAATGATCTTTGATTCGGTTGCTTTTTTTTAGTTTTTCAATCTTATGTGTCTGTGTTCTGTTATTGATATGCGCTTTGCAAGCGTTAAGAGAGAGAAGGGATTGAGTGTGTGCCTTGATTATTTGTAGACAATTTGAGGAAATTTGGGTGCATTGCCATAGAGACCCTCAGATTCCCAGACCTGGATGTGCGACTCACGTGTTAGCACCACCAAATGTTGATGTGTGGAGTAGCTGATGCTGTAAAAAAAAATATTAAAACAAAATTTTAAACAAAATTAATTAAGGTACCCACCTTCGTATGGGCGAAGTGCCCGTGGTCAGTTCACTGACAAAACTTAAATTCCAACTGGACCAGAAACGCACAAAACCGCCCTCAACTGCCGTGGCAATGACATTAACACCCACACCCTCTTTGATATAGGAATAGCAAACGGCCAGTATGCGATCCTCATGCACCAAATGTTGAACATAGCGTGCATTGACCGAGTGCAGGCGTAAAATGGATTTACCCTTGGGATTAATGTTAACATTAACAAAATCATCCAGACTTTCCTCGGTTACCTCAAAGCATTCATCGGCAGCAACAACGGAAGCTTTAAGGGGCACTGCTTCCACCGGACTGGAGTAAGGCTGAGCCAGAGTATGCACGGTGACTATGTCACCCAAGGTGGGACTAATGGCCACATGGCTAATGGGCGACTGATGTATTTCCGCGGGTCGAGCTATGGTTCGGACATAGCTCCAGCTGGAAAATAAGTTTTAATTAGTCAAATCTTAAGGCATTAATTTAAATGTTAACTAACTCATTCAGATCCCAGATAACAGCCAGGCCATCTCGTCCAGCCGACACCGCAATCTTAAATTCCACCGACAAAGCTATGCAGGTAATCTCATCTGTGTGCCGGATCAAAAATGTGGGACCCAGCCAATTGAGATCAGCTCCATCCCGCTGTAAGGCATCCAAGCTAGAAATATTGCCAGCAGAGCTCAGGGAGGAAGCCGATTCCGCCTCCTCAGCTAATTCTGAACCGCCTAAGCGTGCTCCTCCTCCTCCTCCTTTCATTTTACGAAAGGCCGAATTGTAGGACAAACGCAAGCCACGCACATAACTCTGACGACTTTTGGTATTGCCCCGTTGGGCGGCTTCCAAGCCCCCGGAACACTTGTACACACTCACACGTCCGGATTTGTGTCCTAGCCACAGTTGATTCGAATTCACATCGCAACCACAGGCGGTTATGTCATCAAAGCTGGCATTATGCAGCAAATTCTTGGGCTTGGCCTGAGGTTTATTCAAGGGCTGAATTCTGACTATACGATCATCATAGCCCCAGGAGATGACATTATATGTATCCGGTTCGGCACCCTGCATAACACAGGCACGTCCGGGTAGAGCATAAACCACATTCGTATTGCTAAAGCTAACCAAATGCTCGGTGCCTGGAATTTTGTGTATATTTGCCCAAGAGGGTGGCTTCAATTGGGGTGAACCCACATAGACACCCCAACGTAAACCCTTAACCGTGGACACAATGGGTTTGTCCTCCACCAAAGAGTAGTCTAGGGTCTTACTCGCGGGATGTGAAGACTTGAAAAGCTGACGTGGCATTTGACCATAAGTTTTTACCATAGTTTTGACCGCCTCACGTTCAATGGGATCACTGATTTCCGAGTCCAGAAAAACGGCATAGGTCTGGGTGGGATAAAAAAAAGAAGGTTAGTCTGAGTTTTTGCTTACTATTTTGAGCTCACTTACGGCCGGATGGAATACATTAATGGCCTCGATGGCACTTTCACCGCTTTGCTTGTGGCCATAAATCAAATCAATCCAATGATTTAAAGAATTTCGCACCAATTCCGATTCCAAAGCCTGACGATGTATTAAAACAAACAGACGTGAGTCCCTTTGACACCAAGGTGGCAGTGAAACATCCTCCACACGTTCACCATTTTGACGGCAACCAAAATTGAAACGTTCAAAATTCTCAAACATTTCGGGTAAACAAAAGAATTCGGGTATCAGTTCTTTGACATCAGTGGGACTATCACGACTGGCCAATAACCAGGTGGTGTTCAGAGCATGAAATGTGCGATCTGGTAAGTCAAAATCGTTGTCTAAGGGAAGAGAGAAAAAGTGATATGTGAGTAAAGAAACTTTAGTTAGAAATATGAGATGCTCAGAGCACGTAGGATCAGGATTATTAAGCTACGATAGATTTTAGAGATGATGAATTATGAACAGGAATTAGTCCCGAAACGAATATCGGTTCCGGTACGTACCGAGATGAGAATATCGGTTAAAGGTTATATTTCGGTTTTCAGTTTATTTCGGTTCCGATACGGTACTCAGATTATTATTTCGGTATACCGGTACATACGGTACAATTTAAATTATTTCAAGATATGCGCATTTCCATTGTGTCGAACGGGACCTTCGAACACTTTTGGAATTGAAAAAAAAACTCGAAATAAAACGTAATTTTGATTTGACAAAAGGCTTAATTTATAGCTCTTAATTGGCCTTATAATTGGTGCTAAGGTTGATTTTGGGCAAATTTTTACTTTTCAAGATAATTACAAAAAACCAAGGCATTCGCACGGGACAAAAACAGAAGTGGTTTTCGCGACCAACAATTGACAAGCCGATTTTAGCGAAACCTGGGCAATATTGCAATCTGTTAAATTTTAGAATGTTGTTCATTGATGTCACTTAAAAATGGTTTTGATTTTAACCCTAAAAAAAAGTATACTTTTTTTTTAATTCAATTTTAAGCACTTTCGCACGGGACATGTCGCATGGGACATTTTTTTCAACATAATAATTATGTTATTTCAGTTACGCTTTTGAGAAAATAATATATAAATAAGCGTAGTATAAATGTTTTTAACTCAACAGAAGATTTCAATGTATTTATTTCCACAAATTAACAAAAAAAAAAATAAAAAAAATATTGGAGCGTACGTCAACTTTTCTCTCCACCGTATGCAGATCTCTTAATTTTTTTCGCCGCCGTTTTTGCTCATTTAATATAAAAACGTAAGATTTAAAAAAAAAAAAATCATTCATGTAAGAAAAAATTTTAAAATTCGCACTTAATATGTCGCACGGGACCTACTTTATTTAAGTACCAAAATCACAAATCTTCTAATTTTTAATTTTTTTATTTTATTAAAAATCTCTGTTTGTACTCAATATTGTATAAGCCTTCTGCATGTACTTTCGACGCACAGATAACAAATGTTGTTTTTCAATGTCGCACGGGACATCGAAATATGCGATGATGCAAATCAAAAAATTACGTTTTTTTAGCAATCGCCTAGTCTCTTATGCATTTTTTTTACTCTTTGTTCCCTTGGAAAGATTTAAGAATGCAAAAGACAATGCATAAGGAGTGAAATTTAAGAACTTTTATCAAAACAAAAAGTGCTAGGAAAATATAAAAATTAGAAAAGTTGCGCTAGCGCGACTTTGCTTTTGAATATTTCAAAGTCGATTATGAATAAATGTAAAATGGGTCTATATTAGTAAAATTTGACTGTTTTCCTACAAAAATATCATAAAGCAAAAGGTTTTGAAAAACTTTAAAATGTTTGGTCTTGGTGGACTTTTTGGTGGAATTGCCCATATCCAAAAACGCTTCTTGTGGTATCCCTACACTCAGAAAAAATATCTAGAATTAAGGAAGTTTTTATTCTTCTGTCGCCCAGACAAACTCGACTTAGGGCCATTTCTCATAAATTTTACAAATATTTCTAAATAATAAAATAGAGATCTTTACCGATTTGGATAGATTTAAAACCATTCTATAAGACTACGGTCCAATATAGCTCATAATACGCTGGTAAAATACTCAAAGGAGTATATCAGCTTTAAAAACACACAAAGCGTTAACTTTTCCTTACATAAAATTTTTCGAAATATTAAAACAGAGTTTTTTTAGGTTGAAATTTGATTAAAATCCAGAAACTTAATTTCTTAAATTTATATTAACATTTTTCTAACATTTCTATATTCAAGTTAGGATTTTTTAAGACTTAGAAATCCTTTACATTTAATTCGAGGGAAATTATTTACTAAAGAAAAGTTTTTCCGCTTTTTAGAAAATTTTTTTCTATATCTTATATATCTTAAAAAGAGAATTAGGCCTGTTCCCGTTTCCGATTTCGATCAAATCATGCGGAATCGGAATTATTAAATGTTCTCGCTACTAAAAACCCATTGTGATATTCGGCTTTCAAAAAATTTTAATATTGGTTCCGGTTTCGATACCGGTTACTGGCTTTAAACGGTGTATTTCGGCTAAAGGTTCTGGTTACGGTTACGGTATTATTCCCTGATTATGAATAAATCTTCAAAAACATATTAATATCACAACCCTGCTCATTTACGTATTTTGGTCCTTCGAGTCGGATGCTTCTTTTCTTAAGTGCATGCTGATTCTGGCGCCTTACGCAATTTATTTTCTAATTTAATACAAATTTTTGATTTTTTACAGAGCCCTAGTAAACCCTACTCACCTTGATAGCGTAGAAAATAACTGGTAAAGGGTGGCACCCTCACCAGAAAGTGTAAAACAGTGCCCGAGTTGGAGTAATGAGAGCTATAGTGATAGGGCTTCAATATCAAGGAGCCCATGGTGGTATTGGTGCTGTCAATATACTAAGAAGAAGAAAAACAAAAATTAAGTTTAATAAATTCAAAAATATCTCAATTTTTATTACCGTATAATTGCTAATATAATGCTTCTCATTCTCCTCCAGCTGCACCGCAATGGGTCGCTCCAGTCTCCTAAAATTTTGCCTTTCACGCAAATCCAAAATCTCGTCTTTATAATTGCCCAGCACCCATGGAAATACCGGATACTGCATGAGATCATTATAGGTACGTCCAGCTATTTGATTTAATGTCATCAAATACTCCCAATTGGTAAGTAAACCCTCACGCCATTGCTGGGTTATGCCCAGTATTTTGGTTTGATCCGGTGTGCTTACAATTTTATCACAGAATACTTCACGCATTATTTTCCAATCGTCGGCATTTTGCAGCGAAAAGAATAGCGATTTATTGGTGTCCAGCAGTATTTCAAAGGCCGTTTCCTGGTGCTGATAGCGTTTTAGCCAAATTTCAGTTATATTGGCAATATCACAGTTAACATTAAAGTATCGACACCGATATGTGGCCAGGAAATAGAGCTTGAGATCGGTGATAATAATCTCGCCATCAATTTCACCATCCACGGGTAGGAATTTGGCAGCAAAATTGTAGAGAATTTGAGAATTGAGCGATATGTTCAGTTGCTGATCGTAGCTGGCTATCAGATAGTCCAGCGGACGTACATATGGCTCCAGTTCGTCGCGTTGTCCCTGACCCGGACGATAGTCGTTCATGAAGAAGCGTCGATCTATGTCCAGATGACAGCGACGTAAACGGGTATGGACACGGGAGGGACCCTCGGTGTCGTCTAGTTCCCAGGAGCTGGAAAATACATGATGATTAGAGGTGGAAAAGCGTGTTAAAGGTATAAGCTTACCACTCGGTACGTTCGGCACAGTACCAGGGAGCTCCCTCGTGTGTCATGCGGCGTATTATTTCCAGCCATTTGGTGTAGGTGTAAGTGTCATCATAATCCTTCATGTGACACATAAGCAGCTTGCGCTCGGCATTCTGAAAAATAGGAAACAGGAAGGTAATAAAAGATTAAAGTCCATATAGTAGTGTGGGGTCGGGAGGGACAAAAAACAAACAGAAAGAGCACGGTTAAATTAAAGTCGGAAGATAGTGTAGACGTGGGTTGGCTCCAAACGAATAGGTAGGTTTAGGAATAAGAAATGTACTTCGTATTAAAGGTAATGTGTGATGGTGTGGTGGTAAGGTACATATTTAAAAGGGAGTAGTGGCTAAAGGTGAATATGAGGGAATGAAGTGTGGTGAAGGTGTTATGGTATTAGATTAGGAGTGAGTTTAGAGGTAGGAGCGATTTAGAAAAGTAGGAGACAATTGGGGAGGGGAGTAAAGTTGAAGTGGAGCTAAGGTGTGAAGGTGGGTAGGAGTGTGTATTTGCGAGGAAAATATCTTAAAAGTCGGTCCCGAACTAAAAGAACGTAATACGCGGCGAACATGAGCTACTTTACGTTGACGAATCAAGTAGAAAGTAATATCAGGGTTACCCAAATATTTAAAAGACTTAACACAAAGCGTGAGGTTCATTATTAATTCATAATAGAGTACTTTTGACTTAATTATGGTTAGCAAGTTTCATAGTTTTGTGTCGCATTATCATTTTCGTGTATTTGGGGAATAACAGACATACGGTCTCAAGATCAAAGTGGGATCTCATTTTGACTCCACGGGAAGAGAGGACTATGCACACATAAAGGGCAAATAGGAGCGGACTGAGTAGGCATCCTGTTGACCCTGGTGTTGGAAGCACAGATCAACGTATGTATAAACTTAGATAGATTTTTAAGCACCCATATTGCTCAGCTTGTACATAAGGCATTTGCATATATGTAGTGAAGTAGACACAATAGACTCAGTAAAGAAAATAAAAAAAATATAACCAAACTAGTTCCATTATCTACCCACCTGCAGTTCGGCCACCCGCCTGGTTGTCACCATGGACGTATCCACGCAATGCTGCACCAGCGGTTCAAACTTATATACAGTCTTCTCCAGCAATGTCTTCTGTTTGACGGCCACATTGCTGCGATTCTGATCAAGACGATCGAGTTCATGTATCAAATTCCATGAAGAGTCATTTTCCCTAATTCCCAATATGGTACACAATCGCTCCAAATTCTCAATGCGTTCGTCTTCATGCAAACTAAGCCAGAGCAGAGCCTTGATCATTTTGCCATCACAGATGATGGCACGCTGAAATTCATTCTGTTGCGATTTCCAAAGCGAATCCACAATATAAGAGCGTAAATCACGTGGACGAGACGGTTGCAAGCCCCAGGCAATGAAATTTTGACAACGTTGATTGCTAGAGATCATGCCATAGGAGACCAGCAGTTCGAATAGAGTCAGTTCGGTAGAGCTGGCCACATAGTTGGCACCGGCCGTGCTAACGGTAAAGAATTGTGTGCAACGATCAATCAACAGTTCCAGGCGAGTACGCAATTCGGTGTGACTAAGTGAAGAGTCGGGTAAGGCCAGCAAGGGTTTAAAACTGTTGGGTTCAAAGAAGATGTTAAGCCATTGATTTAGCAGCAAAGCCTGAACAGAGCGAAAGCTGCGTATGATGGGAGAGGTTTGTTTATCCTGGTAAAAGGACAAAAGGTTGAGGATGTCCCAAACGAGCTGGAAAGAATAATGAATGAATAATAAGTTCCATAAATTCACAAATTACTTACATTAATTTGTCCCACAGAGCGCAGAGCACGATCTCCAATGGTAACTAAAAGCTCCACTATCGAATCATCCTGTTGAGCTTGACCCAAACGCAAGGTGTACAGTTTAAACAAGGCCTTGACACAGCATTGTAGCAATCCCGCCTCTATAAGGCAAGACTGTTCATCCAAATTCTGCTAAGGATTAGAAATTTTAGTAAGTTACAGTGGGAAACAGGGATTAATCCCGAAACGAATTTCGGTTCCGGTACCGGTACGTACCGAATGAGAATTTCGGTTGAAGGTTCTTTTTTGGTTTTCAGTTTATATCGGTTTTCGGTTCCGATACGGTACTCAGATTTTGATTTCGGTATACCGGTACGTACCATTTGGTATAATTTTTTTTTGATATTCAAAAATTTTAATTATTTCAGGATATCCCAAAAAATTAGGGGATGTAATAGAACTAAAAAATTGTGTTCTAAGAATACGCCATAAAAAAGTTTATTTTTAATATACCGATTTCTAGCCTTTTTTATTTCTCGACAAACAATTTCGGTCCACGCTTCCAGTGGTATCCCCACACTCAGAAAAACAACCTAGAATAAAGGACTTCTCTATTCTTATGTCGCCCAGATAAACTCGCCTTGTGGCCATTTCTCATGAAACTGATCTATATAGAGATCTTAAACAATTTGGATAGATTTGAAACCATACTATAAGACTACGTTCCAATATAGTTCATAATACGCTGGTTAAATACTCAAATGGGTTTTTCATCTCCAAAAAACACAACGTAAAACTGCCTTATCTTTTCCCGTTATAATATTTTTTGAAATATTAAAACACATTTTTTAGAGCGAAATCAAGAAACTTCAGTTCTAAAATTTATATTAACATTTTCCTAACATTTCTGTATTTAAGGGTGGATTTTTTATAACTTAGAAACTTGGAAGAAATGTGTTTCCGCTTTTTAGAAATTTTTTTTCTATTTATACAGCTGCGAAAAAAATAATAACACCACTATGATACTTTTTCTAAGAATCAAAAAACAAACAATAAGAGTTGCAATCCCGGAGTCTTGTTAAAGGAAAAAAGGAAGTATTGCCCTTAAAATGGTAATCGATTTAAATTTTTTTTTTTTGGGTAAAGGTCTAAAAAATAGCGAAAAAATAATTGGACCACTTTGGCATTCTTCATTAAAACCGCTATTTTTCGGTGAATTTCTTTAATAAAAAGCACGTGGCTTTTATTATTTGATTTTATTATTTTGATCATCAGGGGTAATGTAAAAAAAAAAAAAAAAAGTTTGGAAAATCTCGATATCATCAAAAAAATTAATATTGATTGGAAAATCCTTTAGAGATGTTGGTCGATTGGTTAAGTATTCAAATAAAATATTACGGAACACAATAAACTAACCAGAAAGACTGAAACAATTGCTCAAATACAATTTCTGGCCCAGTTTCACGACAAAATATGGATCCTCGAGGGCAACAGGGATCATTTTAGGGCTGCAACTGAGTTCAAAAAGGACCTAGATATAAATGACTCAATGCAAAAAGTTTACACATGACCCAGAAAACAGAATTAAAAACCCGGAGGCCAGGAGTCACTCTTTTAAAAGTTAGTAAGCGCACGAAATTCGCAAAGGAACATATAAATTGGCCAAATCGGCAAAATGTTGGAATCATTTTATCGGAAAAGATGTATGGCGGTTAAGTTGTTATGTTTCGTAGAAAATGTGTCTCGTTGGTTCGCACAATCAGTCTTCTAAACTCAGAAAACAAGACTTCAAAATACAGCTGGAAAAATCATTAAACAAACTTGATGTGCTGCAGAAGATACAAGTCTCATGAAAGTGGTAGCTCTAGCATGTTTTTCTTAGACTAGGTGTTAGTAAGGTCGACTATATCGTACACAAAACACATAACGAATCAGACTTGGATAAGTCCATATTTTTAATATTTGATGCTTCCTATCACAGAATATGTTACTTTATGGGGTGGAAAGTTTTCTGAGTGGTCCTACATTTGCAGTCAACTTAGTACCCTAAATCACTAACGGTAAAATTTGTGGTCAGTAATCATTTAAGGCAGTTTCGACAAGTGAGTCCACTAGCTTTCGGCTCACTATTTTTTTCGAAAAGTCCTCAAATTTGTCTGAAAAGCTAATATTCCTCTGAGAGGGCGGATCTGTTATTTTTAGACTCAATAAAACGTATTCAAAGGTTTCTAAATGTTACAAATGAAGTTATGATGTCTTTGGAAAGATTGCTTGTGAGGGTGGTCCTATTATTTTTTTCGCAGCTGTATATGATCATCATCATCATAAAAAATCATATAAATAATAAGAATCCGAAACAGTAACGGTATTAGCGTTTTGGTATGGTTCCAGTTTTTTCGGTTTTGGGTTAATATTGGTTCCAATTACGATACCGGTACCTGGCTTTAAGCGGTTTAATTCGGTTGAAGGTTCCAATATTTTAATACGGATTTTAATATCGGATTTTTTATGACTTAGAAACTTAGACTTGGAAGAAAAGTTTTTCCGCTTTTTAGAATTTTTTTTCTGTCTTATAAATCATATCATCTTAAAAAAGAGAATTTGATTGTGTTTATTCTTTAACGCTTCTTTCCAGATGACGTAAAACCTTATTTCGGCACAATCTTTCATATGAATAGAAACAAATTTGAAAAGCTCTGAAAGCTGAATGCTTTTGAAAAGCTGTCTTATTAATATGAAGCATAGTGCAGAAATAAATTTTTATTGCTATCTGGAATGAGGACTTTAAAATGCAAGACTATTTTCTGAGTGTTTATATTGCTATTTTACCATTCGAAATAATCATAAATCTATAAAAAAAAAATAAGAAACCGAAAGAATACCGTTATTAGCGTTTCGGTATAGTTCCGGTTTTTTCGGTTTCTATTATAACGGTTAACGGTTTTTGGTTCTCAAAAAAATTGGAATATCGGTGGCTTAAACGGTTTATTTCGGTTAACGGTTCCGGTTCGGGTATTATTCCCTGGTGTGAAATTTTTATGTAAACCTTACCTGCAAATAAAGACGCTTGAGTGTCTGGAAAACCATTTGTGAGTCCGTTTGCATGGCTATGGCCAATAGAGCTTGTAAGCCAAAACGTTGACGTATGCTTAGAGTCACCTCACAGCTAAGCAAATCCTCCAGACTTCCATGCAAGCCACTTATCCAGCTTAGGCAGGCCTCAAACATGTGTATATCGCAGGCATGTATGGTCAATTGATTGGCCAAATGCAAAGGATACAACTGTTTGCAGGCTTCGGCCATTTGAGCACTGGCCAAACGTTTGGTAAGCACCGCCAGTAGCTGAATAATGGCCTGTCTTACCGCACAGCTACGTTGATTGGCCAAAACCAGCAGAAATTCCAGTTTGACATAATGACGCAACACCTCATCCACCGACGAGTCGGGCAATAGGCAAAGAAAATCCTTGAGTAATAGGAGCAGACGCTGCTGTAGTCTTATGATGCCGGGTTGATCATAGAAATCCGTTTTGCGATGTGGTAAAGTAGAGATTTGTCCAGAACTGGGTGTGCTATGACCAGAGGGTTGCCACATTTTACCCACAGGCACTTGGACAGGCACTCTACGGCGTAATATTTTCAAAGGACTGCGCTTGGGACTCTGCTTGGCGGAGGGAAAATGACGTTTGAATTTTAAACGCCAACGTGTGGCCTCCACGGGACTAAGCAAACGCAGGGCAGGCTTATTTAGATGAGAACAGTCGGCCGTTTGCTCTAGATTCAACTCAAACTCATTCAAGGGACGTCTATAGCCTGAACCCTGGCCGGCATGCAGGCGACGCAAACGTTTAATTCTTTCCGCCCGCTCCAAATCCATTTCCTGATTTGGAGCCGTTGACATTAATTGTCTTCGAAATGTGGTGGTCACACGACTCAAATTGGTGGCCACCAGGCTACGCTCTTTGGCTGGCTGCTGTGAGGTGAGCAGAAAATAAAAGTGTTCACGATCATGGGTCACATAGCATTCACTGGGTTTGTGCAGCAACAGCAGCAGCTTCATTATTTCATCCAGCAGTGAGGCCGCCGGTGGTGAACCACCAAAGCAGGACAAGATTTGTACAAAACATTCAGCGGCATAGGGTGAAATGTGTACAGGATTGGGGGATTCAATAACATAAACCTTGCACAGGCTTAGTAAGGCACCCAATAGGCCAGATTTTTGCAATTGCTCCATATTGAAATCCCGCTGAGGATGTTTATCTCGCGTCAAAGCCAAAATGCAACGAAATAGCATGTCCAGAACATCCGAGTGATGGGCACCAGAACGATGCCAGTCGGAATAACGCTGGAGTACGGCCATTAGCAGGCGTGGATAGACCAAGGTGACGGTGGTATTGTCATTCACCTGCAGCGTATCTCCTTTACGACTGATCAGGGATTGAGAGCAGGCGGTATTCACTATGCTACGCAATAGTTGTACATCTTTGGAACATCTCTCGGATTTGATTACATAACCAATAAGAGCCAAATAATCCTGACGCTGAAATTCGGTATAAAGTTGAGCATCGGAATGGGCCAGCTGCAGTAGAAGATCCAAGGCCAAAGCTTGGGTGGTGGCATTTCCACTGAGCTCCACAATCTGGGGAAAAACAAGTAAGAAAGTCGGTCAATATACTCTGTACCTGCTTGATATATAACTGATAACTTTAAAGTGCTGCCCATCACGATTACGACCAGTGCTGCCCAGCGTAATTATTTGTTTTGCTTATAACTCGAATATCGTTCATCTGATCTGGAAACGGTGTATGGAGGATCGATAAGTAATGACGATTAAAATATATGTCTAGAAGGTTCTAACAACCTAACTCCAAAATTGTGGAAGATATGAGGTGTTTTTCAAATTGTGGCAACTCTACTATCGTTCATCTGATTGGAAAACAATGTATCGATAACTCGATAACTATTGATAAGTAGAATATATGTCTAGAAGGTTCAAACAACCTAACTCCAAAATTGTGGGATTTTTGAGGTATTTTTCAAATTATGGGGGTGGCAACTCTACTATCGTTTATCTGATCTGAAAAGGGCTCGATAAGTATTGATAAGTAGAATATATGCCTAGAGGGTTCGAACAACCTTACTCCAAAATTGTGGGATATTTGAGGTGTTTTTCAAATTATGGGGGTGGCAACTCTACTATCGTTTATCTGATCAGAAAACGATGCATGGAGGCTCGATAACTATTGATAAGTCGAATATATGTCTAGAAGGTTCGAACAACCTAACTCCAAAATTGCGGGATATTTGAGGTGTTTTTCAAATTGTGGGGGTGGCAACTCTACTATAGTTTATCTGATTGGAAAACGATGTATGGAGGCTCGATAAGTTATGATGGTTAAAATATATGTCTGGAAGGTTCGAACAATCTATTTTCAAAATTGTGAGAGATTTGATGTATTTTTCAAATTGCGGGGGCGGCAACTCTACTATTGATCATCTGATCGGAAAACTAAGTATGGGGGTTCGATAAGTAATGATGAGTAGAAAATATCTCTAGAAGGTTTGAACATCCTAACTTTATAATTGTGGGATATTTGAGGTTTTTTTCAAATTGTGGGGGTGGCATCTCTACTATCGATCATCTGATTGGAAAACGATGTATGGGGGTTCGATAAGTAATGACCATTAAAATACATGTCTAAATGGTTCGAACAACCTAACTCCAAAACTGTGGGATATTTGAGGTGTTTAAAATTAGGGGGGGTGGCAACTCTACTATCGAGAGAAACATGTAGGCTAAGGATTGATGAGTGGATATTTGGTGTTTCTAAAAGTTCGTTGGGTGGCAACTCTACTACCGTTCATCTGATCGGAAAATTATGTATGGGGGCTCGATAAGTCTTGATGAGTAGAATATATGTCTAGAAGGTTCGAACAACCTAACTCCAAAATTGATATTTGAGGTATTTTTCAAATTGCGGGGGTGGCAACTCTACTATCGTTCATCTGATCGGAAAATGATGTATAGCGGATCGATATTTCTAGGTGAGATCTCTCTGAGATCTAGGTGTTTATACAGACAGACGGACATGTCTATATCGACTAGGCTAATGATGCTGATCAAGAAAATATATATATATACTTTATGGGGTCGGAAACGCTTCCTTCTGCCTGTTACATACATTTGCACGAACTTAGTATACCCTTTGTACTCTACGAGTAACGGGTATAAAAAAAGAAGAGATTTATATAGATAGTAGCTAAACTCTCAGACTTACCCTGGCAAATAGATATAATAAAGTGGAAAGTCCTCCACTTAAACAGGTGGCCGTTTGCAGGGATTGCGGTTGAGTTTGACACAATTCGCCATATAACATATGACCATTTGGCTGTCCATAGCACGCCATATCCAATTCCTGACTCACATCATAGCACATCACCAGCTCCGGTTGCTGGGCTGTATAGACCAATACCCGGGCTTGTCTTAGCTGCTTCATTAACTCCGCATGATGACCAAAATTCGAAGATGAAAGTTTTTGTAAATTAACATAGCCATAATTGGGCTTCCAATTGGCCACCTGACATTGAGTAAATTCGGTAAAATCTGGTCCCATGGCCGTAAGATTAATCATTAGCGTTGGATCCACCAGGCGACGCTTGAAGAGCATTAGATTGGCCATGGCATAACGTGGTGCCGCACCACCATCCAAAGTGGAACGCGATGAGGAGGAACTACTGCCGGCCACCGCCTCACCCAGGGCAATCATTTGAAATGTATGCACTCTGGTCAGCTGGCGTAGATTCTGGCAAGGTAGATGCATCAGTTGCTGTTCGAGTCCATCTAAATAAATGGTAATGTCCAGAGCATCCGCTTGTTGTTGCAAACCAAAGACCAAATGCATCCATTTGTGGCGGGGCAAGCGTAAATGTTGCAACTGTACCGAAGAACCTTCATAGTAGCCACCCGTTGATTCTGGCATGATATGATGACCATTAAGCAGATGCATTTGGCCAAAACGATTCAATATGGTTTGTTTAAGCGCCTGTCTCAGGCTGCCGCTAGCAGGAGCCGCCAGCACAGGGGCAGCTGTAGGTGGCATCTCGTTAGTGACCTCCATATGCTCCTCCACTCTTATTGGAGGCAGTGGCTCTTGTGGTTTGACCAGCTCAAAAACCAATTGCATATTGTTGTTGATATAAATGCTGAGCATGGCCTGGTTGGTGCCCAGCGAGATTAAATGGGATTTCTGGTGGGGGAATGGGTGGAATTAGATTAATTAAAAATGGTTTTTGGTTTAAACAAGAGATGGGTGCGAGATAGAAAATTCCAACTTCGAAAATCGAAATTTAAAAAAAAAATTCAAACTTTAATTCTAATAAAATTCTTACTTAAATTCAAAAAAAGATTTGAGTTTAAGTTCGAAAAAAATTCGAACTCGAAATTCGAAAAAATGTTTGAACTGGAAATACGAATAAAACATCGAAATTCGAACCCGATCGGACGTTCCGAATCTATCCCATGTGTTCTAATAATTGCTTTCGACCCTAGCCCGACGAACTCGAATAGACATGCCCGTGTGTTCCGCAAATCGCTTTCTGCCCAAAATGACCCAATTCACATATGATTTGATCGATTTTGGGTTCGAAAACGACCCAATTCACATACGATTTGGTCGATTGTGAATCGAAAGCGATTTGTGAAACACATGGGCGTGACTATTCGTTTCCGTTCCAATTTCAGATTCATTTCCGTCCTGTCCCGAACACGCTACAATTCCGTCACTTAATCCCGTCCCGTCCTGATCTAGGCCTCAAATTTTAAAATCAGTCCCAACCCAATCACGAACTTAAATTTTTTATTCAATTTCGACCTGATCCCACAGATTATTTCAGGAATTTTAGTAGAAGTCGTCTTGTGGAAGTGTAATACAGGTTCTAAGAAGACCATAACGCCCATTTTTATTAATCTAGATCACAATTGGTCGGAGTTATAGGCAGATTCAGATCATATACAACGAATTATCCGCCGGAAAAGGTACTTTACGGCCAGCTTTTAGAAAAATAAGGTATGTATAAGTATATTGAGGGTTCTAACGAATCCATAACGCCTAGGTCAAAATTTCTTCGGAGTTATAGGCAGATTCAGGTCATACTAGATCGTATATTGGTCTTCAAAGTGTTTATTCTGAAAGATAACCCCTCAAAAAGCCCGAAATAGGTAGCGATTTTAGGAGAAGTCGTTATGTAGAAGTAAAATACAGATTCCAAGGAATCCATAACGCCAATTTTTACTAACCTACTTCGGAATATGTCGGACTTATCGACAGATTCAGGTTTTTTACTCGAATATTGGTTTTCAGAATGTTGCTTTGTACCTTTAAAAGCCTGGAAAAAGCTCTTAACGATACAATTTAAGAAAAAGTGGGATTAATTTCATATACCCGTATATTGGTCTTCAAAGTGTTGTTTTCGGAATGGTACACTAGTTTACAGCCCAAAAAAGGTTCTTTACAAACCGATTTATGAAAAAGACGATCCCGTACTGTTCTCAAACTAAGTTTTAACTCGATTCCGTCCCGATCCCGCTGTTTATTTCGGGTCCCGCGGGATTTTCGTCTTAAAATGGAAATTATATAAAAATATTGGATTTATTTATAAAGAATCCTTATCTATCTCGTACCGATCCCGAGCGAATATTTTAGATTCAATCCCGTCCCATTCCCTCATAAAATGTCCAACTTCAATCCGACCCGTCTAGACCTCACTTCTTTTAAAGCAAGAACGTACCGTTCCAAAACTTATATTAAAATTAAAAAACATCCAGATTCCGCAAGTTATTTAAGTTCCGCGGGATTTTCAGGCGGTACTGGAAAATTGTAAAATCCTTAAAATGTTTTTAGATAGCGAGACTAGAGGCCACAGGACAAAACTCTAGGGGTTACCAGGTGTTTCTAAAATACACTGGCGATATTTCTCACTACTGTTCGTTAGGAAATTCGCTAGCTAAATTTTAAAATTAGTCCTGCTTCTTATTTTGGATCCCGCTGGGATTTCCTTTCCGCACACATCTCTTATTTACACCCATACATACAGTCAAATCCTCGCCCGAGTAACGTGTCTCATCATCATTCAACTGCATACAACTGCGATGCATTTGCTGACCTCTCAACTCTAGCCACAGTGACAGAGTTAATCCCTCTGACTGCCAGAGACGCGTTTGGGTCACCGGCATAATGCAGGCTGCACGCGTAAACAAAGTATTGGCCTGACTATGCTGATGCTGTAGACGTACACGTTCAATCTGCTCACTGATCGCTGCATCCGATGTGATGACTATTTTGCCATCAATTGTAATAGGAAATTCCAGTTCCATGCAGGGTTGAGATTTACGTAGTGTTCCAGCCGTAATATGATGCATGTGACGCATCAAGAGATCAACCGGTGGCTGTTTGGAGGCCAGTATAGAGTAATAACTTTGGAGCACATCCGGAGTATTGAGATGAGTAATCAATTCTAATATAGATTGCTGCAGTTCTGTCAAAAAAAAAAAATTAACATTTCAAGCGTTAATAAGGCAAAGATCTTTTGAAAAACAAATATTTTACGAAGGGCACTTGTTATTAGATGCCTCAAAAGAGTATAGAAAAATCATAGGCTATATTCCAAGTCTGTAAACCGGTTCCGAACCAGTTTAGAAAAAGTATTACGGATTCATATCTACAAAAAAATTAAGCTATGAAATTAAAATCCGGTTAGTCGATGAATAACAAATATTATTAGTCGACTACTTGTTATTTGATGCCTCAACACAGTATGAAAAAATCATAGGCCATATCACAAGTCTGTGAACCGGTTCATGAACAGTTCCGAATATGATTTAATCAACTCAAAAGTGGAAAGCGAAAAACATCAATATAATTTTTAAGAACCAAGCGACGCCGGTATATAGACAGTCGAACTTCTTTATTACGAACTAACGTACAACAAAGGATTTTTTTGTATTCTTTACCAGAATACTAAAAATACGTTAGTTTTATATTACGAATTTTTGGTATAACGAAGTTCGACTGTAGTTAGTATATTTTATACTTATACATATAAAAGTGAAGGTAAGTATTAGAGTTGGAGAATCTAGTTCATTTCAATGACCTAGTTCATTTTTTGCTAAACTATTCATGAACTTTAGTTAATTTTTAAAACTATATTTCATTTTTTGAACTAGTTCGCAAAAATGTATGAACTAGTGTTCAAAAATTAAATATTAGTTGTAAGTGAATTGTTAAAAAAATAAACTATAGTTCAAACACTAAGATCTAGTTCATTTTAATGAGTTGTTCATTCGAACTAGTTCATGAAAATCGGCACTGGAGGCCAGTATAGTATGTATGTTTTCACCAAATTTTTAAGGTACGAACTAGAAATTTTATAAAGACATTTTACTGGTTCAAGACCGGTTCCGGTATCAAAGGTGGTTCGGAGAGATATCTTAAAAATTTATTGAGTTATTAACTTGAAAGTTGAGGTGTGAGTTGGTAACATGAAACTAGATCAAAACCGGTTCCGAATCAGTTAAAAAAACTGGTTCATAATTAGATAAATCAGATATGAATTTGAAATTTGTTGTTTAGGTTGATATTATGGAATAAGAGGATTTTTTGTTTCAAAACCGGTTTCAAACCAGATTGAACCAGTTCAAAAATAATATTTTAGAAATTATTTAAGAAATTCGGTGTGAGGTCTATAATACGAGGTTATTTTTCCGGTTCAAAACCGGTTCGAACCAGAATAAACTGGATGAAATAATAGTGCTATGAACTTGACACAAAGAGGTTCAATAAGTTTAAAAGTTGTTTTTTAATCAAATATACTAGAATATATAAAAAGAAATTGTTGATATTATAGAATAAAACGATATTCCTGGTTCAGATCGGTATCAAACCAGATGGAACTAGTTTAAAAGTGGTTTTGAGTCATATTTTAGAAATTATTTAAGAAATTCGGTGTGTAGGCCGACAATACGAGGTTATTTTTCCGGTTCTAAACCGGTTCCGAACCAGAATAAACGGGATCAAAGGTGGTTAGAAATAATATGAGCTATGAACTTTATCAAAACCGGTTTCTAATCAGTTTAAAAAAGAGGTTCATAATTAGATAAATCAGATATGAACTTGAAATTTGTTGTGTAGGTTGATATTATGGAATAAGAGGATTTTCTGTTTCAAAACCGGTTCCAAACTAGATTGAACCAGTTCAAAAATCATATTTTAGAAATTATTTAAGAAATTCGGTGTGTAGGTCTATAATACGAGGTTATTTTTCCGGTTCAAAACCGGTTCCGAACCAGAATAAACGGGATTAGAAATAATATGAGCTATGAACTAGATCAAAAGAGGTTCCTAATCAGTTTAAAAAAAGTGGTTCATAATCAAATATATTAGAAATTATTATGAACATGAAATTTTGTTGATATTATAGAATAAGACGATATTCTCTGGTTCAAGATCGGTACCAAACCAGATGGAACTAGTTCAAAAGTGGTTTAGAGTCATATTTTGAGAAATTATTGAAGCTAAAAGTTTGAAATTCGGTGTGTAGGTGGGTAACATGAAGTTAGATATTTTCCCGGTTCAAAACCGGTTCCACAAAAAATTGAACCAGTTCGAATGTGGACTGAAATTTTTTATTTGTTGACTTTTCTGACACTAAATTGAAATAAAATACACCGGTTCGGTTTAGAACCGGTTCGATCCTTGCTTTGAGCAAACAAAATTCACATTTTTCTATTTACGTTGAAATTCACGAACTTGGCTCTCAGACAGTAGTGGAAAATTTCAAAAATCACTGACTTATCATAGAAAAATCTCTCAGTACTTACCCCTCAATCTGGCATCACTGCAGCTTAGTATGGGAGCAAATCCTTTGAGCAAACACAATGGACCACCCAAATAATCTCGTATGACAAACAAACGGTTGGCCAATTGGGTTAAACTCTCTGTCCAGCCATTGGGTTGTCTTATGCACAGCAAGGACAGTTCTACCAGCATTTGGACCACCAATTGACTCAAACCCTGATGCATTATATGCGTACGATAGCGGGAGGAGGGCTGAAACGGTGTCCATGACTCATTAACACCTGCTCCCGGGCCACCATTGAGTTCACATTCAGATTCTGTTAGCTCGGCTATCTCCCCGTCCGCCTCGTAACCCTCATCGGCGGTTAAATAGAACTCCTGCTCATTCTCACTCAGCTCCAGTTCGCTATCGGCGGCACAGCTCAAGGAGGCACGGGTGGAAAAGTAATCGGCATCACCCACATTTATTTCACTTGAAGCCGGACGTCGTCTTGGGGTAGGCGGTGTAGCTAACGAATTCTTGGCCGGCAGCTTCACCGATTGCAATTGTCTGGGCAATTCCACGCTGCCGCTATTAAAGGAACGTGCACGTGGTCTTGGTTGATCCGTGGGACTACCCACCACCACTCCAGCGGGTTCATTGTGTGTATTGGAGAGTTCGGCTATTTTGAGTAGGGTTTGCAGGGTCTGTATGACGGCATTATCCCTGGCATGCTGTTCACCATGCTCTGTCCAATTGCTCGACGCATGACTCAAAATGATGGCTTTCAGTTTACGCAGATGCTTCTGCATCTTTTCCACTAAGAAGATAGAAATGAGGGATTAGTACTGATAAGGAAACTGGAGCTTATCTTCCGCCAACATCGAGTGTGTCGTCTGGTATGTGTGTTGTAATCTTGTGTGCACAGAAATTCAATCTGAATGCGTTGTCGGTATTATGCCAAAGCGTTCGTCCAACTGACTGACTTATAATTAACTCTCCTAAGACAGCAAACCACAACGACCCGTTATTAACAATAGTGTTGGTTGCTCTCTCTACTCAACTCACCTTGGCTGGGCCCTGATTTGAGGGGGAATGTGTGTGTGTGTGCGCTTTGTTCTCAACCCAAAGGGGGATGGGGGAAACAACACTCAGTACTAAGGCTTCCTCACGCTCGGCTCTAGTTAGTAGTAGTTGATGTTGTCGCTTGCATTGGCAACACATTATCTGAGGAATGCTTATGAGAAAATGTTGTGAAAATAACAAATGCTCTTCATTCATCAATTTGCAACTAGTCCTAGATAAGGTAATCGCAGCAGCGCACATCAAAATCTAACGGTAAACAATTTTATTGCTATTTGCGCTGAATTAGCTGAGATTTTGTATATTCATTATCTATTTTAATATTAGGAAGCGTTTGGGAACTTAGACTGGTTCGGTTTAGTGGCTTTAAGAAGATTTAAATTACTGGTTCGGTTCTTAACATAATATTTGAACCGAATTTCAGGTCGGTAAGAAAGATCACCGATAAATTGGGATTTAGACGATATAAAGTAAATTTTTTGAAGAGAATTAATTGTGTTTCTAAAAATTTACTTTCGACCCAAAAACTACGCATCTAATTTATGTTTAATAAATATAGAGTACGTGACTTTACAATTTTTTTTTGTAAAATCTTCCCCAAAATCGGAAAATGGGCGGAAAACTGTTGTATGAATCTCTTATAAATTTTCATCCGATCAGCTTCAAATTTATTGGAAAAGCTCTACATAACAAAATATTAACAAAGCAATTTTAACATTTTCAAAAATCTGGAAATTTTTTAATAGGGAAATTCCATAAAATCGTACGGAACATGGGTCGTTTTTGGGTCGGTAGCGGTTTGTAGAACACCACGGTTTTTTTCTTTAACTGGTCTGTAAGTATTTCACGCCTTCTAAATCCTTGCCTTGTAAATCCTGACTTACTTAACATAGTTTTCAAAGCGAAGAAAACGCTTTCAATAGCATTGCTTAGAAATTTGTACCACATTTTTATATGATAAGTTGGTAGTTCTGTTTTTAATAACCCATAATCATATTATTATCAAAAGTGTCGAGGTTTTTAGTATTCTGTCGGGTAAAACAATCGTTAATTAATGAGAGATAAGTTTACAACCCTTTTCCTGTTTTTTATTTTGTTAACCTTATCGTATCTGGAACACCTTTATACAAAGTGAATAAATATACTATCGTCTTCCTTCCGGTTAAGCCGATTACTAACTTAGCGAGTTTTACCGTCTCGAGGTCAGGTACTTGTGTTTCCTCACAAAATAACCAACTTATGCATTCTATAGCAAAATGAGCAGGTTGCAATTTACACTTGAAGTGGAAGGTCGTTTAAAAATTTAATTAATTGGCGAAAAATGAAATTATTTTTATAAAGTTTATTTTCAAACAAAATGGTATTCAAATTTCAAATTTTTTTTCGACAATTTGGATAAGTTTTCTATGGTTTTCTACGAATTGTTCTTAATGTTCATCTAAGAAGATTTGCCTTTCGATGAAGAATTCCGACCCTTTTGAGAAATCATTAACCACGCCCAAACTGTTTACTTTATCAATGATTTTTTAGAAGCGAGGACAAAACTGCTTGGGAAACTAAATGTATCCCACGTGTTCAACAAATCGCTTTCGACACCAAAAACAAATCGTATGAGAATAGGGAATAAATTTAGTTCCACAAGCAAAAAAAATTTGAGTTTCGTTATTAATTTTTATGACAAGTTTGCATAAAATTTAAAAAAAGGACAACGCTTGAAATGGAGTAAAGATTATTTTAAGCAAAATTTCGGTCCGACTAAGGGAATCTTTACATCCATCACGCAATGCCTATAACTTAAAAGAAATTTTGTTTTACCTAAATTAATATTTTTTTTCCAATATTCCAATGTATATTTTCTTAGTAAATTGTTTATTTACAACAAAATAAGGTTTGTGCTTCTCATTTCACATTTTTTCTTGCTTTGACTTCCACGAATTTCAATAGATTGTTTGCTTGATCGCCATTCTAAAATTGGTGGTGGTTTTTTTGTTTAGCGCACATACATACAAAATTTGTATGCAAAAGCTCTAAATTCACAAACTTCCGTTGCCGCCTCACCAGTTATAATTTCAGCATGGTCTTATGTCTTCTGTAGTGCAGAGAGAGTTAGGCTAAGAGAGATACATGGAGAGAGAAAGAGGGCGCGTGCCGGTGCAGGTCCGAATCGGCTAGAAATACTTATTGTATGCTTACTTTTCGAAGTCAAAAGGCATGAGAAAATCTAAGCGCTTGACTTCGAAAACTCCCTAAATCTCAGGGGTTGTTGTTGAAACCGTACTTTTTTATGCGATATCAAAATAAAGATCGGCGAAAAACATTTGCATACTCTATAAACGACAAAACCTTGTTCCTTGCAACAGGAGTGAAACTGTTTTTGATTTTCTGTATTCAATTTGTTGCGCAAAAACAGCCTCAAAGTGTAGAGCGATTTTTGCGAGCACTGTCTGTAACCCGAAAAGTTATTAGTCAATTTTGCTAAAATTTGATGGGGGTTTTCGCTGTATTTTTATCTAAAGAAGGTACGTAACGTTTTAAAAATGTTGTGTAAAAACTTTTAAATTTAGAAAAAATTTATGGGTATGTTCTTCGAAATAAAAAGTCAGATCCTTAGACAAGCGTATTACCTCGTTTTTACCCGCCCAAAGACGTTCGAAGAATAAATTTTATGAGCCATGTTTTTGTGCTCTACAAATAATTAGGTTATACCTAAAGGTACGCGAGTGAGAGACTTTTCCTTCACGTAACGCACGATTCACAAAATAAAAAGGTCTTGTGGCACACACAAATTTGTGTAATTTTTTGTCTGTGTTTTCTCACGATCACATCGTGACACACAGTGACACGTTTAATTTCACGTCACGCGCGCACCTCTAGCTATAACTTCAAAATTATCCGATTATTTTATTACAGTAAGGCTGCGTTCATACTGTTCGACGCATGATACATGGCAATCTAGTAAACCTATATATTGTCTTGTTTTCACTGTAAATAGCTTGTCATTTGACATTCAAAGCAATACAACATGAAGGCTTCCAAGATCGAACATTGTGAACCCACCCTTAAAAACACTGATGAAAAATGACTCATGGGTTTTCCCTTCTTTAGAGCTCGAGTTCTTATCAATTAATTCCAGACTAATCCTTTATTTTGATTTTAGTCACTGTTTTGTGATTCTTTCATCAAAGGCAGGACCGTTTTGTCATCTCCATGTTTTTCAAATCTAGGTGGTTATTAAGAAAATGTATGTTGCCTACTTTTAGGCCGCGGGTCAACATACATTTTCTTAGATTTGAAAAACATGAAGATGAATAATAATAAATTACATAACTAATACGCCATCATTTTACCCTACTAAAATCACTCAACTGCACAATTGTTGACACACCCAAACGACATCCCCATTTCCCCATTCCCCCGCCCTTAACACTTACCTTCTTCGTTCTGAAATCCCTTGATGCAAATGGCCATGGTCGCTTCAAAGAGTTTTAGTAACAGTTTCTTACACTCGCCATTCGGTTCATAGAGGCAAAATAAATCCGCGTCAATATTTACAGCTGGTTGGGTCTTAGGACTGCTCAAGGGTGTGGGTGTGCCACTGAAGAGTGAGCCAACTATATTGAATAGCCTATTGATTAGACCCTCAGCGGCGACGGTAACTTCTGGATCTTCATCAGTTTTAGCTCTAATATCAAATAGGACAATACTTTCATCCGGTTCGCTAGCCTGAAGTTGTTGTAGAAAGGATGAAGCTGCCGGCGAATAATTGTTTATCACACTAGCGTAATCTAGCGAAGACTCGGCATAGTCCGAACTGGCTGCCGTTGTGTTGGAGACTGACAAAACATTAAGCGGCGGTAGCTGAGCAAGCGAAACGAGCGTCTCCAATGAACTTGAGCCATTGTAAATGGTGGTGGTGAGGGGAGAGGTAGTAGGTGTAGTGCTGGCGGGTGTAACGTTTGCGGCTTTGGGTAGCATGAGGAAACAAGTCAAAGCATTGTAGTTGAGTTTGAGTATGTCAATAATGGTCTTATCGCCTTGTTTTAATTTCTGCGGGGCATCCTCCTCCAAGTCATTCTCTTGCTCCTCCTCAGCTGAGGTATTAATATTTAGAGGTATGGAATAAATTTTGGCAAATTCATTATAAAACAATTGACTGGTCTTCAGTAGATCATAGTTTAGGGTCCATTGTAAGGCAGTTATATACAAAATATCTGCAGGTTTATGCTGATCCAGCTGCTTAGTTGAGCTGGAATTATTGTCATCCAGCCAGAATTTATGTTTGGAACATTTTTTGAGTAAAGCCTGAAATAATTGTGTGGCACGATCGGTGCTATTTAGTTGTAACTGAATCAAACGACGACTTAAAACCAATTGTTCTGGACTATTCTCACCCAGAAAGGCTATATTATCAATGCCCACTTTAATGAGATCACAAACACCACGTTGTAATTCGGGTATTTCCAAAAGATCCTGCATATAAGCTATATTCTCTTCATTATAGAAAGCCTTGACCAAACGTATGTCACTTAAATACATGACAAATATGCTTAAACATTCATGCAAAACACGATATTGTTCCAATTTTAGAGGCACCATTAGAAGAGGCAATTGATGTTTACTTTTGCTTTCATTGAGATTTTTGTACTGTCGAAATATGGGTAAAACCACTTCAGCTATTATACCACTAGCCAGATCATAGGTTAGCAGATAGGCTATATGTTTCAAATGTTTCAGGTATAACAACATGGCCGAAGTAGAACTCAACATTTTGATATAGTTTTCTTTATATATAGCCAGCAATTCGGCATGAAATATCAGCGACTTGGCTTTTTCCTCACATTTTTGACACTCCTGGGGCGTTCTTTTCACAAAGATAGTGTGTAAAACATTATAGTGTAAAAATTTATAGGCATATTTTTGATAAGTCTTGCTTAAATTCAAAGCCATTTGTAGACAGGTTTGAAAATTTTTGGCATTATAATGACAACAACAACTGCCCGTGCGTAAGAGACATCTCACGCTATGTTCCTGTAAATCCTTTTCCAAATTGGGCAACAATTGATAAAGTTTACCCTGAAAATAACAGCTCAAATAGTGTTCCGTGCAATGCAGCTGTAAACTATTGCTGCGTGGTCGTTTGTGTTGTGGTTGCTTGGCTAAAGTAGTTGAGGTGCTGCTTTCCATTAAATATTGTTGCTGTTGTTCCTGCCTGGCCAAATTATCGGTTAAACGTAATAACATTTTATATATTTGCAAAAAAATCAAAGTATTTGCTTGCTCCTCCAAAACCTCAAAACAAGCATCGAAATTCTTGACATCAATTTGTTTCAAATCTCTCACTTCATTTTCCACCAGATTATGTAGCGTGCCAAACATTATATAGAGCACACCGTGGGCCAATAGTGCACTCCTTCGATTTGCTGTTAGTGCATACAACAATTGTGTAAAATTACTATTAAAATCTTGCACATTTGTTTGTTGTTGTTCATGGGCATAGAATTTGTTCACACATCGTGCAATCAGTTGTAGCAATTCAAATTTGATTATCTCCTCATTTAAATCCTTTTCCTGCTCCATACTTCTGCTCGAGCATAAATGTCCTAGTGCAAAATTGTGCACCGTTACACTTAATTGAGTTTCCTCTTCGGCTTCTATGCAACGGCTTAGCAATTGTATTAGGATTAGGGCCAGCTCATCACTGCTCTTGGTGGTGGCCTTGAAGTCCTCTAGATTCGGTATAGGTGTATGCGGCATGGATATGTTGGTTAATAATTGACTTGTATTTATTGCTGGTTGGTATTGCTGACGTTGACGTTGTTTCTTGCTTTGAGCATTGAGATGAAAACTTCCCATAAATTGGGAAATGCTGGTTAAGGGTTGGAGTGGCTGATTTGTGGAGCTCCATTTACAATTGGGAAACAAATTGATGCACAATTGGCAAAGGCTCTTCTGTGAGGCAATGTGCTGTGGGAAAAAATGGGATTATTTGAAATAGGATCAAGGTTAAATATTAAAATTACTCTAGGTTAGTCTTTTCTTTCCCAATTTTGGGACCAAAACCGAACTCATTAAGATTCTGTAGCGTTAAATATAGTTTGACTAACATATTTTTGGGTGTAATAATATTGATGGATTTTTTTGGGTTAAAAAATAATAAAAAAAGAAATCCTAAATATTCAACAAATTTTACATATAATTCACAAAAGCATTCGAGGCTAACAAAAATAAATTAATTTTGTATACCCGTGAGACATACCCTTCTCATATCTATACATATTACAAGTAAACCGGATCGAAACCAGTTTAAACCGGGTCAAACGGGGTTCGGGAAACATATCTCTAAAACCACTCAACAAATCTTTATAAAATTTTCATGGCGATCAGAAAAGAGTCAAAGGCTTTGTACCAAGTTCAAGAAAAAAATAATACTTATGAATTTAAATTGAAAATAATTGAATTCGTATGTTCAAGTAAATAAAAATTCCTTTATACAAAAACCTTGAACCTTAACCATTGGTAAATTTTGGTTCGAACCTCCTCGAAAATTATTTGGGTTTGCAGCCCTGGTTTAAACCACTAAACCGATCTTGATTACATTTTCACAGTATGTTCGTGTTGATCAGAAAAAAAAAATCATACGCTATGTCTTAAGTCTGTGAACCGATTCGAAAGCGGTTTACACCGGTTTAAATTTGGTTCAGAGATATGTCGTAGAAAATATTGAAGCTTTGAACTTAAAATTTTGTGTGTAGTTTAGTTATATGGCGACCGATATTTCACTGGTTCGACCCTTTAAAAGATCGCTTCAAAGCAATATCTCAGAAATAATATGTCACGAACTTGAAATTTGATGTGTAAGTAAAATATATAATAAAAGATATTTCACTGGACCGGTTCCGAACCCACTGAATCGGTTCAATAGTGATTCAGAGCCATATCTCATATTACAGAAATTATTGAACCTGTGAACCCGGAATTTGACCGTTTCCAAATCCGCTGAACCAGTTAAAAAATTAAGCCTTATATCAAAAATGACTGAATTTATGAACTGGAAAATTATAAGATGAAGTAGGTAGTGTAGGCTCTAAACCAGGTTGCAGGAAAACGTTGCGTGGTTTTAGACCAGTTTCGAACCAGTTCAAATAAATAGTTTAAAAGTTCTTCAGAGCCATATCTCAGAAATTGGTATGTTGGTTCTATAGAGTCAGATATTTTCTCAGTTCAAATTTGGCTTCTTAAACATTAATTTAGCTATAAGAATATTTAACTCAAGCTATAAACTTGAAACCTTTGGTTACACGGGGTTAGATAATTTGCGTGGTAGAAAACGCGTCCTTTTCAGTTTGTGGAAAGCGATTCCCAACCGGTGGTACCGATCAGGTACAAACTTATTTTTAATCATCTATATGAAAATTCAATGATGATTGCGTACCAAACTTTCGTAAAATTTACCCAACAATTAGCTCCAAACTCATTTTCACAGATACAGATACACATACACAAAAATGGAGTAAGTGACTTAAAAATATTGGAAAATCTACATCCAACATCGGAAAATGTGCGAAAAACTGATGAATGAAACTCTAATGTTTTTATCCGATTAGCTAGTAAGAGATTTTCAGATTTTGGAAAACACGGAAAAATTACAAAAAATTGTTCCCAAAAAAAACTTTTTTGATCTTCATTCGATCGTATTAAAAATGATTTTCATATTGATATAGAAATTCCATAAAATCCACTTTTTTACATATATGTGTATTCACTTTTCCATGTATTAATTTTTTTTTAAATCTATTTGTGGGGTTAATTTTTAATATTCACTCGATTAAACTAAAACTCATTTCAAACATATAAAATAAATGACTTTACAATTTGGGAAAATAGACGGAAAATTGATGAATCCCTTCTGTTTTTTATCCGATCAGCTCTAAAGTTATGTTTAAAGCTTTACAGAACTAAATATTATCAGCGGGATTTTAAAACTTTAGCGGTATTGTTAACAAACACACCCAGCCCATCTTAAGATTATCTCGTTAAGGAGTTATCAGTAAAATCAGTGATCTCAGTTATTATAATATCTTCTTCCCTACATATAAATAAAGAAATTTTTCCTGATTTATTCATTCATTGATTGACAATCAACGCACAGCCTAAACGGTAAGAGATAGATTCTCTGCAAAAGTTGTTTCCAATATGTAGTGAAAGTAAAGCGGGATTCCGGAAAATTCCAACACCAAGTTTAAAAAAAAAAAGTTTGTATGGGGAATATATTTGTAAATACTTGAACACGTTATTTGTCGATATTGAAAATGGCCGGAAAATTTTTTAAAATTTTTGTGTATGCCAAATTTTGAAAAATTCGCCTTGTGCGGAAAATAGGAATTAAATAAAATCATTTTCTTCTTGAGAAATCCATCTCAAGGTGGTACATTAGAGTATGGGTTTACAGCCAAAGGATTTTAAGGTCTTAATTCAAATCTTAATTTAATTTTGTTTTTCAATGTTAAAACCCTTTTAAAAGATTGGTAAATTGAAGTTTTTAAGGTCAATGGTTACAGGGACAAATAAATGAAAAAAATATTTTAAATTGGGAGAATCTACCAGGTGAAAGCCGCGTGGGCGTGTTTTTATAATTTATGTATGTAATATTCGGTTTCTAAGCTCAACAGGGGGTAAAATATTTTCTATTTTAAGAAAATTTACTCCCAGGTCGGAAAAGTCTGAAAATATTGTCTCATTCGATTGATTTTTAACCTAAGGTATACAAAATATGGCGGCTATATAGATTGCGGAGTTTCGGACTTAATTTGGAAGCTTTCACGAGGTCTAAAAACATTCCCAATAACTTATATTTCTTATATTTTTAAACAAAACACATTTCTATGACCATAAGCTCTGATTAACCGATTGCAAATAAAGCACAGACTTACCTTAATGTCCACTCGGAGTAAAAAAGCCAACAAATGATGACCCAAATTATCCGTAAGGAATGTGCGCAAAGCCAGTATTTTGTTACAATCACTGGGAGTGCTGAGTATAAGCTGGAATGGGGTTTAGATCAAATATTTAATAAAAGATTTGAAAAAGATATTTATTTTTCTCTCTTTCTAACCTGAGCCAGATTATGCTGTTTGCACAGCTGTTTGATGCATTTGTCCTGATGCTCTGGCTCTTGTTCTGGACTGCTGCTCTGCGAACGCTTAGCGGCGCTAATGATTTGATAGACCTGCTCCAGTAGATAAGAACACAGCTCCTCAGGCATAAGATTAAAGTGGCTGTAGACAAAGAGATGAAGTTATCAGTTAAATGGAGTGGCTAGGGTAGAAAGGCTTACCTCTTAAACCAGGCATCCTGTAAGGTGTCCTCATCCAAAAATTGGAAATTATATAGCAACTGCCAAAGCCAGTGTTCCTGTAGGAAGCATATAAAATAATTGCATATAAATGAGATAAACACAAAAAAAAGTGCCAAACAAACCTTGACACTCGCCTCATCATTTTGCTCCGAGGCCTGCAGATAGTGACTCCAAAGTCGACTCAGTGTATCCAACAGCAGTTGTTGTTGCTCCTCCGCCATGGCAAATCACAGATAATGATAAACGAGCCTTCCAATTTGATTGGATCAGGCATCAGGCAAGCGTTGTGGACGCAATGAAAGCTGAAACAAGACTGAAACTGTAATTAAAGAAAAAATACACATAAATATAAACATAAGAGAAGGAGGAGGAGTCCGGCGGTCCACAAATGCGTGATTATTTTGCCTGATAATTTGGAATGGAAACTTTATATTGTTGTTGTTGTTGTTATTGCTACCGCAGGGAAAACTATTAAGATTTGCTATTAATAGTTGCCAGTTGCCAAGCCCCGGAGCCGGCAATGATAGTTGGAGTAAACAGCTGGCAATGATGCGTGTCTCTGCTGTAACGGCCAATGCACGCTGCGATGCCAGATAAGAGTGTAAGTCCAACTAGCCGGGAGGAGGAGGAGTAGGAGGAGAAGGAGGCGAAGCACGCGAACAGCTGTCTCTGACCCACCACCTAACCAAGGCTTATCAATCGGCACGCAACAACAATAACGTAAACCATTAAGAGTTCATCCCAAAAGAACAAGTTGAATTTCCAAACTGCGTAGAAGTCCTAAATTAATCACGCCTATCTAGTATACACCCGCAAATCCGCAAAAGCTTACCACAAAAAGCAAAAACAAATATCAAAATTTTAGCACGCCATTTTGGTATCGGTTGGGGGTTACACCTGAGTGCGTTTTTAAGTACTTCTCTAGCTGCAGTTAAACTTTTACGTTTGTTTTTTTCTTTGAGTGCGCGCTCTCTGCATGTGTGTGCGCGTGTGTGTGTGTGTGAGCGCACAATGAAATAAACAAAAACTTTGCAAACTTTGGATTTTTTGTTATTGTAGGCAATCAGCTGGTGTAGGAGCATCGAAATGGTATACGGTAAAGTATCGCTTAGAGATGGCCTGGGCAGAGCAGAAAATGTACGTTACTCACGTAATAACACGTACGTTAACTCACGGAAGGTTTAAGCTTAGGTAATTTTTACATATATTTTTTAAAATTAAATCCTGGATTGTTGTTGTTTTTTTTTTTTTTAAATTTATTTTAATATTTACTCGTAATTTAAAAAAATAATATTAATGATACGGGGAAAGAACACTATTAGATATTTTCTGAAAGGTTTATGGGAATTCATTTACTTCGTCTATCCCTTATGTTCTACAAATTGCTTTCGACCCTAAGCAACCCTATTCATATACAATTTGCGTCGTTTTTGGGGTCCAATGCGATTTGTAGAACACATGGGTATATTCTCGTTTGACACTGTGAAAAGATGTTATGGAGGCTAATATGTAAACGGGAAAGAAATTCGATAACTTCCCGTTCCAATCCCAAACTTTAATGTTAAAATGTAATATATTTTGCTTTGAATTGCAATTCGACCAAGTTGATATTATTTTGTATCGGCCACCATACGGTCATGTTGGCAAAATGACTAAATTACGGTATATTGTGGTGAGCCTCACGTACCAGGGAGCATCAGCGAAGCGCTGGAGGACTAGGGGTATGACATTACGCAGCAATACGGGACCTTAATTTAAAAAGACACTAAGAAAAAAACGACCGTCCAAATCCCAGCCCAAGCGGACTTCTTTTGGAAACATTTCGTTTGTGAATTCTCGATTAACAAAACAAGCCCGACGTTCCCGGAAAAACACCACATTATCACAACATATAACCCTTCTTACTAAAACTGGCATATTTGATCACAAAACTCGTAAGCCACGTTCATTGAATAAGAACAACTGTTCATATTATATGAACAATGTTTTCAATAAAAGAACAGCGTTCTAAAAACACCAGAACCAAGCTAAAAAATCGATCAGATGTTCCAAAAACATGAACGACGGGTCATAAAAACTGAAATCCGTTCATAAGCTTGTGTGCATTCAGTATTGCATTCTGGCTGATTTGAAATTCCCAAGCAGTTATAGCAATGCTGACTTGAGAAGGCTGGGGCAAGGACGATAAACTTTCCTCCTTTGTGGTGCTGAATGTGCCTTTGTTTTTAAATAAGAAATTAAATTTTATATGAGCTCTAGCCGGCTTAAACCTGTCGAAAATTGGCCTTACATATTATTTCAATTTGATCAAAAATTGTACAAAATTAAGCAAAATATTCCTTAAATGATCCCGAATTGTTCACAAATGTTGACCAATTTATCCAGAAATGTTCCCATATTTTTATCAATTTGTTTTTATAATGTGCCCAAAGTGGTCATTAAACGATCCCTACACGTTCCCAAATTGAGCCCGAAATGTTATTAACACATCACCGAAACGTTCATGAAGATCGAACAGCGGGCTTAGGAATTGCGTTTTTGAAATGACACCACCGTTCATAGTTCTAGAAAAGCGGCATTACTCAACTTTTGTCAAAGAATGTGCTTGATATCGGTCTTTTTAGAACGATCTTTTTTCTAAGTGCACTATTTTAAGTAATAATTCACTATCTTGGGGGTTATTTTTCCAATAGTAAAAGGATTTCTCGGATATAGCAGAATACTTTTTATGAATTTAATTTTTTGTAAAAGTTCTAATGTGAACTTTACAGTTTGTCATCTTATAAAAATGTATTTCTATTAAATTTAAGGTATATATGAAGGCCACTCCAAAATCCTTTAAAAATGTTTAATGAAAGTTAGCTTAAAAAACCGAAAAAAAACCTCGTGACAATTTTAATAAAAAAAATTATATTTGCTAGAATTGTTGTAAAACTAATATTATGTTCTTTAAAAAAATTAATTAGACTGTAAAGTGCAGTTTTAAATAAATGTACAAAAATCATATTTTATAAACAAATTTAATAAACAAGTTTTTTGTAGAAAAAATAATGTGTACAAGCCAAACGGCAATTACCAGTTACAATTACACAAATTTCTTATTTATTTTACAACAAACATACATTTTTCGAATTTTGGAACAACCGAAATAGTGTTATATTCATAGAGTCCCCGTAACTTCAAAAGTTGTCAGTTACAATTTCAAATATTCACGCCGGTTGCCACACTTACGTAGCAGCTAGAAATAAGCACACCTCTAGCATCGAAACCGTTACGTTACGTTACGTGTGTTATCGATAAGTTTGATACACTTGTTGCTCACGCAGCTGATTTCAGTTCGAGCCTTCAGCCAATTGAGTTCTGACCAAATCGCTGAGCGATTTTTTATTAATTTTAATTAATTTGTTTAAGTTCAAAGTTTTAATTAAATATAAATTAAGCAAAATGCTTAGCAGATTTTTAGTCCGCAATCATTTAAGCAGCAGAAACTGCAATACCTTTAAGGTGAGATGAAAGATAAACACCTACACCTACACGTGCGTGTGTGTATGTTGTTATCTATTTATGTAAACTGGTCTATTAAGAGAAACAACAATAACAACAACAAAATGTTAATCCAGTACAGTCAACAGTTGGTCTGGGCAAGGGCAAGTTTGTTTTGTTGATATTTTAGGGGCTGGCTTTCTCACTTGATAAGCTTTGTATGTTTTGATAGTCCCCACACGCGCCGCCGACCACTTGTGGGGTGGTGCTCCCCCCGCTCCATGATTAATTTATAAATAGTTTAATGTTACGTAAGGTTTTTTATTTTGTGCACACGCACACAATCACGCCATTTCCAACCATAACAAACCACTATGCAAATTGGCCCACTTGAACTGGATTCTCAAACATTATCTACTTATCTATTTCCAGCTTATTGCCTGCTATTCCACATCCAGGTGGGAAAACCACAAACTGGCAAGATTTATGAATCGGCCAATGATGCAGTGGCTGATGTACCAGATGGAGCCAAGATTCTGTTTGGTGGTTTTGGCATTTGTGGCATACCCGAGAAGATGATCGCTGCACTCAAGCAAAAGGGTGTGAAAAATCTTACCGCGGTATCCAATAATGGAGGTAAATTGTGATAAATATCCAAACCCATGCAATTCATTTATATCAATCTCTCTTCCAGGCGTTGACGATTGCGGTTTGGGTGTGCTGATCAAGCAGAAGCAACTGTCTAAGGTCATAGGCTCCTATGTGGGTGAAAACACCGAGCTAGTGCGTCAATATCTGGCTGGTGAGCTGGCTGTGGAGTTAACCCCACAGGGTACTTTGGCGGAAAAGATTCGTGCTGGCGGTGCTGGTATTCCTGCCTTCTTTACGCCCACTGGTTATGCCACTTTGGTCCAACAGGGTGGTGCTCCCATCAAGTATACAAAAGATGGCAAAGTGGAAATTGCTAGCGCCGAGAAACCAGTTCAGGCCTTCAATGGACGTAACTATGTCATGGAAGAGTCCATATTCGCTGACTTTGCCTTTGTCAAGGCACACAAGGCGGATGCTTTGGGCAATCTGGTGTTTAATAAGGCTGCCAGAAATTTCAATGCACCCATGTGTCGGGCGGCCAAAATTGTGGTGGCCGAGGTGGAGGAACTGGTGCCTGTGGGCGCACTCTCAGCGGATGAAATTCATATACCCGGCATCTATGTGCAACGCATCTTCAAGGGCAGCAACTATAATAAGCGTGTGGAACGCTTGAGAATCACTGAAGCCAAGGATGCCAGTAAACCCGCTGCTGCCCCTAGTGCTGGTCAGGCTTTGCGTGAACGCATTGCCCGCCGTGTGGCTCTGGAATTCCAGGATGGTATGTATGCCAATCTGGGCATTGGCATACCCGTGCTCTCCTCCAATTATATACCACAGGGCATGAATGTGATGCTACAGTCGGAGAATGGTATATTGGGTCTGGGTCCATTCCCCACCAAGGATCAAGTTGATCCGGATTTGATTAATGCTGGCAAGGAGAGTGTTACCGTCATGCCGGGTGCTTCATATTTTGGTTCTGATGAAAGTTTTGCCATGATTCGCGGTGGACATGTGGATTTGACCATATTGGGCGCCATGGAGGTGTCGGCTACCGGAGATTTGGCCAACTGGATGATTCCTGTAAGTTTTCAAGTCACTTTTCTTATTTAAACTAATTCCCAAAAAAATCAAGCTTTATGGGAAATTTTCTCAAACCACGGAGTAATTAGTATGTTTAAATGGGTTAATTAATTGATGACTTCAACCTTCCAAGGTCAAAACTAACCTGTTCTGTCTTTGGGGTACATTTGTACCCCATTACATTTGTGTGAGAAACTATCAAATTCAAATGGATTTTGATTGAGTTCATAATAAAACTAAACTGTTCTGTCTTTGGGGTACATTTGTACCCCATTGTATGAGAATCTATCAAATTTTAATGGATTTTGATTGAGTTCATAATTTCGAAATGGATTACTTTCAAAATCATTTGAATAAATGTTTATGAATATAAATATCTGTATAATGTGAAGGATTTTTCCGCTCTAGAGTTATTTACACAATTCGTTAGGTCTTACCAAGGTCCAATTTGTTTTAGATTTGACAAGGTCTCATTTGCAGCCATCACAGCCTTTTAAATTCGTAGCCTTCAAAATTTCCCTATTTTGAAGACGTCAAAATAGATTCGAGTACAATCTCTTCTCTTTTTGCATAAAAATCGATATTCAGACAGCATCTAGCATTTTGATTCGCACTAAGAGTGTCGGTTCTCAATTTTTCAGTAGCCGCTTTGATTAACCACCAAATAGTACCGGGGTACAATTGTACCCCATAGAGGTATAGCGAACATTTCCGTATTTTGATTGCTGTAAGCAATATTTTTATTAAATTCTTTCGTAAACGTACGTCTTACATATACAGCTGGGAAAAAAAACCTAAAAGAACATTTTTCCAAGGACGTAAAAACTACATTTGCAAGTTTTAGAATCCTTGGAATACGTTTCATTTATCGTTTTAAAGACTTTTAAGAATTTTAGGAGAAATTCAGGAAATTTAACGATTATATGTTCCTTTTAAAAGGAAATTTTTGAGCTGCAGTTAGGGTTCTGAGACATGTGTTAATGTACGACGCATTATATTAACACTAGCATAAACCCAGCGCCGCCAGTGTTGAGGTTTTCTAACACAATTTAAAAAAATGACTCCAAATAGATCTAACCTACACAGAAACCATTTTACACAGAAAATTATAACGTTTTTTAAGTTCATAACTTAAACATCTTCTGAGATATTGCTTTGAACCACTATTAAAACGTTAAATTTGAACCGGTTCAGTTGGGTTCAGAACACTTTTGTACCGGTCAGAGGGTTTGAAGCCTGTCTTGACCAGTGGATATCTGACTCCTAGCTACACAAAGTTTAGAGTTCAAAGCTTAAATAGCTTCTGAAATATGACTCAAAACCAGTTTTGTACCGGTTCATAGGGTTCGGAACCGGTCTTGAAGCTGTATCTGATCTTCATATAGCTAAGCTGCACACAAAGTTTCGATCTCAATCGAGCTCTGACCCTGAGTCTATCCCGATCCGTTTACCCGTTCCCGATCCCTGAACCCAAGTGGTAAATATCTTACTCCCATTCCGTCCTGATCTCGACACTAGGTCGTCCCGACCCGTCCCGATCCCGAACCCAAATTTTAAATTCAATCCCGTCCAATGATCTAGATGGAATAACTTTTAAACCACTGGACAGATCGAACTAAATTTTGTACTGTTGATTAGGAAGACCAGACTACGTATAATTTATTATCAATTAGTTCGATAAAGTAAATTTTTAAAAAACGGGATCCGAAAAATAAACCGCGACCGGAGAAATAAAATGGGATCCGAAAAATTTCGGAATCAAGAATTAATCCCGTCCCGATCCCGACCATACGCTGCTCGCCGGTCCCGATCCCGACATCATATTTTAAATTCATCCCATCCCGTCCCGATCCCGATGATTTTTTCGGGACCCGCGGGATTCCCGAAAATTCCCGCCCTGCGCTTATCTCTACTCCAAATAACTAATCTACACACCAAATTTTAGTTCATTGCTTTAATAACTTTTCAAATATTGCTCTGAACCACTTTTGAACCGGTTTAGCGAGTTCCGAACCAGTCTTGAACCAGTGAAACATCAGTCTTCTTATAAAAATCACCAAATTTCAAGTTTATTACTTTAATAACTTCTTCTTTTGAACCGGTTAAAACCGCTTTTGAACCGGTTCACAGACTTAGTAGACTCTTTCCTGATCGACATGAGCATACTGTAAAAATTTCATGAAGATCGGTTCAGTGGTTTAGACGCCTATAATTTTGTTTCATTACCCAACCAATCAGCCAAAGAATCGTTTTTGTGCACTATTAATTTTCTTTAGATTTAAAAATCGCCCATCTGCGCGACCTTTTTTTATGAATATCTTTTGATTAATTTTCAACTTGGTTCTTAAAGTCGAACTAAAAACATTTTTTATAAGCGTCTTTATTAAATGAAGAGGTTTTTTGCTGATTTTGCACTTTTCAACTTGGTCGTAAAGTCTAACAAATTTATTTTAGTTGTCTTTATTAAAATTGTTGTTGCCGATCAAATTATTTACGAATTATTTTTAAAGTGAAACTTTGTTGAAAAAATTTTTAAAGATAATTTTTAAATCTAACTCTTTTTTTTCTTAAAATAGATGGTCCGGTTCGGGTTCCGATTCGGTAGATCATTAATTAATTTGTAGATTTAAAAGTTTCGGCGGCTATGATATTATTCCTTGAACTGATTGACCCAAATATTTTTTTTTTCATTTGTGCTATTTGTATGTCCATAGCTGTACCACAGTACATTTTTAAAATTTTTAAATAATCACCTTTTTACCTTCTTTTTTCGCAGGGCAAACTGGTTAAGGGCATGGGTGGTGCCATGGATTTGGTGGCTGCCCCGGGCACCAAGGTCATCATTACCATGGAACACAATGCACGTGATGGTTCTCCAAAAATTCTTGATAGCTGCTCGCTGCCTTTAACCGGCAAAGAGGTTATTGATTTAATCATTTCCGAAAAGGCCGTATTCCAGGTGGAAAAGGGCGTGGGTCTTACTTTGCTGGAGGTAGCCGAAGGTTATACAGTGGATGATATTATAGCCTGCACGGGTGCCAAATTCACAGTCTCACCCAATGTCAAGACAATGGCACAAATTCCCATCTGATGAAGATTGCTATAGTTCAGGTACTCGAGTGATAAAAATTGTGCATTTATTTAGTTATTTTTTTTTGTTTGTTCATTTTGTGTGTGTATAACAGGAAATTGTTGTTAAATAAAATATATAATATTTTAATTTTAACCTATAGCTTTGGCCATATTCTTGAGTGCACCCGAACGATATGCATTACGCATTTGTTTATTGAGCATATCGAAGGTGCGATTATGTTGGCTATCGGATTCACAGCGACAAATGGCACAAAATTGTGAGGATAGCACATGCAATGGACTACGAAAATAGAGACTCTTCTGCATGGTTAGCTTATTCTTATGATGCGACATCATGTGCAGAACAATCTCTAAAATGGCCAAAACGAAGCCAATAAAGAAATTGTATATAAACAGGGTCGGCACCAGGAATAGCAAATACGGATGTTGACGCTCATAGCCCAGTATGATGTTCTACGTAAAAGAAAAAAAACAAATATTTAACAAAAAGGAACCGCAAAAGAATGAGAAAATGCTTACACTTTGCACTCCATCCATTTTGTAATAATCCTCACGCTCATAGCCGGGTGTTACCTTCTTGGCCTTGACAGTGGCCTCATTACCAGCCACATGCTTGACGGTTATATCCAAATCCTGTACATATTTATTTGCCAGCACTATATCCACTTCATCGCAGAGTGTGGTCCTTAGATAATGTTTGGGCACATGAAAATTTCCATGCTTACGATAACGCACTTTCATCTGCCCATGGACCGGCTCACCCGTTTCCTCATCGAATTTCGGCTGCTTGACACGAGCTGAATCCGTATAAATGTGTTCAAACTCACCAGTTTCGCTATTCTGCATGAAGGAGATAAGAAAATAATATAAAATATATATAAATCCAGACGATAGACTAAAAGTGACTCAAAGAGGGAGAATAAACGAAATGTGATTGTTTCAGTGGCGTGATGATGATTCCAGACAGTTTTTTTTGTTGGTTTATTGTAAAAGCGACAGGGTTATTAATTAGATAAATGTATAAAATTATTCCGGGACCAGATCGAGAAAGGAAACAGCCCCAACTAGCTGGCTTCATAGGTCGAAACTAAACTAACAAGATGCTTAAGTGCTAAAGAACAGAATGTCAGGGTAAATTTTCACTGTAGATCCACGAGTTTACATATTCGTTCCCCTTAAAGGGCGCAAGTTGTATTAATTCCTGGTGTGGCGGTGACTGAAATGTGTAAACTCAGAGCTTTTGCTTAATGCGTAAGAGTGAGACAGACAATTTTTGCATAAATAGAACACTGAAAAAATGTAAGCTATAAAATAAAAGCTTTTGAATGACCACCACACCCTGATAGATACACCTTGGTATGTGAGCGCTGCACAAAAATTCACCCCCAATTTTTTCGTGGCGATTAAGCGTAGAGAGACCGTACGCGGCGAGTGATTGCGAATAGAGATCGGCGCGGGATGGAAGTCCCGAACCTTAAAAGATTTATTTTTAGTTGGAAAACACACCTTCCGATTGAGTGTAAAGTTTGTTCAGGCTTGAGTCTTGTGGCGGATGAGTCATGTCCGTAGTTACTTGCAGCGCTGCTTGCTGTGCTAAAGGGCGGCAGAAAAGGCTCAGAAGAAAAGTAAGTAACATTCTAGACATGAAAGGTATGGGTTTATTTCCTGCACCAGACTTCTAGCCATTCTGCCTGTATTCAACGGCATACGAAATGAGCTTGTATGCTTGTCTGCCAAATCATAATGTAGTTTGGTAGGTAGCTGAGGAACAAGATCTGGAGCAGAACGGTGTGGCTACCATTTCGAAGACTTTTCGAAGGTCTAATGTCGAGGTTGTTCCCCATACCGCCTGGTGTACGAACACATTCGGCAATTTACAGAGACGAGCTGAACGCATGCCCAGCCCTTCGTTAAGAGAGTAAACAAATGCTTAAAAACAATCAGTCGCTTTCAAGCGTTCAATGAAGAAGGTCAAAGCCGCTTTACCTATTAAATAAAAAGTTCATCTTTTAATAAAAGCCGAGGATGGTTCGAGAAATTTAAAAAGCTCTGCAACTTACATAACATAAAATTGATCAGTGTTAAAGGAGATCATCAGTGAGGGTCAATATGTCACTTTGCAGAAAAAGAATGCCAGACAGATAGAAAGCAGCAAAAGGTTAATTCGTGAACAAAAGGTTTCGAAAAAGCGTTTGACATTTCTTCTCGATTCCCATACGTCTGATTGTAAAAAAAATATAACCTTTGACAAATAAGTCAGAAAATCAGCTTGCATTGAATTTTATGTTTCAAAAATACAAGCAATAGATCAAGGTGCATTTTCGATATTTAAACTCATTATTCGCGGGACACATTTCGATTACATTTCAATGACTGACTTTTAAAGGAAATTCACCAAAATAGATGCTACAAAAGCTATTAATCAGATTTATCGAACAAGTTATGGTCTGACTGCTTTAAGTTCTTTTGACCATCACTAATTCATGACTTTACATCTTAAAAATCAGATTGTTGATTTGCCTACTAATGCAGTATTGGAAGACTACACGATCAATGATGTCGACCAGTTTATGAATTTGGATAGAGAGACACTTACAAACGAAGAACTTATACAGATTAACGAAGACTAAGACTGATGGGGTTGGATATGTTGATTTAATTTCAATTAAATTTTTAAATCATCTTCTTAGTCAGGTTGACGAATGGATTGAATATTACAATTTCTGATCCTGAGCCTGGAGCTTGTCTATCTTTAATTCAAAAACCATTTTTCAATTTAAAATAATAAATATTCTAATATTAGCTTTTCTTTGAAATTGAAATGTATTGAAAACATTGATTCACTTAACGGCGTTTCATTTAACGGCTATATTTTCGGGTCCCAGTTGAGGCCGTTAAGCGAGGTATGGGGGTGTATATGTATTGGTGTCTGCTCTTCCATATGCTTTCAATGAGTAATTCTTGACTATCGTTCATCTGAACGGAAAACAAAGTATGGTGGACCGATAAACAATGATATTAAGAAGGTCCAAACAAAAGATATGATATATATCAATTTGCGGTAAAGGCAGGGAAAAATCCAAAATAAACTTGATCTGTCTGCAAGTATAAGGAGATTATTAAGACGGACGGATAGCAAAGGCTTGCCCACCTCTGGTCTAAAACAGCGTTTGTTGTTAAATTCACACAGACACGAGCCAAGAGAGTTAATAATTTTTCAATCGCTGGCAAGCGTTCAATGAAGTAGGTCAGAGCCGTTTTGCCTGATATAATATTCGCACACTAATACACTCTCAATTTGTCGCCTTGCTCTTGTTGACCAACGTTGGTCTAAAGGAATGACTAATGCCGAGTTCTTTGGTGTATGCAGCGCTGAGTTCCGAGCCATCAGTATAGATTTTTATCGATTTCAGTGGTTCTTGATTCTACTCTTATCTAGAAGGCATGAAGACGTAGTTCAGTGACTGGAGGGTGTTTCCCTCTAGGATGCTGGGGAGAACGAAATTGGTTGTGACCCTTTGCTTTTGTAGAACTGGCCCCCATGCTGATATACCGTACAGAAAAAATGTTTTGTATTATTCGCAGTGTAAATCAATCGAACTAAGTTTGGGGTCATACCCCAATTGAGCTCGATGGCATTTGACTGTCCAAAAAATATAATTTCATACTTTTGGAATCACTGGCCAGTTCAACTATTAAATGTTTGTTTTATCAACAATTTCGTTTAGATTTTATACTGCTTTTTTAACACTTGTTCTTTGGGTATGCTATTTTGAAACAAACAATTCAAGTGTGTCAATCTTTTCTAAAAAGACCGTGATGAATCACCTGCTTCAGGCCTTTTTTCTTTTTTTAACCCTTAGCACTCGTAAACTTCTTACCAGCAACATGTTTTCTTATAGACTAACCTCTACTAAGCTGCTAACACTAAGCTGACCAAAAAAAAAATACAAAAAATCAACAAGAAACCGTAACTTATCAGCACTATCAGCTTTGACTTTTTAAAGATAGTCGACACTGAAATTATATTTCTGGATTTTGTTGTTTTTTCCATGCTTATCTATGTCTGTGCCGGCCGTCTCGTGTCCTCCAGTTGCTCTACGCCCCATTAACCGGCAATTATTGCCAATGGTAGACAAACAAATTGCAAACACAATTGTTGTTACATTGGAAGTTTTCCATTGGTTATTAATTCTATAACCTCTGACTTACATAAGTCACAAGGCGAGAGAAAGAGACAGAGAGAGAGAGAGTCTGGTTTTTTGCGTGCAAATGCGATTTAATTTTAATCCAAATTGTTGCCCAGCTAAAAAGATACTACACTGAAGAGCAGGGGAATTGAAAATAAAGGTGAGACATCTAGAATTTCATATTTTGCATGCCTTAAAAATTAGGTAAATAAACGCAAGAGTTTGTTTATAAAGCAAACCCATTTTCCAGGAATTTTCCTTGTTATTTTTGTATTTGATATGAATCTAATGGAATCTTTAGAATACTTTGGGAAATATGTGCAATGAAAATAAGAAAGAAGAACTGAGCTTGGCATTGTGCTTACAAGTCCCGCATAGAACCTCTCAGAACCGAAACATTCTTAATTAAAGCCTGCATTACTTTTTTAAAGCACTGCCTAAAAAAAGGCAGCAGCAATTGGGCAGCATGTGTAAAAACGCTTTTAACGCTCTCATTGAAAATGTTCAAGCTGCAAGACAAAATCAATAGCATGAGGGAATAACCAAGTCAGCAAACCTGTTCTAGTCCGTAGCCCTTAGAGCCGGTTCGAGTCCAGCTTATTGAGTTTGTTGAACCCTTCAATCCTCGTAAATTAAACTAAACCGAACCAGACCACCTATTTTGAGTAATCTTTCACCCACCTTCCAAAAATGAGAGAGAGAGGATTATTTAAAATCCTTTTATCAAATCACAAAATGTTATTATGAACATAGCCACAGAAATCTCTTCTAATCGAATTCCAATTTTTAGCTGCTAAAGAAATATCTTTTAGTTAGTTTCAAACCTCTCGTATTTCGTTAAGAGATTTTGCCAAAACAACCAAGCCAATACGCAAACCAATCAAAGCCAATGCGCAAACCAACCTCAGTTAGCATTGACACTAAAAATGTATTTAGGGGTGACAAAAATATGAAACTTTTACTTATGTTTATTTATGTAGTATATTTATTTCGATTAGGAAAGAGTCATGGGCTATGTGCTTAGCAGGGCGGCAAACCGGTTTTGAACCAAACCGGTTCGAACCCGAAATTCCAACTTTTCTTTTACTGTGAACCGAACCTTGAACCGAACCTCTTGTGAAAAAAATTAGTTGAACCTGAACTTTCGGTTCGGTTCAGCAAAGTTACAAGTCTTAGTTAAGCGGAATTTTCAACAAAAAAAAAAATTTCCCGATCAAAGAAGAAGAATAGACCTACAATTACTCGATGAAATACTAAAAATAAATTGAAATAAAAAAAAAATTATATTGAATGTTCAGATAAAAAAATAAAGAAATTCTGAATATTTTTTATATTTAAAAAAATTTAATTTCTTTTCAATACAAATTTGGTAAAACTTCGGAAGAAACAAGGTTCGAAACAAAACCTTGACACAAAAACCTTGAACCTCAAATTTCTGAACCTTAACCATTGGTAAATTATGGTTCGAACCCGCTTAAATAACGCGGCTTAAACCGGTTCAAATGTGGTTCAGAGCCATATCTTTGCAATTACTAAACCAATCTTCATGAAATTTTCACACTAAATCCATGTCGATCGGAAGAGTCATATTCTATGTGCCATGTCTGTGGACCGGTTCAAAACCGGTTTAAATCGATTTAAGCCGGTTCAAAAGTGATTCCGAGAAATATCTCTGAAACTACTAAGTCGATCTTTATTAAATTTTCACAGTATTTAACAATATTTAGCAGTTTAAACCAATTTAAGAGAGGTTCACCATCAGAAATTATTGATGCTTTGAACTTGATAATTTGTGTTTACTGGTTCAAGAACGGTTTCGAACGAGCTCAACCGGTTTAAAAGTCATTCATGAACGTAAACTTGAACTTGATGTGTATGTAAAAAATAAAGAGATAGAGATTTTACTATTTGAAGACCGGATCCGTTTCCACTGAACCGGTTCAATTAATTAATATCTCAGAAATTATTAAACCCATGAGCTTGGAAATTTGTGTGTGTACGTTAACTATATGGAAATACACATGTCACTGGTTCAAGAGCCTTATCTCAAAAATGATTGAAATTATGATCTTTAAAATAGGTTAATAAAACGGGGTAACACATTTTACCTGTTCGAGACTGGTTCCGAACCGGTGTGGCTTGTGGCAGTGGCTTTATTAATGGCCATAAAATGTTAGTATTAACTAGGGGTGTCGGATATTTAAAAAATATCTATATCGATATTTTTGTCGATATTGAAATATAGTATCATTTCGATATTGATATTTTATAGACAAAATAATCGATATTTGTAAGAAAAGATCGTTTATTAGATAAAAGGCTTGGGGTAATTATCGGTATTTGAAGCCTATCAACAAGATCAAAATCTACAGAAAACTCAAAAACATGTAAGCATTATAATATAATGTATAATTTATTTATCTAAGAAAATATCTCAAATAAAAAGTAAACATATCAACAAGATACTAAGAAATAAATATCTCAAATAAGTATTCGATATACGAAATATCGCTTTAGTAAAATATCCGATATTGATGTATCGTTTCGTCGACAAAAATATCGATATTAGGTTTATCGATACTATTTCCGGCATCCCTAGTATCAACATAAAATGTTAAATTTATCCGATTTATACTAATAGATTTTTGGCATATTTATATAAATGTAAAAGCAGAGCTTGATATATATAAAATTTAGGAGTCTTTCAACATTTTCATATTGCTGGGGCGGGAAGGGCCTTATCAAAAATTTAAAAAAAGGCTATACTGGAAAATGGTAGTTCTAGCTCTTATAGTCTCCTAATCAAGGTGTTCATACAGACAGACGGACGAATGGATGAAGCCTCAAACCTATCAAACCACGTTTCTAACACCCATGTTTTTAATTCCACTTCCACAAAAGTTTTGTGATTTAGAGACCCAATTTGGACCAAAAAGAGGTTTTAAATCACGAAATTTTTGTGAAAGTGGAATTGAGAACATGGCTGATTGTGTTATTTTGTACTCAATTGACTTGAAACTCTATCAAAACTTGGTATGCAAACTTATCGGACAAAAGTTTTCTTGAATATGGAAAATCCGCCCCAAGGTCGGAAAACGGGTGGCGGAGTGAGGTTAAGGTAAGGGCCAATATTTTTCCAGTACCGTTCTCTATGATATTCGATTTGTAGAGCTGGGCCAAATAAATAGAAAACTCTCCCCAAAATTTTGAAAAACTCTTCTCCAAGGTCTCAAAATGCGGTGTGGGGGTCAAGGCCAAGTGTTATTTTGAGGCCCATCTGAATAAAACTCGGTTTGTCAGCTCCATGAAAAATGGATTTCTAATTTTAGAAAAACTTTCACGAAAGGTCAAAAAATGGGGGATTAAAGATCAAAAGATATATTTAACCCGATTTTTGTAAGTTCTCTCTACCAAATAAATGGGCAAAGATTTATTTTTATCTGGAAAATCCACCCCAAGGTCGAAATAGGGGGGATTGTAGTTGCAGTTATTGTCAAATATTAATAATTTGACGCTAAGACAAACATTTTGATCGAAGCCAATAAAATGATATACTGTACCGGTACAATGTATAGATCTTTTAGGTTTCTAAAATAATTGTTTTTAAACACCGGTTCTTAAAAAATATAAAAATATTTAATACGTCTTTTTTAGTTATCTTTCGATTCGGAACAAACTTTTACACGGAAATCGACAAAAAATTCTAAACAGGGTCATAACTAAATCCTATTTAAGGTTTCCTATATCAAAGTGTGTGCTTATTTTGACCTTAGAAGGCTATCACAAGCCGAATGCACATAATCTCAAGACAATAAATTAATAATTATAAATAAGTACGTACATATGTAGGTGCATATGTTTTTTTTTATTAGTAAAGAAAATGCCATAGACACTCGTATCAGGTTAACTTCACTGGAGGCCAAAATTAATGACAAGTAGATAAGTGAGTTCTTCTATTGAAAGGTATTTGATTTGGGTTTGAGTAATACCTGTAGCTGATTTAATGTACGATTGAGCACTTGAAAAGTTTCATGTAAACTAAATTGTCGTAGCATATATAAAAAAATAGATGTGGCAAAGATAAACCATTCCAACTGATAACTAAAAAGTAATCATCTAACATTAATTACAGTCCAAAAAAAAAGGAGGGGGAAAAAAACCAAATAGATAATCTTTATATATTTAGAAAGGCGCAGTTGGGTCATTTATACATACAAACAAGTAAATACTCTGTATTCTAGTATAATTAACTGAGATTAGAAATATGTAGTTGCGCTTGTTTGCTTTTAAGTTTATTCACTATTTTTTTTTATATATTTCCAAGACCCAAAAAAAAGTCAATAAATCAAAACCAGTTTCTTCTCTAAAAAATTTAAGATGAGGATGAAGATTCTTCTTCTGTTTTTACCTTTATGGAGTAAACCATCTTTGAGCGGCGTTTTGTTGTGTTCGGCTTTTTTTTTATTTATTTATACAAAACATATATACTATAAAGGTTTAGAAAACTTTGATATATGCCGTATAAACCGGTTAAGCGTGTTTTAATCATATATAGTACACAATAAGAGGAGGCCTTTTGTTCGATTGTAATTACCGTGTAAGTAGAAATTTGGTTAGTTTGTTTAATTTTGCATAAATTTCGTAGGAAAAAAAACAACACACACGCACAAACACACACTTATATATATATTTAAATATATATAGTTTATTGTTTGTTATTCTCTCACTTGGGTCACAACTTTTTCCACGCTCGTACAACGACCAACTGAGTCAGTCCCCCATAGAAATTCACATTATTTGTGGGGGGGCCTCATATAAAATAAGCTCTTCGCTCTTAATTATTAAGGGGGGCCATTCTCTTCAAGCATATGGGATCACCGGCATATGGTATAAAAATGCAACCAGTTGGCAGGTTTTGTAATTCGAAAAACTTAAAAAGCTCAAATGCTTTTGGTTGGAGCATTAACTAAGCTTTTAGAAACAGTGCCATATTTGAGTTAACAGTCGCCCAGCCATTTTTTGGGTAATCAAAAATTTAATAAATTTTTCTTAAATAAAATTTGATCAATAACATATATTAAAGACTTTTATTTAATTACTCAGTAAATAACGGTTATTGGAAGACTATAATAATAAAACTCATTTAATACAGTTTTTTCAAGACTTTTATAAAAAAGTCAATAAATAACAGTTACTAAAGACTTTTGTTTTATTACTCAAGACTAAACAATTATTAAAGACTTTTATTTTATCACTTAGAAAATAAAAGTTATCAAAAGCCTTGTTTTTATAAAGTTCAGTAAATAAATCTCATTCAGAGACTTTTATTTTTAAATCACAATTTAAAAGTCTTTTCATAAATTGTAGCTTCAGCGTTTTGCGGTCTGGGTAAATAATCCATTGGATGTACCTTAACACCATATCATATAAATTAAAAGACTTTTATTTTGTGATAAAAAATTATAAGTCTCTGACTGAGTTTTATTTACTAAGTTTAATAATATAAGTCTTTCAATAACTGTTATTTCTGAGTAATGAAATAGAAGTCTTCAATAACTTAAATAATAAAAACAAAAGCCTTTAGTTACTATTATTTATTGACTTTTTCAGAAAAGTCTTTCCACAACTGTTATTTACTGAGTAATATAATAATAGTATTTAAAAACTGTTATACTCGGAGTCAAAAAATAAAAGTCTTAATTAACTGTTGTCTGCGGAGTAAAAAATTAAAGGTTCTTAATTCCATTTTCCATACGATTTGGGTCGTTTTTGGGTCGAATGCGATTTATAGAAAACCTGGGAATAACTGTTATTTGAAGCCTAGTAAAATAAAACTTTTAAATAACTTTTAAATAAGGACTTTTATAAAATAAGTTATAACTGTTACCGTCCCTGTAATTTTGGTAATATGAAGATAGATATTTCCCCGGCTCCGAACCATTTTAGAACCGGTTTCAAATCGGTCTAATCCTCATCTCAGAAATTATTTAAGACTTAAACCTTTAGGTGTGGGTTGGTTACATGAACCAGAATTAGTTTAAAGAACTTAAAATTTGCTGTTTGGGTTTGTAATATGGAGTTTTTAGGCCATTTCTCTGAAATAATAGCGAGAAGTCAAAGCTAATTTTGTCTTTGACGAAGTTTTAATACACTTGCGCTAGATCGCTCCAACTAATCTTACAGATGGAATATATAAAAGAAACAGCAGTAAGATATTAATAAATATATTACTCTACTTTACTATTTACTTTCTAAATTTGTCCACCCTACCATTAAAAATAAGATTTTCATTTAGATAATTTCCGATAGGTTCTATGGCAGCTATACGATATTGTCTTCCAACTTTGATCAAATTTATGTAAAGCTGTAGAAAATCATATGATAATAATTCATAATTGCTGAGATTCAGAACGCTAACATTGAAAACAAATAAGTTTTTCTTATTTTTTTATCCGATCGGTCCTATGAAAGTTATAAGATATAGTCAACCGATGTTGACAAAATTTTGCAGAAATATTTGATAGTATTTAGTATTCATAATTGTTGAGTTCAAAAACGTTGTTAAGGAAATATTAAAGTTTTTCCTTTAACAATGATATATATATAAAATTATAGTCACCCGATTTGGTCCAAGTTTTCGCAGAGCTGTTTTAAATCATATAAAATTCATATATCCTGAGTTTCAGAACGCTAACCTCAAAAACAAAAAAAGTTGTTTTCAATAAGATTAATTTTCCGACTGATCAGTCCTATGGCAGCTATATGATATAGTCATCCGATCCGGTTCCGACATATTAGCGGCGTGGAGTATAAAAATGATTCTGGGCAAATTTTCAGCTCAATAGCTATAAAACTGAAAGACTAGTTTGCGTAAAAACAGACGGACAGACAGACGAACATAGCTCAATCGACTCAGCTCTTCGCACAGTGGTCGGGCGGCCGTTCATAAGTCCAATTATTCAATAGTTCTGGATTTAAAAATGTCTTTTGCACATCAATTCTTGAATATTTGAACTATATTTTTGCAAAATATTAGCTAGTTTGAAACACGTTTATATTCAAATATTTTACCTTAAAAATAAAAACTGGCATAATGCCTTCATAGGCATTTTTTTCATAAAAATTAAATTTTTTGTCCATTACAAAAAATTTTCCGAAAATGACGTAGTTCTATTGTCAATAAAATGTTAATCAAAACCTTTGTTTGTGGGTTCTGTTTAATTTGAAAAATTTTTTTTTTTTAAAAACATTTTTTTGGGATCGAATATTTTTAGCCTTCCAACAGCTCCAACGAGAGACCAAATAGGTAAAAATTAAAATAAAAATCCTTAAAAAAATCCTAAAGTTAAAAAATATTTAAAAATATATCAAAAATAAAAAAAAAAAAATTTTTTAAGTGAAAAAAAATATTTTATTAAAAAAAATATTTTTGAAAATTAAAAAAAAATAGTAAAGCTTACAATTACCGTAAACCTCCACGTGGTGCTCTCTGGACCATGAAAAATGTAATAACATATTCACCAGCTGTTTACGGATGTTAGAAATAGATATAAGCCGTAAACATCTCCAAATTCATAAATTTTTAGGTCATATTGGATCCGCCATATCGTATTATGTAAATTAAAGGCCTGATTCAAAATTAGCGACACCAAAACCCCCTTAGTACCAAGTTTCTTAACAAAAAAGCAATTTTTTTTCAAATTTGGACCGCCATATTGGAGCCGCCATTTTGAATTTTGAAATTTTGACTTCATATTCGTAATAAGCGAACCCCAAAAACCCCGGAGTACAAATTCTTAGCCCTTTTTAATAATAGCTTCTTTATATTTGTTAATCGTTAATATTTTCTACTTCAACAAAATTTGGCCGACTTTGATTAAAATCCGATAAATATATCGTAAAACTCCCATACTACTCCTGGCCTGGTCAGTAAAATGTTTGTCATTTGTTGGTCACTCACTAAGCGAAAATGAAATTTATTAAAGAAACTGCAAGAGTATTTAAACATCGGCCGATTTAAGCTTTCCCCTTAGTTTTTTTTTGCTGTGTGTTCAACCTGTTTGTGATTTATTAGTATTAAGTACAAATTTTTTTGTTTGTTTTTTTTTGTGATTTTGTTAAACAAAACACTGTGTGTTTTTATATAAAAAAAACGAAAACAGATACAAAACATTCCCCCTTGTGCCAAACCCAATTTCGTAAATAAATAAGAACTGGTTGCCAAAACTCAAAACTGGTTTCAAATGTTTTTATTAAGGTGTAATTAATTTAATATTATATTTGCCAATAATTAAAAGATCGCTGATTCATTTTTTTTTTAGCTCTTCCATACCATCATAATATCATTTACCCGTAATATGTCCTATGACCATATTATCGCACACTTATCTTGAGAGATTATGAATTGTTTTTTATGGCTGCATTCAGTTTTGAGAGTCGTTGAGCAGATTCGACTTGAACTTGAAATTTAGTAGCTGTCGGAGGCCCATCTGTTTAAGTTCGTTCCTGTTCAAGTTCTTTGAAAACAAAGCTAAAAAGTCGTGTAATCTTTAAAGTGTGTGATAAAAGATTTATGTACTCAAGAAGCTTTATCAAATATCTCTCAGCTACCTTTGCCGGGCACAATGCAGTGAGTTAATGATGAACCGTTTTTAGTTTTAAATAGAGCAGGTTATAAGAATGGAATAAACAAAAAATATTTTAAAATACATTTTTATGGTTTTATAGTTTTACAATTGTGTTTTGATTCGCTTAATCAATTTATGTGCTCAACATAAATCAAATCTTTTTCACTTTTTTTAGGGTCGACATAAAAAATCAAACGATACCAACCGAGTCAACCCATAATAACCTTAAACAGTCAGAAGATGATTATGATCCTCATAAGCATCGGGAGGTTAAAAATCCCACCAAGTAAGTTTTGGTAAGAATTTTAAGGAATACTTTGATTACCATTTTTTTCATTGGCAAGTAACTGGCAGACCTTTGCACATTTTCTCAAGGCCTCCATAGGCACCGGTGTATTGGCCATGCCCAGTGCTTTTGCTCATGCGGGTTATGTGAGTGGTACCATATTAACGCTGATTATAGGATTGTTGGCTCTCTATTGCCTGCATATTTTGGTAATTAAAAAAAAATTTAAATTGCTTATAAAATTTTATATGAATTTATTTTAATTTTTTATTTTAGATCAAGTGCATGTATATTTTGTGTAAACGTCAGAGGGTACCCTATGTCAGCTTCTCACAGGCCATGAATTTGGGTCTGAAACAGGGTCCACCCTGTATGCGTTGCCTGGCGCCCATAGCCATGTAAGTGAAGTCCATTTAATGTTGAAATACTTTTTCTTACTTAAATGTCTCAGATATGCAGAAATAAAAAAATCATGATTTTTGCGCTTCCAAGTATGCTACGTTTTTTAATAAGAATAATTTAGGAATATTTTTATTTTTTAGTAGCCTAAAAACTTAATAATATATATATATAAATTATCATCATGTAAATATATAATTCTTAAAGAAAATAAAATTTGCATACTTTGAGGGGCAAAAAGCATGATTTTTTTAATAGCATAAATGTAGTATAAGAAGACATCATTATAAAAGTGTATATTAATTTTGCCCAGAAGTTTGTAACGCTGAAAATAAATTTCCGGCCACATAAACTATATATTTCTGATCAGGACGACGAGCTGAGTTCAATCCGCCGTCGGTGCGTCGTTGTCTACGCGATAGTCTAGTTTTAAAGCTATCGAGCTGAAATTCACAGAGTCTTCTTTTTACTGCACGCAACTAATATGTCGGAACCGGCCGGATCGGATGACTATATCTATACTCTAGAAAAGTCGGTAACTATTCTAGTGGAAAAACTTTTTTTTTCGATCGTAGCGTCCCCAATCTTGATATATATAGTTTTATGCTTTATAATTTCGGTGTATTGGTTTTTAGAAAAGTTTTTTTATGGTACAAATTTTATTATCAAGATTTAAAAATTTTAAATATTATATCTTTTGTTAAGTTGATTTTGTTTTAACTGGAATATATTTCTATTTCACAGACCCATTGTGGATGGCTTTTTGGCGTTTTATCATTTTGGAATCTGTTGTGTCTATGTGGTATTTATAGCGGAGAGTATAAAACAATTGGTGGATGAATATCTTGTCGTTTGGGATGTACGTTTGCATATGTGTCTGCTGATAGTGCCGCTCTTATTGATTTATAGCATAAGAAATTTAAAAGTATTGGCACCATTTTCTACTGCAGCCAATTTGTTGCTATTTGTGGGTGAGTTAAGCCAAATATTTAATTTAAATTATCATAAGTGATTTCAATTAAACTTTTTCAGGTTTTGGCATTATTTTATATTACATATTTGATGATTTGCCTGCACTAAGTGAACGTGTACCCGTGGCTTCGTATACCCTGTTGCCCACCTTTTTTGGTACCGTATTATTTGCCTTGGAGGCTGTGGGAGTGGTAAGTGTAGAAAGTTACTTAAAATGTTTGATTAATATAATTTTTGTATTTTTTTTTTTTTTAGATACTGGCCATAGAGGAGAATATGGCCACACCAAAAGCCTACGTAAAAGGCTGCGGCATTATGAATGTGGGCATGTCCATTGTCCTGTCCCTGTATATACTTTTGGGCTTCTTTGGCTATTGGAAATATGGTGAAGGTTCATTGGGTAGTGTGACCCTCAATATACCTGAATCGGAGATGTAAGTTTGTGTAAATGCAACACTAATTCGGTCACCAACCATTTGTTCATAGATTACTGTCAAATTTTGCGCCAGTTGTCATTTAGTTTCTGAGTTGACAGTCATTGAAAGCAGACAAACTTGTGAATTTTGACGAACATAAAACAAAGTCAATGTCGTACTACCATCAAACATTACACTAGGCAACATGGTCCAGTTTATAGAAGGAGTGTTAATGATTCTAGATGATTTTCGTGTGCTTAACACGAATTTATTTACCAAAATGATGCATCACGTCAGAATTTTTGGCAAATTGAGCAATAATGCCTTTTTTGAGCATATTAAGGCATATTTTGTTAGCAACCTTTTCGTTTGCTTTAACCCCTTTATATAATCAGAAAGATATATTCTGTAGCTTTAAAATAAATTATGCCACATAATTCCACGATTTTTTTCAACGATTTAATTCGAACCGAATAAATGTTCCCTTGCCTACAGGTACTTTAAGAACTATCATTTTAATTTAACGAGAAGGCAAAGCTAACTTCGACTGTGCCAAAGTTTTAATACACTTGAAAAACTTTACTCCAACAGATTTAACTGGAAAAATATATATAGGATATAGATATCAAATATTTAAAATTATTAAATCATTGATAATAAAAATTTGATATCATAAAAAAAAACTTTTCTTGGTAAAACACATTTTCCGACCGATCGGTCCTATGGCAGCTATATGCTATAGTCATCCGATTTTGATAATTTTTTTTCAAAATTATGTGAAAGCATATAAAACTAATATATACCAAGATTGGGGACGCTACGATAAAAAACAAAAAAGTTTTTCTCACTAGAACTAGTTTTTTGACCGACCGTTTATATGGCAGCTATATGCTGTAGTCATCCGATTTTGATAAATTTTTTCCGAATTGTGTGGAAACATATAAAACAAATATATATTACTATTGGAGACGCTACGATGGAAATCAAAAAAGTTTTTCCCACAAAGACTTCTTTTTTCGACCGATCTTTCCTATGGCAGCTATATGCTATAGTCATCCGATTTTTATAAATTTTTCCAGAATTATGTGGAAGCATATTAAACTAACATATACCAAGATTAGTGACGCTACGATGGACATCAAAAAAGTTTTTCTCACTAGAACTAGTTCTTAGTCCGATCGTTCCTATGGCAGCTATATGATATAGTCATCCGATCCGGCCGGTTCCGACATATTACGTGCAGTAAAAAGAAGACTCTGTGCAAAATTTCAGCTCGATAGCTTTAAAACTGAGAGACTAGTTCGCTTAGAAACTGACGGACGGACAAGCGGAAATGAACTCAGCTCGTCGTCCTAATCAAGAATATATATAGTTTTTGTGGTCGGAAATGAATATATCTATGCGTTACAAACTTCTGGGCAAAATTAATATACACTTTTCATGTGTATAATAAACATTAATAGGCAATGTACTGTTTTTAACTTTGCCTACTTTTAGGCAGCAAAATGAAGTCAGACTTTATGTAAATTCTAATACATGCATTCAAAATGTTATATCTTCGTTTAAAAAAATCACAAAATTATCTGGGATAATTTATTTAAAAGCTAAGGAATAACAGTCAAAACAGTCGAATTCTTTGCCCACAAAAAATGCCTTAAAATGGTCAAAAGTGGCACTTTTGTCAACTATAACATAAGACTTAAATTAAAAAAAAATAGAAGATATCTCTATTTTTGGCATTACTACTATTGATTAGGAGCGCTTTTAGGGCTGTTATATATCTTGGAGTTCTTCAAAAAGTATTTTACGGCCATACTAAAACATAGCCTTAAAGTAAGGGATCCCATCTATCCAAAACGCGAAAGATTACTAGGGTAGATCTCTTTTTGGGCAGAGCTACGGCAATTTTTCAGTAAGTGATTGTTTTAGAGCGTTTTCAGGGCTGTAATATCTCTTTGAAGTACAAAAATTTAGCAGCTTGTTTAGAGTCATTGTTTGAACTTTTTATCCAAAACGCCAAGATCATTCATTTATAGGTAGATTTTAGGCAAGTAATTCTTTAAGAAAGTTTATAAAGCTGTTATACCTCTTTGAGTAGTTCTACTTTTGTTTCCATATTCCTTCCTCCACGACAATGCACGGTCGCCTTGGCAAAAATCCTCAAATTGGGTTAAAAACTGCCACATATCCAGCATATTCTCGGTTAAATTTTGAACATTTTTTCTTGTTCTGTTGAAAATTCGGATGGAATTAAGGGTCATCACGAACTCAGAAAACCAACTTGGAAGGGGAAAAAAATCTGGGCGGTTCAAAAATTTTTCCAAGGTTAGGGTTCAGAAATTTGAGGTTCAAGGTTTTCGTGCTAAGGTTTTGGTTCAAACCTTGGTTCGTCCCAAGTTTTAAAAAATATTGATAGTAAAGCAATTAATTTGTTAAAAAAATATACATTATTTCTGTATTTTTGTGTACTTGAACATTCAATTTTATATATTTTCAATTTTAATTTTAGAATTTCTTAGAGCAATTTTTTGTGCATTCTTCTTATTCGATCAGACAATATCAATTTATGGGTTATAAAAACTCGCTTTACTAAGACTTGTAACTTTCGCTGAACCGAACCGAAAGTTTTGGTTCGGAACAGGTTCAGGTTCAGGCGTATGAATCAATCTGAAATTTTAAAATAAACAAAATTACAGAATACCTTTTCTTTTAACTTGTAGCGACTTTATTTTCAAATGAGAATTTTGTCCTCAGAGTTGAAAGTTCAGAACTTAGTCAGCTTTAAAGATCGTTTGTACACAATTTTCCCTATTAAAGTAGGATTCTTGATTTCTCCGATTGTATAGAGGTAAATTAAGAATTTATCGAAAAATAATATCATTTATTAATGACGTCCCTAACTTCTTCAAACTGCTCTCATAAATTAAAATGAGTTATCACTGATATTTTTATTAATTTTTTATTATTCTTCCAGACCCGCTCAAGTGGTAAAAATCTTTTTTGCTATTACCACCTGGATATCATATGCCTTGCAGGGTTATGTTACCGCTCACATATTATGGGAAAAATATTTGAGTAAAAAGATCAAGGACACCTCTAAGCATACTTTATACGAAATGATATTTCGTGCTGTTATTGTTTTGCTTACATGTAAGTGGTTCCCCATTTACTTTTAAGGCATAAAGTTTTTAATTTTTTTGCCTTTCAGTTGCCTGTGCCGTAGCCATACCGGATCTTTCAGTATTTCTCTCACTTGTTGGCTCATTTTGTCTATCAGTTTTGGGTCTCATATTTCCTGCTTTACTGCAGATCTGTGTACAATATGAATCGGGTTATGGACCGTTTCGTTTTAGGCTTATTCTTAACATATTGTTATTAACATTTGGTATCTGTGGTGGTGCGGTGGGTACCTATGTTAGTATTACGGATATTATTAAGGTCTATCAACCCAAACCGAAATTGGATTGAAGATATTGTGTACCTTAAGTTTAAGCTTAAATAAAAATATATATACATACAATGACAGGCACGTAGAATCACTGTATCCCTGCAATTCGTCGCAAAAAGCAATAAAATGCATTTATAGTCAAGCGTTAGGGGAAATAAAAAAAAGGGTAAGAAAATTAAAAAAAAACAACGTAATTGCAGAAAGGAAAATTTAAGTAGTTTGTACTTGAAACCGCCTACTTGAAATTATTTGATTAAAGCACATCATACTTATATATAATACGATTTCAGAAGTATGCATCAACTTCTTGGGTACTTCAAATATTATCTTGCAAACATGACGGGTAACTCAAAGTCGTTGAACATGCTTTATATTATTTCACGCTTGTTTTTCTTCGCATTTTAATTTATTCGACATTTGGCGATCCACACACCGTATCTTTTCTCTATATATAAAATGGTAAGTCCGGACTGATTGGCAATCTAAGCACAGTCTGAAGATTTTGTTGCCCTCTGCAAGTCCGCATTATGTTAATTAAGTGCTGGAACTGCTGTTTGTATTTGCTAATAATTTCACATATGAAACCCAAATTATCCTGGCAGAGACAAACAATATTTTTATTTTTAATTTTAATTAAAAGCTTAGCTGGCATGTCAAGGTATGCGTAGCTCAGAGAGTCCTCCCCCCCCATTCCCTACCACCTCTACTATCCACACGTGCAACGAACTGTAATTAAATGCAACCGCAATTAACACAAAAGCGCCGCAGGTCAGTAAGCCAGACACAGTATTCCCTTAAACCCCCTTTTCCTCCCCCCTCTGCCTTTCAACCGAATTCTCTTCTCCATTTTATTTACAATGTTTTAGCACACAGGTTAGACTGACAACGTCACTGGCTTTTTGCTGTTGTCCCGCTGTCTTGTGCAGGCCACAGAGTGCAGTTAGTACCGTCCGGTCCTAAGAAGCCAAATGCACATGGCCTGAATGCCAAAAGCGAGGGTGGCTATGAGGGTTTCTGGCATATTAAATATATTTCCAAAGATGCTTCAATTGCAGACGATTTATCAGAACCGAAGTGGTACATGTAAAATCAGTAGAATATATCGCCTTTCTCCACTTTTAGTTTTAGTTAGATAGTTTGCATTTTGGAGATGCGATCGCACTATTCCCCCCACTCCTTTACATTACTTTTTGCTCGAAATAAATATGGGCTGAAAGAAGTTTATCAGATTTTTCTGTGCTGAAAATTATTCTTGAAAAATTTTCAAATTTTCAGTTTTTCATTTTGTCCATTTTTTTATTAACCTTTTTTAAGAGTAGCTTAATAGAGAACGGATTGGAAGATTTTTATATGGAACCCATTTCGAAGGCAGACTTGCTTAGATGGGTATATCTTGGCTATTTATGCACAGATTTTAACTTACATTAACTTGTTAGACACGTAACTGATGTATTAATACGCGTAAAAAAGAAAATTATTCAATTAAATTTTTCTCGATTTTTTGTGAGTTTTTAAAGTCTAAATTTTGTGAATACAAATTTATATAAAATCACTTTTCTCGAAGATTTTATCAAAATAATTAATATTGATAATAAAGTGTCAACTTATTTTTTTTATATGGACGTTCAAGTCAAGAAATACGGGGAAAGAAGAAAGAAATAAGAAAATAGCCCGAATTAAATAAAAAATGAATAATGTATAAATTAGTAATTACGCTTGGAAAAATAAAATAATTAACACATATATTTTACGAATACAAAAAGCCTAACGGAAATTTCAATAGAATAAAGTATACAATTGTTATACAAACAATCATTATACGAATAGTTCCAGTTTCGAGCTAAATGGATTAATGTGCGAGATTTTAGTAAAGGAAGAGAATATTCAGGTCCTAATTTGTAGTACAACGTTGAAGGGAAAGAGTACAAAATTTTCTTGTAACCCTACAGGGGAAGTTGAATCTAAGTTGACTAATAAACTCCGGAGAGTCAACTTCACCTTTTATTAGTTTGTGAACAAAAATTACTCCAAGCATAGTTCTTCGATTTTTTAGGTTAATTAAACGCAGTCTACTAGAATAGGACGGAAGACGTATATTAGGTTCCCAATTATGACCACGGAGAGCAAACAGTAGGAATTGCTTTTGTACAGCACACACATGAACCATATTGCAGTATCGGACGAATAAGAGAAGTGTAAAGAGAAGTGTTAAGGGTGTAACGGTCTTTGAACTCCTTGGACCAACGCTTAATAAATCACTCAGGCCTTGTTAGCTGTTCTGCAAATATGTTCGCTAAAATTAAGTTTAGGATCGAAAATAATACGTTCATTTCGTAAATACGATTTAAGCAAGTGTTATACAGGGAGTATGAAGCTAAATGAGGCTTCGTTCTATGAAATGACATACACATGCACTTCGAAAAGCTAAGGTTCAGAAGATTTACATTACACCAGGACTGAAAAACTTCCAGATCTGATTGGAGATCAGTGAAAGAAGGCCTATTGTAGGCCTATTTATAAGCAGTGATTTCGCCAAATAAGTATACCCACAGTCATAAAATTACTCAAAATAAATAACTGAAAATTTGAAAATTCTTCAAAATATATATACATATATTTATATAAAGATGCTCACGTGCGACATTGTAAGTGTAAAATTTAAAATTTGTTCTTACAAAATAATTTATCTTAACTTTTTAATTATTTAAATCTTAACAAGCAAAAACGGAGGCAAAAACAATAAAGAAAGTTGCAAGCGGTGAAGAGAAAAGATGAAGAACGATCCAATATTTTTGAAAAATTTGCTGTTTTATTATACACTTGAAAAGTGTATATTAATTTTGCCCAGAAGTTTGTAACGCATAGAAATATTCATTTCCGACCACATAAACTATATATATTCTTGATCAGGACGACGAGCTGAGTTCATTTCCGCTTGTCCGTCCGTCCGTCTTCTTCCGTCTGTCCGTCTGTCTGTTTCTACGCGAACTCCAGTCCTTTAAAGCTATCGAGCTGAAATTTTGCACAGAGTCTTCTTTTTACTGCACGCAACTAATATGTCGGAACCGGCCGGATCGGATGACTATATCATATAGCTGCCATAGGAACGATCGGTCTAAGAACTAGTTCTAGTTAAAAAAACTTTTTTGTTTTCCATCGTAGCGTCACTTATCTTGGTATATGTTAGTTTTCTATGGTCTTACATAATTCTGGAAAAATTTATCAAAATCGGATGACTATAGCATATAGCTGCCATATAAACGGACGGTCAAAAAACAAGTTCTAGTGAGAAAAACTTTTTGTTTTTTATCGTAGCGTCCCCAATCTTGGTATATATTAGTTTTATATGCTTTCACATAATTTTGAAAAAAATTATCAAAATCGGATGACTATAGCGTATAGCTGCCATAGGACCGATCGGTCGGAAAATGTGTTTTACTAAGAAAAGTTTTTTTTATGATATCAAATTTTTTATTATCAATTATTTAATAATTTTTAAATATCTGATATCTATGTTCTATATATATTTTACCAGTTAAATCAGTTGGAGAAAAGTTTTTCAAGTGTATTAAAACTTCGGCACAGTCGAAGTTAGCTTTGCCTTCTCGTTTTTTGTTATTATGTAAAAATAAATACATTGAAATCTTCTGTTGATTTAAAAACATTGTTACTAAGCTTTCTTATATACAATTTCGTCAAAAGAGCCACAGAAAAAAACATTATTATCATGATGAAAAAAAAATGTCCCATGCGACATGTCCCGTGCGAAAGTGTCTAAAATTGAATTCAAACAAATATAAGGTTTTTGGTACAAAAGTATAAACGTAAAACCATTGTTACAGTGACATCAATGCCCAACATTTTTGGCCAAAGGGAGTTTGACACATTGAAATATTGCCCCAGTTTTGGTCAAAATTGGGAGTGCCTTGGTTTTTGGCAATTATCTCGAAAAATAAAAATGGCTCAAAATCAACTTAAGCACCAATTATAGGGCTTATTAAAAGCAATAAGTAAAGTCTTCTGGTTTTGTTTTATTTTTTTTTTAATTTTCAAATGTGTTCGCCAGTCCCGTTCGACATAATGGAAATGCAAAAATACATATACTATCGTCAGCTATTTGAATTGAAAAAAAAGCCGAAGATTCAAAGAACCACTGACAGAAACATTACGTTACGGAAACATTACGTTAAACTGTTCGGAACTTAGGATCTATGTTGCGGATTTACAAGTCTCCTTTAAAAAAACGAATCGTGTCTACTTTAGTCACATTTTATTAAAAAAACAGAATAAGGATTATAATAGAAGGCTTAACGGGCAGAACGTATTCCATAATAAATAAATAAATATTCTAAGTATGTTATTTCTTAAAAAACTGGTCAAACCATTTATCCACATTAAGTCACCTCTTAATAAACTTTGCTCCATCCACCCTCGCAGTGTTGCCTGTTACTTTTCCCCCCTGTTTTGTCTCGACAAATGTGTTAAAATGCCTTTTGCTTTGTAGGTTTAATTACTCTTTTGATGGAAATAACACAACATTCGTGTTATTGTTGTTGGTTTTTTTGTTGTTTGTTTGTTGTTTCCTTACAAACTAGAAAATGCACAAATGCCGCAAAAGTCTGGCCAGAGTCCGATATATAAAGCATATATACTGGAAGCAGCATTCCTGTTTCGTAAACGTGTGACATTTCACACTAAATGTATGCCACAGAGAGAAGTTCTTAAATTACCCCAACGCAGCTAACACAGCTTAAAGAGGCGTTGAAAAATCAAAGGAAAAGTCATCGATGTGTTCTGCTTGCCCCCTTATCAATCTGTATAGAAATCATTGGACTTTGAGGCAAATTAAATGGCAAGTTCACTTGTTTGTCTCCTGTTTTTGCTTTCTGTTTTTCCGCTTTGGCATTCGAGAGCAATTTAATTATACGAGAGCACAAGCTTTAGTGCTTCCGGACAAATGATTCCAGCGGAGAATTACGCACAATGCCACTCGGTAAACACATGGAGTAGCTGTTAGGAATGCATCAAAGTTAATTAGAAAAATGGTCAGCATTAATTTCATATAACCCAGTGCTTACTACACAATTTTCACATTGTTTGATCAAGTTATTAAAAAATCCTTTTTCATGCCAAACCAGCCAGAGCTTATTGTTCAAAATTGAAACAATGTTTCATCTTTTGGCATTATGAATTATGCATATTAAGTTTTTAGTTTTGGTATTTAAAATTTCTGTTTTGTGGGGGATTTGCTGCATTAAGCTGGTAATACTTAAGCGTTTGTTTCGGGTAGAGAGAAACAACGTGTGAGAGAGTGGGATATTAAAAAGTCAGGGATTATGAAAAGCTGATTGTTCAACTATTGATTGGTTTGTTATTTATGTTGGGATTTTTTTTTATGAAATTAAAAATGGGTAAGCAAATGTCAGAAATGTGTTTTTAGACTATAACTTCGTATGCAAATTTTTTACACCATACAAAAAAAAATATTGATTATACAGGTTTCGATGTTGGCAGCGGCGTCTGTCTAACCTGTTGTTTATTTTGCTTAATATCAAAATTAATGATTAATAGATAATGCCATTGCAACATTGACCCGACTTTATTGGAAAACCCTGTACATTCCATACGGTTTTCAATATACGAAATTTTATTTAATAAAGTAATAAGAAATTTAAATAATTCCAATATTGGAAAATATTGGTTGGGCTATTTATATACAGTCTCTTACAGACATCATTGAAGAGACAAAGGACAGTTGACAGCAGCAGCCGACTGCAATGGATCAAATGAATCTAAATATATGAGATTGCTGCTGAGCCAAACCACTAGGCTTTTCCAGATTGGGCCACACGCGGTACATGCGTACGCAGTGGAAGTTGCTGCTGCTCGCCAGGCAACTCGGCGGGACGGTTTATTAGCCAAATCATAGTAATACTCCTTGACATTTGAATTTGTGCGCTCACTTCTTTGCCAGTTCTTTATAAAGAAAAACCTGTTGCGAAGCTGCTTTCTTTCTTTTAGCTGAATTTTTCGACTAATTGGATCCACGTCTTTATCTTCTTTTTTCAGTTCCTTGTATATTTGTACTCTATAACGAGATCTACAAGAATCAGTTCCTTTTCCACCGTAAAATACTTGCTTCTTTTTCTATTTTTGTCGTTCGACATTTTTGATTTCAATTGGCGCTCAATAATTAAATGAAAAAACAGCTGTGTGTACCCGTACTGCCAACCTATAACAAGTCCAATGCAAGTCGAAAAAAAAGACATGATTAACTTTAACGATTTTCCCCAATTTCGGGCATCATAATTTTTTTGAGTTTTCACAATGGCTTCATACAAACACAAAACATCAGTTAAGCTTTAAAATTCCACTAAATAATTTTTTTGACAAAAACAAAGGGCTGGTAAAGTTGATACACTACACACTAAAAAAAAAAGACAGGTCAAAATCGCTCTTAAATTTAAAAATTCGCACTGAAAACGGGGTGAAAGGCGATTTGCCATTATTTTCTAATTACAGGACAAACTCTTTCTTAAATTTAACCAGATTTTTTATAGAAAGTCTTTTCTGAGTACAAGAAACATTTTTCTAAAAAATATAAAAATTATTTCTAAAAACTAAAAAATATATATAGATAGTTTTAGATTTGACATTTTAAGTAATATTGCTATTTTTAAAATCGTATAACTATGACAAAACTTTATTGATTTTGAATTGTAAATATGTCATTTTAAAGCATTTTTCATGTACTTTCAATTAATCCCCTATTTTTAAAAATAAACCCCTATTTTCAATGTTGCCCCAAAAAATTTTATTTTTATCGAAAAGCTGAGATTATTTCCTGTAAAATGTGTAAATATGATAGAGGGACAACAATAACTTTATTGATGTCCCACTATGTGTAAATACACATTTTATAGGAAATAATCTCAGCTTTTCGATAAAAATAATTTTTTTTTTAAATACCCATTTGGGTCAAAATGGAAAAATAGGGGTTAATTTTGAAAAATAGGAGGTTCATTTTTTTTTGTTGTTATTTTCAAAAAAAATGAAAATGCTTAAAAATTACATTTTTACAATATCAAATCGATAAAGTTTTGTCATAGTTATACGATTTTAAAAATACCAATGTCACTTAAAATGTCAAAACTTCCACCCTCCCTAATTTCTACGATTTTTTTTTAATGAGTTAATATTTTGGGAATTTATTACCTTCAAATAGGATAACAATTCACCAAAGTATCAAGCCAATCCCAAAACTTTCATTTTTCGACTGGGACGTTTGAGGAAGAATTTATTTTTTATATATCCATTATTTAATATATCGTATGACTTAAAAGTAATAACTTGGTTTAATGTTATTATCCAAATGTGAAATTGTGGGTTGCTAAAAGCTTTAGAATGAATTCCAGATTTGAGTAGAATACACTGCTGCCAGAGTCAGGTCATTGAGGATTATTGGACAAAGCTGGTACCATGTTAAAAACCTTCAATGAAACTTCTGTAAAATTTGAGTCTGCAAATAAAAATAAATATACTTATTAAAACAAATTCCAAAGCAACTCCCATTAGCTCCTTTAAAATCTCCAGCTCAGGCACAATTATATACTATATAATAAATAGTATCCCATTAGCTTATAAACAATTAGACAAAAGCATTCGGATATACATATTTTTGGTTTTCTGTCTCTTTCATTTTCTTAGAAGTAATTAGAAAAGTAACCATACATTTAGGAAAAAAACTTTGCTTTTAATTTTAAGAAAAAAATTTCTAAAATATTGTATTTACGGGTAATGCTTTGTAATTTAAGAAAAAATTGTCTAAAGTCTAACAAAATTATTCTACTTAAGAAAAAAATATTTTTTAGGGTGAATTTCTGAAATTTAGAAAACAAAATTTTTTGAGTGTATGGAATATCGCAAATATTTAAAAACAATTCAAATAAAATAATATAGTGTTTTTCTATTTGTGTAGCTCGAATTGTTTGTAAATCAAATAAAATAAAATATGAAAAAAAGCCAAAGCTTACTCGTGCCACTTAAAACTCAATATTTTTTAACATTTGTTTTTTTACGATTTATATATTGATTAAACTAAACAATTGCCATTTAAAAAAATGGTTTGCTTTATTTTTGTAAAATAACTCTACAATTACAGCTCTAAGGGCTTCCGCTGACCTATCAAAATCAAAAAATTTAAGCCAATTCCCTGACTAAGATATACAATTTACTTTACTTGAAATTATTTCCAGCAAATTTTCCCCCACATTCTTAAAACATTTCTACCCCACTCGATTAGCTTTTTAGCATAGCTAAGCTAGCTTATCTCGCACACTTGCGCACCTTCCATACATCCTCGCATACTTATTCTCTGTGTGTGTGTGTGTTTTTACATATTTACGCATTTGAGACTGCCAACTGCTTAATTTGCCGCATACGCCTCTTTACAAATGATTCATTTTTATTCATTTAACTAATTTTTTGGGGGGGTGGGAGGCTTAACCCAAACAAACGTTGCTTGTGGGTAATTTGTAGTCTAGCTATCGCTACATCTCTCTCTGTATGTGTGTGAGTGTGTCTATCTGGCTCATTTTTTTCATGCTCTTTTTGTGTGTGAGCCGCAGGAAAATGATTTATTTTACGCTAGGCTAAACACACACGTAGCTAGCACCACAAGCTGCCGAGGCAGAGACGTTGATTTTTGGGGTTTTTTTTTGTATATATTTTCATACATTTTCAAATGCAATTCCATCATCAACTATTTGCCCTGAATAAATAACGACGACGAGTCGCAACCGCCAACCTTGTTGCATGTGATTTATGGTTTGAATACATGAAACTATAATAAGCATAAAAGGCTTCACTCTGCTCATTGATTGTTCCTTCCCACAGGTGTATTTGCTTGGTTGGCAATTGTGGCCGGCACTTTAACACAACATTCAACCAACAAAAAAACAAGAAAAAGGGATCATTGTTATGTATGGCACATGGCGTATGTGTAATGCGGCGGCAGCTGCTCCTCATTGCTGCAGGTGCCTTAAACATTTATGAGCACCAAAACCAAACCAAAAAAAACTCAGATTTTTATTGAAGGGCGCACCGCAAAAATGATTATGAATGCCTTCCATGCATAATTCATTATGTTCAAGTGACCCCGTTGCGTATACGCAATAATCATACGCCATGTTGCACGTGTTAAAGTAGGTGAAAGGAATGTAGAGGCCAAGGGGAGACAGGCAGTGGAAGCTGGAATGCCATTTTGGGATTTATAATTAAAATAAAAAAATTAATTTCCGAAATTCAATTTCTTAGAAAATTCATTTAAAATAAAAAAAACAAATCTTAATAGAAAAGAAACTCCGTTTGAAATGATCATGAATTGAACCCTTGGATTTAAAATACTCCGTATTTTCAATAAAGTTCCATTTTTAGTTTTATAATTTGACTGTACAAATTTTGACTGGTGTACGTGTCGTATGGGTAATATTTTAACGAAACTTTCGGGTTTCATCATTAAATCAAAAAGGCATTGCATCATCGTTAAATATGACATAATTGCTACCCACTGAAGTTGTTTAAGGAGATCTAATTGTTGGAACAGGATGTTCGCATTTACAACTGTTTTATGGTCATACTGCGAGAAATTGTATGAAATCGTTACATAACAAACTATTTACAAGAGGATTTAAAATTTTTTGAAAATTTTATTATTTATTTTAAATTTAGGAAAAAGCAAATTTTTTTTTTTTGTAATTTGATCGTTTTCTAAATCTAACCCAAAGTCGTGCTATGAAAATATGCTCGCAGCTGATCGGATGAAGAGGAAATGAAAAGGTCGCATTCTTCAGTTTTCCGACAATTTTTTGACTTCACAGGCGGATTTTCTATGAAGGGAAACCCCGTTGCTAATAGTTGGTTCCTTATTGGGGTACTTTACAAGGAATATTATTTTTTTTTTAAAAAAAAACTTTATTACTTACACAACTGCGAGCAAAACCGCGGGTATTCGCTACTTTAGGTATATGTCTGAAAACTTGTACAATTTTTATTAAAAGCTCGAAAAACTTGATTTTTTTGTGTAAAAGTAAGAACATTTTTTTCTTGTTTTTTTCCTGTTTCTCGTTTTTTAATAGTTATCAGGAGGTAAAACCAACATCGTTTTAACAAACTGTAGGACCATATTTTCCTTAATTTTTAATATTAATAAAGATAGCATACTTTTAAGGGCATTGCCATGTTGAGGGGTGTATAGCCTGGACCTTTGTGCACAATTTTTAAAAAACGATAGCGTATTTCACAACGCATTAATGTTGTTATGCAATCGAAGAAAGAAATTAAAAACTTTTAATTTTTTTTTAATTTTTTGATTTTTTTTTAAATTTGCTAAAAAATATTTAAAAAAAAAATTTGTTTTCGATGTTTGATGCTTAAATAACCCCAAAACTTTAAATATAAAATGTTTCCCATGTATTTTTAGCCCTTTGTATTTTCTGCATTCGTATATGACTTGTAAAAATCTGTTTGGGATTACTGAAGGTATGATAAAATATGTAAAAGCATCGGCAAAAAATGGTCAAACTTAAATTAAAATTGGAAAAATTTATAAAAAATTTTACCTCCTAAAAACTAAAAAAAAAATTTTAGTGTCGCCCATAAGCAAAATAAAAGGCTCCAAATTGTTGCCTAGTTAATTTGAAAGGTATTTTTTTCTTTTAGAATTTATTACAAACTTTTAAGAGTCGAATTTTTCTCTGCAGCTTAGAGATTTCATCAAAATCCCTGTACTTTAATCATGTACAAACGGGGCTAAAAAAAAGTTGCTTAAAACAAGGTCTCTAAATTGAATATTTTTAAAGATTTAGAGGCCATGAATTAACCAACTGTATGGAGGATATCTACCATCACTCCATAAGCAATATTATAGAACCAGTTAGAAACGTTTAGGGCCAAATTAGAGTTAAAATACCTCGAGATTTTCCATTTTGTTTTTTTTTAAATTTTGAAAGAACATTTTGTTAACACTTTTTTAAAATAATTGCTTTAATAAATATTAAATATAAAAAATTAAAAAATAAAATAAAAATAAAAAACAATAAGCATAATATTATATTTATGTTAAAAATTAAAAACTTGTGTTTAGAAATTTTTGTACACCCTTTTTAAAGGGCGTGACATATCCAATTGTTATATTAATTTCTTTGATTTTTTTTAAATATTCACTACAAATTTCAGATCAGTAATAACTAATTACTAATAAGTGAAGTTGAGAATTTTTAAGATTTTTGGCATGCATATGAAAATAAAATGGCAAAATTTCTCTGACAATTTTCAGTTTTCTAGAAAAGATTGAGTTCAACTATGCAACTTTGCTTCACAATCGAAAATAAAATGATTTCGGATTGGATTTTTAAACAAATTAACATGCAAAGCGTCGAGACAAAGAATAAAAAAACAAAAAGATTCACTTGACCTGGCTTTCGTTGAAAATTTATATTAAACTTATTTACTTTAATTAAGAAAAGTATTTATAGTAAATAAAAAAACATTTTCCTTTCAACATTCTCAAGGTCCAATAAAAAAATACGAAATTCTGAATAAAATTACGCATACGCAATGTGGGCTTATTTAAATTTATTTTAAATAGTATCTGATTTAACCCTTGCACTACCATTCCGTACCATCAAATTTCCCCTCTTTAAAAATAAGTTTGAAGCTGATCGGATGAAATACAAAAGAGTTTCATACAAGAGTTTTTTATTATAGGAGGAATTTTACGAAGTACTCACTTTCAGAATAAGATGAAGCTACTGTAAAAAATTAGCCTTGAAGTGCGACTGAGGCAAATGTGAATTGAGTTTTATTGTTTGCTTATTGGTTATTGAATGAAAGCCAACTCAGACTAACAACACTTACTTTTATGATATAGAGTTCAATTCCTAAATGGGAATTTAGTTTAGACTTTTAAATAATCTCCTCTCTCTCTCTCTCTGGTGCCGTGGTAGGAAAAGTTAGAGTTGAACACAAATTTTAGGGGATTGTGCCTAAAGCTAAGAAAGTACTCAGTTGAATAAGTCAGATGGGTGCGGTGTTTGCTATGCGAAAAATAGTTTTTTTGGCAACTATGAGGACCAACTAAGAAAAGCAGAATAGGCACGCATTCGATACAAACCGATACATGTAAGTATATAAGTACGTGTGGTAATAATATTATTGCTAGCGTGTAAAATGCTTGAAATGTTCAAACCGACAACCATTGACAGTTATCGTCGTCTTTATCATCCTCCTCCTTCTCAACCTCAACATCCACGATGAGCAACTGTCATGTCATGGAGCGCGCACACTTGGCATGTCAACGCATCAAGCTTCTACAATCATTCGGTTTTGCCTAAGACCCATAATTTATGCCGCATGTTTGCCATAACTCAATGACTGCGACTGTGGAGCAGACGACGACGTGGGCGACGACCTGCCCTTCAACTGAATTCTATTGGGTGTTTGTGTGCGGCTGATGAAGCTCTCAATCGATAAATACAATCCAAAAAAACGCCTCCTGCTGCTTCTGCTCCTTGTCTAGTTTTCATGGCTGCGTTTTTGTCGCCGATTGAGCGAACAATTGGTTAGATGGCGGCGCAAGATGAATTGCCTGCAATTGTGCACATAGCTCGGGCCATTTGTTTGGCCGTCACCAAGTGTAGCCGAGCTAGGGGCTTAGCATTTGACAATGCTATCTGGAGATTGTAAGGAACAATCCGTAACGGAGGGATTGCGCACACATTGCACTTTTCCCCCCCATTAATAATTATGGTTATGTGCACTCCATGTTAATGGTTGGTTCAAATCGATGGTCAAGGCTTTTTTGACCCCTCAAATTGCATTAGCCATACGAAAAATTGTTTGTTTTTTTTTTTTGGTTTGGTTTGTTGCCAAAAATCCACCACAGCCACTAATTAGCCAAACACACACACACACACTCACACATTTGCCAAGGGACTGGAACTGGGGCAATGTAAAATCATATGCATAAATATGGTTTATTACCCTTGCGGTTGGGGAGGGTACGAAATTGTCATGACAAATGTGTAAAATGCCTTAACCAACTTAACCCAATATGAAACTACAATTTGGTAACGTTATTTGCATCTAATTATATATTTATGTTGATTTTTGTAATTTGTTATTAAAATTATTAGCACAAATTTTGAATGGTGTAAATCTATGAATGACAAATGATGGAAATATATAGGGGGAAACATCAACCAACAACCAGGGGTTGACCACAGGGAGGAGTTATCTGTCCATAATATATATAGAGAGTACAATGTCAGGGATATGCGGACTTGAGTTGGATATTACAAATTTTTAACTTTGGTTCGGGTTCGGGAGGGGAAAGATTTTTAGTAAATTTTTCTCGACATGACGGAAATAGTTTATGATCCTAAAGTTTTTGCCTTGTCGAAAATTTTTGAATGGGTCCGTTTGAAGTTTCGGAAATGGTGCCTAATACTTTGTGCGTCCAAGTTCAGCATACTGTGACTCAAGTGACAAAAATTGTGATAAAAAAAATTCAACTAAAAAGAAAAAAAATTTCTATATCCAAATTCGTGCGTGAGTGTATTAAAAATTATCACTTATTTTTTAACGGGTACACAACAAGAGAGAGAATTTCTAGTGCTGTTAATGGCACTGTTTGGTGCGGTTTGTAGGCCGGCGGCATCATTGGACCAATGGAAAAAGATACCGTGCAATGATTACCGACTTTTTTGAAGGAAATGACGGAAGATGTGGTTAACAGACGGTGCCATTTACCACTCGGCACGGGAAACCATGGACCAATTTAAGAGACGATTTTGGTGAGCAATTAATCTCACTTCTTGGACCATGGGCTTTAAGATCATGTGATTTGACCGCACTATACTATTTTTTGTGGAGCTACGTAAAGTCTTTCGTGTACAGAGACAAGCCAGAAACTATAGCAGGCCTGGAAGACAACATTACAGCTGCCATTGCATAATGGTCCCAAAGTTGTTTTTTTTTTGGCATAAAGTCTAATTATTGAGATAATTGCTAGAAATTTGGTTTTTACGTATATTTTGGGCTCCCAAGACGACTATCATTAATTTTTTTTCTCATAAAGAAATTCATAATTTTATTTTTATATTAGAGAGCTTGCCTTTATTGAAGTTAATAGATTCGCCCTTTTCCCATCAGATAAAAAATGCATCTCCTTGAAGGGTGGATTTAAAAATAAGCCCACTAAGTGAGAAGTTGCAAAAAAAAATCTCTAACACTGCATGAATTGAGCTTTTAATTCTTTTATTATTTCCAAGTCAAAAAGATCGGTATAACATATTTGAATAGGATTTCGGACCACAGCGGAAAAATGTGAATAGTATATATTTTTCTGAGAATTCCTTTCATAGTTTTAGAAATGTCAATAGAGATAAAGAAAGGCGATATCTAAGTTTTGTTTTGCGATTAAGCTAATTTTTTTTGTAAAAGACTTTAAATTTAATTTGAACTTCATATATACTATAATAAATGTTGATTTTCAACTTTTTGGACAATTTGTTATTAAGCTTTGTCTTTAATATTAAAAGTTTTTTTTTACAAAATAAAAATGAATTAAAATTTTTATAATAAAAAATTAATTTTAAACTGTTATTCATAAATTTTTTATAAAAATCAACATTTAACTGTTAACACTAAATTTTTATTTAAAAATTATATTATAACAATTTCAATTTTTTTTTGTGTTAAAAATTGCAAATAAAAATTGATCTCTTTTTTAGGACACCCCATTGAAAATTATGAAGATTGATGTACTCAATTTCATTAGGGGAACCATTGTTCGAAGTCATTTTTTTCACTCCCATAACTGTTATTTTCGGTCCCTGCAATAAACTAAGAAAACCGTTAAAGTCTGAGATTCAGGGCTTCGCAAAACATTTAGGGCTGCTTTTCATTATATAACTTTATTTCTATTTATGCTATTTCTATGACCGTTGAGTATAAGCTTTTAGAAAATAAAACTTTTTTCACGAATCATAATTATTTTGTCTTTAAGCTAAATAAAATAAAATATAAATAATAAATAAATTTGCGACCAGTAAGGGGGAAAAATTATGCCAAATTTGGATGATGGGATTTACATGATAAAATTATTTTGGAGCAAACCGATTGTTAATGTTTTGAAGATTTAAATCATTTGATTGAAAACTTGGAAGATTTCAATCTTTAATTTTAATCATTAAAGATTTATTCTTTTAATTCAAACCATTTAATTTAAAATCATTTAATTTGAAATCATTTATGATTTGATTTAAAGCATTTCTGATTTAATTTCTTAAGATTTTATTTATTTTGTGATTTAAATCTGTTTTTGATTTTAATCATAAAATATTTCAATATTTTGATTTAAATCAAATGATAAACATTTATAAATTACCTTAAAATCAGATTGCTCGAAAATTATTATAATCACCTTTAAGCAATCTTCAATGATTAAATCAGCTTTAAATTCTTCAATGATTGAATTAGATTTAATTTCTGATTATTAAAGCTGAAATGAATGAAATCTGTTAACTTTCTAGATCAGTTTGTGTTTGATGCGTGAATCAATCTTGTAATGATTGATTCATTTACAGTCCTGGTACTTGATAACCTTTCGGCAGTGGTCAAGCGCTTTGTTGATGTAGTTTTCGTATGTTAATCTGTTTCTGTCTCACTCTGTTGTTTCCTTACAGCTTAACCTTGTGCAAAGTGTTCTTCTTTTTATATGCAGCTTTAGGCATATATGAAATCAATATTTACGAAATCTCAGCTCAAGGTCTTCGACTATACAATATTTTGCTTAAAATATTGAAGAGGCGTCCATTCAGACCGTTTCATGTTTAATTACAATTTATAAGCGATAAGTTTTAATTACCTATCGGCACAGTTGTAAGCGTTCATGCGAACTTTGCTCTACATTTGCGTTTCACGATGTGTACCCACGTGTATTTGCATACGTTACCTGTAATTATTTTAGATATGTGCGTGGATTTTCCGGTTTTGTGCCAGAATGCCAAATAAAAACATATTATTATGCAGCATTTGCTTATTCGACCCCACAGATGCACTAATTGAATAATACGGCAATTGTTTTTACATTTTGTGGTCCGGTTGAATCGGTGGGGAAATGGCAAACAAAATTCGATTTGTGAAATGTTCGGAATTGGTTTTTAATGAGCTCGGTTCGACCAAATGAAGTGTAAAATTAAATGAATTTGCTATGATAAACTCTCGCATTTTATTGCAGGTCAAATTCTCATACATATCTATGAGGGATCTACGATACGATACTCTAGCATGTATAAGCATTTCCTTCTTTCTTTTTGTTTGGCTGGCATAAAGCCAAAGATAAATGGCAAATTCCAAATGCCAACAGAAAAATATTATAACCAACTAGAAGGTCGCCTAAGTGAGAGAGATGGTGAGAGAGAGAGAGAGCAACTATAACAAATCTTGTGCTAGTTATTTGTTGTTGTTGTTGTTGTTGGAGGGTCGAATTTATGTGCGCTCATGTCACTGCACACAAAAAGTTAAACAGGGCGCAACGGAAGTGCGACAACAACGAGCACTAGCCGGGAGCCAGGAGCCGGGACAGCATGTACATATAAGGATAACAGGAAGCAGGCCTCTTGCATTGCAATTTTCAGATGGCAGCCAAATCAGCGCGACAAATCTTGACGCTTCTCTAGACCGTCGCTGCTCATTATCATGAATCACCAAACTAAATATGGCAAATACATCACATGGAGATGGAAGCCAAACAAAATGGTATGGAAAGTGTGCTATGTGGGTGTGGATGCAGCTGACTGCAGAAATGCTCTACACTGCGGAGAGTTTATACTTAATAAGAAATTTAAAAACTTTGAAAAAATTTTAAACAAGTTTTTGATTTACAAAAGACAAAGATCCAAATAGTCATAAAATTTTGAGAACAAATTGATCTTAATTAACTCACCTGAATTTGGGATGACATTTTTTTCTGAGTGTAGTTATTAGCAGGAAATAATACCGTAACCAGAACCGGAACCTTAAACCAAAATATACCGATTCAAGCCACGTACCGGTATTGAACCCGAAACCTATATTAAACAATTTTTAAGATCCAAAAACCTTCAACCGTTATAATAGGAACCGAAAAACCCGAAACCATACCGAAACGATAGAAACCGGTACTGTTTCGGGTTCTTTTTATTTATCTTACTGATTTATGATTATTTCAAATATACATATATAAAAATTTGCCCTTAATGAAAAAGGCATTTCAATTAAATTTGTACAGGAATCTGGGATCAGGGACCTGGGATCTCGGATGAGGGATCTGGAATCAGGGATCAGAGATCTGGGATTAGGGATCAAAGATATTGGATTTGGGATCTGGGATCAGAGATGTGGGATCTGGGATTAGGGATGGGAGATCAGGGGTCTGGGATCTCGGATCAGGGATCTGGGATCAGAGATCAGTGATCAGGGATCTGGGATCACGTATTAGGGATCTGGGATCAAAGATCTGGCATGTGGGATCTGGGATCAGGGATCTGGGATCAGGGATCTAGGATCAGGGATCTAGGATCAGGGATCAGAGATCTGGGATTAGGGATCAAAGATATTGGATTTGGGATCAGAGATGTGGGATCTGGGATTAGGGATGGGAGATCAGGGGTCTGGGATCTCGGATCAGGGATCTGGGATCAGAGATCAGTGATCAGGGATCTGGGATCAGGGACCTGGGATCACGTATATCATGTGGGATCTGGGATCAGGGATCTAGGATCAGGGGATCTAGAATGAGGGATCTGGAATCAGGGATCAGAGATCTGGGATTAGGGATCAAAGATATTGGATTTGGGATCTGGGATCAGAGATGTGGGATCTGGGATTAGAGATGGGAGATCAGGGGTCTGGGATCTCGGATCAGGGGTCTGGGATCTCGGATCAGGGATCTGGGATCAGAGATCAGTGATCAGGGATCTGGGATCACGTATTAGGGATCTGGGATCAAAGATCTGGCATGTGGGATCTGGGATCAGGGATCTAGGATCAGGGATCTAGGATCAGGGATCTAGGATCAGGGATCTAGGATCAGGGATCTCGGATCAGGGATCTCGGATCAGGGATCTCGGATCAGGGATCTCGGATCAGGGATCTGGGATCTCGGATCAGGGATCTAGGATCAGGGATCTAGGATCAGGGATCTAGGATCTAGGATCAGGGATCTCGGATCAGGGATCTCATCAGGGATCTAGGGATCAGGGATCTCGGATCAGGGATCTCGGATCAGGGATCTCGGTTCAGGGATCTGGGATCTCGGATCAGTGATCTCGGATCAGGGATCTAGGATCAGGGATCTAGGATCAGGGATCTAGAATCAGGATCAAGGATCAGGGATCTAGGACCAGGGATTTGGGACCAGGGATTTGGGATCTGGGATCACGGATCTAGGATAAGGGATCTGGGATCTAGGGTTAGGGATTTAGAATCAGGGATCGGGGATCAAGGATCTGGGACACTGTTTTCCAACTCTGTTTTCCTAGCCAATCGTGGCATTTCCCTCGGTATACAAACTATTTTCAATTAACATGTTTCACATCAAAGCCCCGTGAGTGTTAACCACACTCACACTTTTTTAAGATATATAAGATATAGAAAAAATGGTCTAAAAGCGGAAAAAATGTTATTTGCTATATATAAATCCTCTAATTAAATGTAAAGCATTTAAAAGTCTTAGAATAATTCTCCCTTAAATATATACTACGTTTATGCTTTTTAAAAAAACATGTTTTTGCTCCTTAAAGTATGCTAAGTTTTTTTTTTAAAATTATTTATTTGCACGAGATAATTTATAGTCAGTTATGGCAGCATAATTTACATTGTGCATTCACTCAGATTGTCGGGTATACAAAAATAATTAGTTTGAAATAAATATATTTCTTAAATATTTTTATTCAAAAACGTAGCATACTTGGGAGGGCAAAAATCATGATTTTTTTTACTTGTGCGTAAACGTAGCAATAGAAATATTAAAAAATGTTTTTATTAATTTATTAATTAAGTTTCTTAATTTTAATCAAATTTTGCAATAATATTTAGAATAATTATTTTAAATTTTTCAAAAAATTTTATTTTAATATTTAGAAAAATTATATATAAGGGAAAGTTAAGGCAGATTTTATGTTTCCAACTGTTTTTGAGTGTTTTTAGAGGCCTTTGAGTATTTTACCAGCATATAATGGGCTATATTGGACCGTAGTCTTATAAATAGTATGGGTTCAAATTATGATTGAAGTCATAAAGGGCTTAAAGAGATAGAAAGCATCCAAAACCTTCTATGCGAGTGCCCTGCACTTCTTAGAAATCGCACCCAGTTCCTGATAAAACCATTCTATTAAGATCTGGGTTGCCTCTAGGGGCCCTGGCACTTTTTATCGACTCCTCAAAATGGTTTTCATAGACATTGATAGAGATTTTGTGTAGAAACTCCCACTGAAATTTTTGAATATTACTTGTACCGGTACGTACCCGTATACCGAAATAAAAATCGAAACCGAAACCCGAAAATATTCTGAAAACCGAATTAGAACCCTTAACTGAAATTTTTATTTAGGTTCGTATCGAAACCGGTTCCGGAACCGATATTCGTTTCAGAATTACTCCCTGGTTATCAGTATAACTCATAGATTAAAATTTTTTTCAAAGATAGTTTGTTCGAACCTTCTAGACAGGAGTTTAAAATCAATTTTTCTTACTAACTGCCATCAGTAAGACTTGATTTAGGCAAACATTTGGCTTGTGTCTGGGAAAGGAGTCGAATGAGTCTTTTGGTCCTCAAAATTCGGGCTTATCAGGCCCATAGAATGTGATTATTTTCGTGACACCAAACTGCCTATATACCCCACTTCTTATACTCTAAACGTATAAACTATGTCAACTAGTTTTATCTCGCCTTGAGCAGTCTGGGCATTTGGGCCAGAGGCATGACTCGGCTCCGTCATTTTCCACCTAACTAACGACATTAACTGGCAGTGCCAACAGGGCGTATGTGTGACGAAAGAAGTGCAAAGACTGGAGGGTGTTTTTTTTTGTTTATTTTTTTTTTATTGCTAAAGCCAACTTCCGTTGCTTGTTGACATATTTCCACTTCATTTGAAGGTACAGAGAGAGAGAGAAGGCTACGCTTCTCCATGACTTCACAGGCAAATGAAGATACAGCCGCGAGAGACTCATTCAGGTGAAGAGGAAAAAGAAAATAGAAAATAGAAAAAGAAAAAGATATATGGAGGCGGCAAATTTGGGATACTCTAGCTAGTGGGAAAATATTTGACACAAAGCAAGAGAAGCCCAGAGGTTGGAGGTTTGAAGGCGTTGCTAAAATATGCCAGACATGTGCCCGGATGGGGTTGTACAATGCTGTGCGTGCAGCGGCAACGAGTCCCATTTGCCAAGTGGCAGCAGATATTTTCCGTTTTCCTTTTTGCACATTTTAATTTGTGTCAAATTGTTGCTAAAATGCAAAACGCATTGTTTGCCAGCGGGTTGTTGCTCCTAACCCCATCCCAACCATATACCCCTTAACCATGTTGTCCTTCTTCTGCTTTGGCTCCTTCAAATTGTTGTTGTTGTTGCTGCTTGTTAACACAGTTTTGTGCTTTTGTACATGTGTGCGTGTGTTGTTTTTGTTTCGTTTTATTGTTGTCCCATAACAAAAAAACATTGGAGCAGCAGTAGGTGGGCAGGGCGGTGTGGTTGCAATGTCTCCGATATTTGCAAAAGCACAACAATAAAATGTTGTTACAAATTCATTACCGAAGGCGTTAAATTTGACACAGTTTTGCATGCAGAAGGAAGAGAAGGAAACGGAGCACAATGCAGGAAAAAGTGTTATATACAAATAAAAAGAAGACAAGTCGAATTGAAAAATCTGATGATGTAAGTTATACAAGTGGTAAAATGAACTTTCTGTTCATTAAAAACTTTTTGTTTTTCCCCACTTATAAAGGTCAACAATGGAACAAATGAGGCGAAAGTTAAATGAGTACAATTAAATGCAAGAGTTCTTAAGACTTTGGTGAATATGGAAAGTACGAAGGGTAGTCCCTTTCAGTTTCTTAAAAACTAAGCGTTACACCGTCACGATTGCATTTTTATTCAGAGAATATCAATGAAAAACTACCTTATTTTAGGCAGGTGTCCTTGCCATCAAGTTCACCTCATTTAGCTTTAAATAGTTCAAGTCAAAATATCTTTTGTAAAACATTGCTGAACTTTAGTTGATATCAAACCGATCGTGGATCTCGTTTCCAAAATAACACGAACTTCCCTAAAACTTGTGCAATTTTTTCTGCCCGTTTCTCTAATTTTCTAGTCCTACAAAATTTTTGTCAAAAATCATCGCACTGATCATTCATTGAAGTTAGTTTGTCCGCTATTTTACGAATTGAAACATTTTGTTTAGACTATGCAATAATATTTGCCTTTTCAATTGTTTTTCTTTAGACATAATTTGTAAAGAGTTCGAAGTAAAACGTTCTGCAAAAAGTGTTTCTACCAACAGAGATGTGAATAAAAATTTTTGAAAGCATTCGGGAGAGAATAATAATGAACAGAACCAGGCACCAAACACACTCCTCCCCCACCGTTCTAACATCTTTTGAATAATAGAGACAAAAATGGGGGACTTTTCGATAAATTAATTATAACACTTTAATAAAGAAAAAACAAACACTTTTTGAGTTAATATTCTTAATCCCTCAACAATGATTATTTCAAAATCTTGTTCGTACTTGACAAGATATACTCAAGTAGATTAAACCACTTTGGTCCTAGAAATTTTAATTTATGAATATTTTAAATTTATGGATTGTTGTTTTTTAATCAAAAAAAAAAAATGCAAAAAAAATTAAATCTCCGAATGCGCTACAGGTGATGTTATTTTTAATTAAAAATATAAGTTTGCTCAGAAGTAGAAAGAATACAAAATGCAATTTTTTCAGTTTCTTGAAGAGGTGATTCTAAATAATTTTCCAGTCAGGATTAATATATCTTTGTTGAAAATAATCGCAGAATTGTGTGGGATAATTTATTTGATCAAATGTTTCTGTTTTTATTAATACAATCACAAATATAGTTTAATATTTATTTTTAATATTTAAAGTTATTATTAAAAACATTATTTTTTTTTTATCATATCAATTTTGAATGTTATTGCGATCCTTTTTTGGATATGAGGTTTTTGGCTTGAGAAAAGGCTCTCTGGTGATGAGGCTTGCAGGTCTGGCCTAAATTTTGGGGGGAAATATGTCTTTATTGGTTTTACACCATTTAAGCGCATCAAAATATTCAATGAAATTGCTCACAGTGTTCGCATATGCCTTTATTTCACGATTTAGATAACACTCGAATTGTTTCAAACCACTTCCAAATGACGATTTTAAGTTTGCAACAGCTCAAAAAATATATTTAATAAATTTCAACATATTAATAAGTAATTTATATCTGTCGATGGTAATCCTTTCATGGACTTTATCGACAAAAGGCGGCTTGTAAGTTTTCCCGGTATAATATAGTAAATTGTCACCGACACGTATCCATATTTTAAAACATTGTCGGTCCATGCATCTAAATCCAATCTAATTTGATTATTTCTGATTAGGGTTATTACATTCGTCACCTTTTAAAACACTTCAATATGCAGGGCTCTATTACGTACTTCTTATTTTTCTATGTGTATTGTTGAAAATGAGTTTTAAGCGAATCAGGCGAAAATTTAAAATCGATCTTTCCATCAATTTTAATGGAATTTTTATATTGAGCTTTAAAAAATAATTTTAAATTGATCGAATAAAAAAACATAAGAAGGTTTTTCTATAACCATTTTCCAGCCATTTTCGGGTTTTTTCAAAATGTGGAAATCAAGCTTGTAATATTTTGTTATGTAGAGTTTAAAAATAAGTAAGGAGCTAATCGGATTAAAAAATAAGTGAGTTTAAAACAACAGTTTTCCGACCATTTTCCAACTTTGAGGTAAATTTTTCAAAATTTCTAAGTCATGCATTCCACATTTTGTAGCTTTGAATCTGATTTTGGAGCTAAACTTTCTGACCTTAAAGGGATGAATTTCTAAAATAATTAAATATTTAAATTTTATATGAAAATTCAAACAATTTTTAAAAATATTTTTAAAAATGAGTTTCTGAGCAGGGAAACTAATATTTCGCTCATCAACCGAGTTTACATTTTTTTTAAATTGATTCGAATTTCCGAGGGATTCAATTTGTGAGCTTGTAGCCTTCTTTTTTTAGATTCAAATTAACGAAAGTTATGCTGGGTCTTTTTAAAAAACACTTCTTAGGAGAAGGATCTACTGCCTCCATTTAGAATTTTTTTTGAATCGGAAAAAATATGGCCAGGTTTTTTTTACGTATATCTACATTCCTTCAATGATAAGAATAGCTTTAAATTGAAGGGTTACAGTGGTTTACTTTTATAGTTCTAGTTTATAAAATAAAACTCATAATGTTTACGTTTTTTGGTTTAATCAATGTACAATAGGACTTTTCCTTAAAAACATTAGTCTTACATCAGTTTGCTAAATCTGAGCAACTGCAGCATGGGATTACTTTCACTTAGAATACATAACAAAGCCAACAATTAATAGCAAACTGCATCTAAGCAAAATAATTCCCAACAGACAATAATATTTTACCAAATTGCAGCTAACAAAGCTCTAAACAGAGAGAGAGAGAGAGGGGGAAGGGAAATGCTGACTAGAGAAGACCTTCCGCCCCCTTAAGTACACACTTTAGCAATCTTGCCAAATTATCATTAGAGCAGATAAGCACATGTCAGGTGCGAAAGGCTTACAACTGCAATTTACATTCTCAGGCCATTGCACATCGATATGCTGCAGCCAGAGACCTCCTGCTAATGGGTCTCCCCCCCTCAGCATTCACATTCACATTCACAGCATCTTCATTGGGAACTTAAACTTATCGATTGCCTGCCAAGAGCTTCTCTCCAGCTGGCGCCTGTTAGGCCATGTCATACAATATTCACATGAATGAATTACCTTTAATTGAGATGCAACATATCCCAAACAGATTCCTGCTCCTGCACAAGACAATACACACATAAATTGGCATTAAATATTGAAGGTTGTTGTCCAACTAGGGCTTGTTCTTTGTTTGTGCAATTCATTAGCAATACAAAATATTTCAATAACAAATTGCCAAATGAAATTTACATAGTAAACAGAAGAAGCTGAAGCAAGCCGGATGCCAAAGTGCAGACAGACTTCTATTTCTGTAGCTATTAGTTGCTTATGAAAAATGCAGCATACATTTTGTTATTTGTAGGCAATGCACTCATAATTAAGTTATCTAAACGTACAATTGCCCATTTTCCAAAGACAATATTGAAACAATCGAATTGGCTCTTCCTTTTGAAAAAACCAAAAAAACAAAAAAACTTGTTTCAGTTGGTTAAATCAACAATGCTGCTGGGGCAGAAATCGGACTCCCAATGTAACCCCACAAAGCAATCATAAAACAAAATGCAAGAGAGGAAAATTCTGTAGGGAAGCTGAGACAGCGAAAGTTTCCCTTGAACAAGGAATGTCACTTAACCGCAAAATTGTTGCATTGGGTGCGTGCAAAGGCACTTTGGTATTTGGCATACACTTTTGTGGCAAATGGGGATTACAAGGGAATTGTAGAGTTAAGCAAGCATAGGAAGGATTTGGGATTGTTCTATGTTACTCGAAGGTGCAGTTGAACAAAGTTTTAATTAGACATTTTTGTAAGAGAAGGCATTTAGTAGCAAAGTCAAATCTCTATCTAAAGCTGAGTTGCTCACATATAGATTCTTAATCAGTTGTTAAGTTGCTCACTTAAACTAGGCAACAATTGGCTTATGGACAAAAGCATTTTGAAAGATTTGGGCTTGCAGTTAAATCAATGTACATTTAATCAATTTTTTAAATTTTTATTAAAAAAGAAATGGTGCAAGAACTTAATTTATTTTTAATATATGGCTTTGATATTTGTGCTTTTCAATTTTCGCACAAGAGAAAGGGACCTACAGTTAAACGACGAATCCGAACGGCAAAGTTTGAGAAGCTTTTTCATGGCTCAACTAGGATTCTTTCGATTCGAAAAAAATATGTACTAAACTTTTTTTTGTTTATAACGCGTGCGAGCAAAATATTTTTTAAGGATGCGAGATTCAAAATGATTTTAGTTTCGCTCCATATGGGTATCTAGATATGCTTGTAGATATTGGAAATCCCCCTACTGTGAATCCTTCGCAGCTCTGTCTCAGCAAAAATGTTGCATGCGATAAAGCAGTGCTAGGTTGTTGGATATTTAAATGTCCCTCTTTTGTCTGAAAGCTATCTTTGAGAGAAGCGATATAGAACATTTTCTAACCGATTTTACCCGATTTTAAAGCTTTCCCTTGACCCTATAAATACCCCTTTGTCAGCGGCTTTTTTCACTGTCCTTCAATACTTTGCAGGAAAAAGAAAAGACTAGCCACGTGTATGAACAAAATTGAATACTTAAAAATTATATGTTCAACTAATACTCTGGCTCGCGCCGATCAAAGAGCAAAAATAATTCTTTGTTTATTTAACAAAGTCTAATGGTAAGTGTTATTCCGCCGCTTTGCTTTTTACCAGGCCTTTTAGTGACTCCAGTTGAATTTCACAGTTTGGGAGCGACTGCTCTGTCTATTATTGGTAAATAATTGGAATCAATAAATCCTGATAAATACCATAGAAAAATAACCCAAGTAGAAATGCAATGAAACTCACACCAGATCCACTATTTTGTAAATAAGTACACGATCCCTTCATAGATACTGTGTTCGACCTTGCTGTAGCCTGACAGATGAAATGAATAAACGATCTAACGTAATAATTGCATTTCAGATTTGTAATAAGTATTTATTTAATAATTATATCTATTAACAATTTATTAAAAATTATTGCAATTTTAAGTTTAATTAAAATGTTCTCTAATACTAAGCCTGTTTCTCAGTTTTGTAAAAATATGTGGTAAGGCGCTAAATGCTAGTTCGACAGACACCTGAGTGGCTGCTTCAGTGTATGTTATGTGTATGGTTTTAATAAGCGTTGAAATCCTGCTTCGTTATCAACATTTTTAAATGATGTGCGCAGTTATGAGATTTGCAAGAATCCTATCGTATTCATATTTTGTCATCTCAATATTTATATTGGCTTTATTTTCACGTTTTTGAATTTTATTGGCATCGGGTACACCGTCTAACTCTTTATTATGTAAGCGTTTATAATGACTCTTAATGTTTGAAGTATGATTTACCAGACTTTTCTTGCAAATTGCGCAAGATACACTTATTTTATCTTCTGCCCTAATCACCAGCCCATTAAAATCATATTTTGACGGTCGTCGCACATTCTTTTCCACTCGAAATCAGTATCTTTACTTTTGTATATAGAACTTTACGAAGTTGATTTATTAGCTGACGGTATGCTAAGTGCCTTAACCTATTTTACGGAATTTTGATAGGGTCCGAATCTAAAATCGTTTTTTACTTCGCCTTCTTAACTGAAAAATATTTTGCTAACACGCGTATTAAACACAAAAAAGTTCGGTACTTTTTTTTTTTATTCGGTCCGTTACGATGAAGTTACCGTACTTGAGTTTTATGTACAGTACGTTATGAAGCATTTACCTAACTTTCATGTTTACGGTTCCTGCCTGTGTTCAGTATTTTTTGTGTGCGGAATTTTTTAGTACGGTATTTTGAGAACCCTGATCGTAAATACCCAATATATTTTGAAAAAAAAAATGTTCAGCCGAAACATTTCTGAATAATACAAATTATCTTTTTAAATTCAAATCAATAAAAAAAGGGGTTTTTAAATAAACTGGAGACTTTCTTAGCTTCTGCTTAGGAAGTTTCGAAAAAACAATTTATGGCTAGCGAAAGTGTAGTTTATTAGAAAAAGGACTGGGCACAGTTTTCGTAATGGGCCAAGAAAAACGCCGGACCTCGAGAAATTCCATAGCAGTCCAAGCTACCGGAAATTCCTTGCGAAGCGGCCTATTTGCCCTGTGGCAAAGAAGTACCGAAAACTAAACTCATTTTACACATACTTTAAAATTTTGGAAAAACTAACCCTAAAGTCGGAAAATGGATGAAAAAATGTTGTATTGGACCAGCTGTTTTTCATTCGTTTAGCTTCAAACTTATTTTCAAAACCAAAATATTAAAATATTGAAAAATATTAAAATAATTCAAATTTTTGGAAAAGAAGGAAAATTGGCGAAAATTGTTGTAAGAAAAATGTAACTTTTTTTTTGTATTTGATCGTATATAAAATTATATTTTAAGGCTCTACATGTAACTCTCATCAAATTTAAATTCTAACTTTTTTTTAAAGCTTACACATACCAAAATATGGAATATGTTACTTTTAAATTTTGTAAAATCTACCCCCAAAGTCGGAAAACTAAAGTATGAATTTTTTTGTTTTTCAACCGATCAGCTCCAAACTTGTTTTCAAAGCTCGACATAATAAAATATCAATTATCAAAGGGGCTTAAAATTTTTGGAGAATCCACAAAACTGATGGAAAATTGTTACCAAACAAAAATTTTTTCCATTTTCCGACTTGGCAGGGTGTTTTTCCAAAATATTAAATTTAACTTATAGGAGTTATTTTGTTTAGTTGAGCTGATACGATAAAAAATGTAAGTTATTATTTTGTTATGAAGAGTTGATTGGATAAAAATAAAAAAATAATCGCATACAAAATCCAATTTTTGCGATTCTGCTGGCGGATTTTTCATAAATTAAAAAAACTGTTGTTAATTGATTGTTTCCTTAGGGTTACTATTCAAGAAAAATTATGTATTTAGAAATACAATTTATTATTTTAACAAATGCAAGCGAAGCCGCGGGCATAAGCTATTTATAAGGAAATTAAACTGTTGATAACAATAAATAAAAACTTCTTAGATGGGATAAAAAGTGGTTTAGTTTAAACTACACTTAGGCAGGGATAGGCCCTTTAAACCAGAATGGACTTGTATACTTAAGTAGAGACAGAACTTCTCTATCAACAATATGAATGAAATGCCGCTTAGTGCATTCAATTGTCGTGGCCCTGAAAACATGAAAACTTAAAAGTTTTTCTACATTTTTCAATTTATTTCCCCTCCTCCCCTCTTCGCCTATTCGCTCTTGGCCAGATGCGAACGACATTGCTTCATCGTTCACTTATCAGCATGGCCTGGCAATTGTTTTCTTGTAAAAGTCAATTTTTTGAAGTGCACCAAAAGGAAATCGGAAACGGCAAAAGGAAATGCAGTTGACCTTATTTTTGTACTTAGCAACTGGTGGGTGTGGGCGGTAAAATCTAACCAGCAATTGATAAATGAGCCGCATTTAAGCATGGTCAGCATCTGGAATGGAAAATATCAGCCACACTTCTGTGGGGTTCTGGTGTGTTAAATGAAATTCAAAGTCAAACCATTCAAGCGGAAGTAAATTATGTTTTCTTTGGCGTAGCCATGCAGGGTGCAAAGTGCATGAAACTGAAACGAATTGCAATCGAAAACGAAAACGGGGTCAATCGATATTGTCCATTTGGTGGCCATCGTCCCATAGTATATCAGTTGGTAATGGCTGCCAAAGGTTAAATGCAGAATAGAATTTTTGCACACATTTGTTCTTTTGACTTTTGCCACAAGTAATTCATACAGCTGAGCAAACAGGGGAAACAAGGCGAGCCACAGCCACACCAACAAATCACGTACAAGACTTTACAATTAAGATAAAATTACGAAATTAACCCCCGCGAGCTGTCGGAGTGAGACAGCGAGACAGGAAGACAGAAATGAAACGGAAATCGCAATTTAAGTAATTTTCATTGCGGAAGTTGCCACAAATTAAACCCTAAGGTTAATGCCACTCCACACACACACACACACAACTGCACAATACAAGCTTTAACATTAAACTCAGATTATAATCGAAGCATAAAACGCGGCAGCGCAGACGGAAGGAAGTTCAAATGGCAGTCGACGCCTTTTGCATACTTTATGGGTGCGTGTGTGTTTGTCTCTGGCTTTCACTCTCTCTCTCTCTCTCTCTTCCTCTGCTCCCTGTAATTTCGATTTAGATGCAAAGTGCCAACGAATTGTGTTAGCAATAATGTCAAAAGATAATAATCCTTTTTGTTTACGCCTCAACAGATCCGCCACGCCCACGAAATGTGTCAAAATGCTTGGAAATCTTCAATGAAATGTGTAAATAATGCATACATGATCATAAAAAACATGTATATGTATCTGACGCAAACGAGTCACTTGGGGAACGGGACGGAAACGGAAATGACAATGTTATGAGTGCAAAAGCATTCAAAACAAAAGATTATTGAGTTTCTATATGTTTATGAGTTTTGAGTATAAATTGAATAATTTTGAATAAATTTATTATAAAAATTCAATTGATTCTTAGTCATTTTTAGTCATTAAAAGACTTGGAACATGCAAGTTAATATGGCCAAACCGGAAATAAAGTCTGAAAATTGAACATTTCAGGGCGAATCCATAAAGTTTGTGCCTAAGTACCTAAGTATCTAGGAGTTATGCTGACGCCCACATTAATCTTCAAGAATCAGGTTAGCAAAGGAAATGAAGTGGAAAAATTATGATGCTGTGAGTAGGACAATACAATCTTATGGAGTCAACATGATGAAGTGGAGAAGCCACTCTATGCGCTTGCAATTGGAAACAGGTAGATAAGATATAAAGATATAAATTTTGGATTTCGAGGGCTATTCAAAAAGTTATCGGCCTGCCAATTAAGGTCTCAAAAAAAAAAGGTGTAGAGGTGGTGGCCTTGATTCCGGGACTCCAGGTTATCGGAATTGAAAAGAGTAAATAAGATAATGATCAGCATTGCTGTAATTCTGGCCCAGACCTCAATCATATTTTTCCATATTTTTTTAAAAAATTGGCGGCCGTTAAAAAATTTTTTTTTAGATTTTTCATGTTTTTTTTGTAGTTTAGTGTAAAAAAAAATAGTAAAAAAATGTTTTTCTCTTGATTGAGGTACGGGCCAGAATTACATCAATTATGCGTCGATTGCAACATGGTTGATCAAAATCGGTTTAGTAGAGCTGCCGCAATCATGGCTACCAGTTCAAAAAACGTGGTTTCGAGAAAAACGCGCTTTAAGATTTCAGCAACGTATAAGATACTCCTTTTAGCAAAAAACATTGCTCTACTAAAATGACTATATATGCTAAACTATTTAGAATTTTGTAAAATGGCTTAAAGGGAATGAAAGGGGAATGTCCAAGCTATAATAAAAATGCAAAACAAAAAATTCGAAAAAGGCAAGATGTGACATGATTCTCTTAAATGGAAATGGACTCATTACAGGACGGACCAATAAGCGCGAATTGTGCAGATGATGTAGAGGATATTAATAATTTTCTTGGTAGATGTCCAATACTAAGAGAACATAGATTTTTAACTATAATCTAATCTAATTTTTCAAGAAACAGCTAATCAAAGTAGAAATGGCTATTTGGCTGATAACCTTTAATTTCGTTAATAATAGGCAACAATTTTAAAATTTTTATTCTGGCTTCTGGTCAACTCCGATATTTTTTTGAATATATGCTACCAATAGAGAACAAAAAATTTGGTTTAAATTTTTCTGTGGTGAAAATTATTATTGAAGAATTTTAAAATTTTTAATTTTTAATTTAAACCATTTTTAGTCAGTGGTTTTACATTTTTTCGAAATAGCTTCCGTTATCCCTCACCAATTTGAAAATGTAATATACGATATTACTGTCAATAAAAGGGTCTACAATTAAGTCAAAGACACTTTCTACTTAAAGTTAATCGTTTTTGAGATATTTTGCTCAAAACTTCGAAATATGTTTTTTCCTTGCATTTTTTTTCACAAAAATTTGAAATTTGCATTTACACACACACATAATCTGCCGATATGAAATCACTCATGAATTCGATCTAAAATCACCCCATCGACCTTAAATGACCCCAGATATCATTCATGAAACTCGCCCATGAGTTCAGTACAGCTTCTCATGGCTAAAAGAAGCGAACGTCATGAAGTCCTTGGCCTTAGGCCCTAGGCATATAAGGGCTGCCATGAATTCAGTACCAGCCCTTCCATTTCAGGACTAAATTCAGGTCTGATTTAGGCCTAAGCGAAACTGAAGGGTAGCGTAACAGAGAACTGTTGCACAGTTTTGTATGAATCCCTGCCCGATGGCAGGCTTGCTCTGATGAATATATCTCGGATATTTAACAACCGATTTTAACACATGATTGCTTGTTTAACGAAGAATTTATGTATTATTACGATTTTAGAAGAAAATTAAACACTTTTAATTTTTTTCAAAATTTTATAGTTACATTTTTCGGACAAAAAAATCGAAAAATTCTATTTTTGCCAAGAAAACTTCAAATTTGGTTTGTAGAGACATTTAACTGTTTCACAACAGATTGATGAGGTTTGAAATTGATTTAGCAGATATGGGCGGGACTCCCGCGGGAATTCCTAATTTATTTCCCGAATCTTTTAGGAATTTTTGAATTTTGGTTTTATAATTACATTTTTGTAACGCCCCAAAGATTTTTAAATATTTCTATTCTTCCTGAGGCAGCACTTCAATTCGGTTCCCCAGTCCCTAATTTGGAGTTATATTTTAAAAATTATTTGAAATTCGATGTGTGGGATGGTAAAATGAATATAGACATTACACATTTGGATTAAAAAAGGTCGTTTAAAAGTGGTACGGATCTCAGAAAATATTTAAGCAATAAATTTGCGGCAGCTGAACGCCTAAACGTATGCGGAGGGCATATTTTTCGAAGGGAGGAGTCCAAACGGTCAGATCCTGCGACTTTCTCAGACAATGAGGTGTATGCGGAGAATATCGTTGATCCTCCTGCTTCTTAGCAGCTTCTTTGACAGATTCTTCGGTTGACAGGCGACCTTATCCAGGTACCGAGCTGCTTGCCTCTTGATAGTATACCCTACCATAGGAACTCCGGTTCCTACTCGGTTCCTGAAATACTTCTCAGCATCCTGGCCTGGAATGTGCGTATTTGGTTCAACAGCAGCGATCTCGTACACACGCCACCATGTCATACCGCCAGATTGGTGCACCTCTCCAAGTAGAAAGTAAAATCCTTTCTTAGCAAGTATGCAGTGTCTTCCGCGAACTGTTGCTGTTAATAGATCCTGCGGGTCGTCGATAAGCAGTTCCTGAGTCGTTGACTGCCTGTACTCCTGCTCAAATCCTCTTCTTCTGGGTTGATTGGACATCCTGGACCGTCATGAAGGAACTATCATAAAAAAAATGATTTGATGATCAGAAAGAGTTGAGGATTGAGCGTACCCTTGATTTTTGATAGCAGAACAGCGTACCAGGCATGGTCATTCGCCTGCTGGATATTCTTCCATAACGAAGTTGACTGGAACTTGCTATGCTTCTTCTTGCAGTTGAAGTTGCAAGGATCCTGAGTTGTTGGCACTTTACCTTGTAGAGAGGAGATTTAGGAGTCTTTATGAGGCGTAGCTTCCCCCTGTTGGATTTTCTGCGGTATGTCCTATCGATAGCAGGGTCTTTTGTGCGGATGTACCCACTTCTTAGTCTTTTTAATTTTGCTCAAGTAGCCCTTCCGCTGCCGGCGTCAGGGGAATGAAATGTATTCTTTCAAGTTTGCAAAGATTCAAGTTTTTTAAAAATGTTCCTTGATTTGGTTACCATTAAAAAAAAAGTCATCAAAATATCTCCATTATTTTGAGAATGGAATTTGACTACCTATGTAAGTACATAAACAGCTACCAAATCAATATACTCTCTCTCTACCTTTGGTAAAAAAAATAAATAATTCAAACTTTAAACATTTCAAATTATTCAATTGCGAAACTGTTTTTTTTTTTAAATAAGCTTAACTTTCCATAATTGAATAGTTACTTCTACTCAATTTCCAACTTGTTCGTAACTGGTTCATTGGCTTCGTCCTGTCAAGTCCCCTCTCCACTCGTCAAGTTGTTGTGTTAGCTTTTTTTTTTTTCTTTTTTTTTTGCAATTTCCCTTTGTCCTATTATGAAATAAATATACCAGCTGCTGTCGCTCCGGGGTCAACATTTGAGGCCACGTCGCTTTTACCTCACTGACAATTTCTAATAAAATCAAAAGCTTCAAACAACTTTGTAACGCCCCCATACATAGAAGACACCGCCCACCAATTCAATATCCGTATCATGGCCGTACAAACAAACTGGAAGTGACCCAGCTGCCGTCGAGACATACACACACACACACACCTGACAAACTAACTGGTAGAATAAATAAAACTCACCGCTTGAAATATATACTTACACCGTTACAAAGTTTTCGCTGGCAGCGGCAAACGTTTCACCTGCCTGCCCACCTGTCTTTGCCATTTGGCTTTTCTCTAGGTGGAAATTCGCAAAATATTTGCATGCAAAACTTTAGTCATAATTTTAGATGGGTCCAACCACTTCTCCATTTATATCTGCTTTTAGTTTGTTTGCACGAAAAGTTTGAGTTTTTTGTTTTTTTTTTTGCTGCGCCTGCGGCAACGGCTTCACTTTCATCATTGTGTGCATTGTTCGCTTTGCCTACTTTTTGGGGCCAGCCTATTGATTTTTTTTTTGTTTTTCTTTTTTGGCACTAGATTTCAGTTATTTTTTGTTGTTGTTTTTTTGACACGTATTTGATATGTCGAAGCAGCAGGGAATTGGCATTCAAAATGGCAAACGAAACTATGCAAAGAGCAAATAAAAATTTCAATGTAAGCCAAAAGCGATTGAAAATAGCAAAATAGAGAGGTTAGCCGAGCAACTTATGGACTGATTGTGGTATACTCTTTAAGGGGCAATATAGTTGTTTAAAAGGGTACCTAATGAATAGAGACAAAGAATTTGCGGATTATAATTGAGGCAAGAGCGAAGCAAATAATGGACACGCTCAGCAGAGACACTTGATCACCGATTTGTTTATAGAAACTTAATTTGTTATTCTTTTTGGTGTTGTGTTTTTAAAAATATTTTTAAAATAAAATAGATTGAATCAATTTTAGTACCTATAACACTAGTTTACAGCGAGAATGACCTATTGAAGCTATTATTTTTAATGATGTATTTTGGAATGCTAAACTCAAAAATTAATTTCAAAAATTTTTTATGGATACGCTTTTGAGTTAGAATTTTTTTTTGGTTTTTCGGTAGGTACAGTTACGTTTAAAGCCATATCTCGAGTTAGAAATTTTAGATGGAGTCAATCAAGGGATTAATCAGAATGATATGCAATTTTTAATAATCTAGTTGAATAAAATTTTCCAATCGGTTTACTAGTTTGAAAGTTAGAAGCAAAAATATTTCGAAAAAAAAAAAATTTTTTTCTCAAAAACGTGAAAAGTTTGATTTTCTAAAATCTGTAAGTGGTTGAAAATTAAAATCAAAAAATTGTTTTTTTCATTTACTCTAGCGAAGTTTTGAGCAATTTTGTGAAAGTACTAAGAGTCAAATTTGACTATTTTACGTGTTTATTAAAAATATTTTTTATTTTACTTCGTTTTTGCTGAATGTACGATCTCTCTCGATAGAAGCTTAATCACAGAAAAAATTAAGAGCAAGGCCAAAAACTTAGAAAAATTAAAATATTTTCTAATAAAACCATAAAACACTGCAATTTGACAGATAGAACTTGTTGTTAATTACCCACAACTCCTTTATTTATCTATAGTAATTCTTTATCAATACCTTATTTTCTTCTTAAAAGTGCTATTCGTAAGAACCAAAGAAAAAAACGATTTATTTTTATCAGTTTCAACCTTTTACAGATTTTTTAGGAAATAAAATTTTCTCGTTTTATAGATAGATATCGTATATATCTAAAGGATATAGATATTTATGATTTAACTGGAAAAAATATCTAAAGGATATAGATAATCAGATATTTAAAATATTTTAAATCATTGATTATAACAATTTGATACCATAAAAAAAACTTTTCTTAGTAAAACACATTTTCGACGATCGTTCCTATGGCAGCTATATGCTATAGTCATCCGATTTTGATAATTTTTTTTCGAAATTATGTGAAAGCATATAAAACTAATATATACCAAGATTGGGGACGCTAAAAAAAAAAAAAAAAAAATTATAATAAAAATCCGTTTTTTGAAGCTATATGCTATAGTCATCCGATTTTGATAAATTTTTTGATGGTGGAAACATATAAAACAAATATATACTACGATTGGAGACGCTAAGATGGAAATCAAAAAGTTTTTCAAGAAATACGTTCCTATGGCAACTATATGATATAGTTATCCGATCCGGTTCACATATAGGTCAGTAAAAGAAGACTCCGTGAAAATTTCAGCTCGATAGCTTTAAAACTGAGAGACTAGTTCGCGTAGAAAACGTGATACATACGGACAGACGGACAGACAGACAGACAGACGGACAGAAAATGAACAGCTCGTCGTCCTGATAAGAATATATATAGTTTATGGGGTCGGAATGAATATTTCTATGCGTTAGCAAACTTCGCAAAATTAATATACACTTCAAAAAAATTGTTAATTTCATTTTTGAGTTTAGAATCAAAGTACATAAGAAAAAAAAATCAGCTTCAATGGGTATTTTTTTTTTTGTAACCTAGTGTTTATTGGCCTCAGGGGAAAAAATAATGACTTTGTGCAATTTGATCGTGTTTTTTATGGGTTGGTAATGGCTGGTTGGATTGATAAAATGGCTATCGATCTAGTTCTGAATTCAGAACACGATTCTATCTTTCACTTTTTACTTTTTACTTTTACTAGCTGAAAAAGATACAGAAAGTGTTAAGGAAATTAGTTATTTACAAATAAACGATCGGACTGTAATATACTGTAGAGCATAAAATTAAAAATTGATCAGTTAATGATGATTTATTAACTTTTTGTGGGCATCTTATGTTTTTACATGCCAAATTTGAAATTTTCTTTTCATTTCACTAGCCAAACCGCAAAATGCTTCCGTTTTACGTTTACCAAAACACGAATAAATTCCATTTTCAAAAACATTTTCCAGCTTTCAAAACTATAACTTTCGCACAACAGTACATAATTTGCCGACTCTTTCTCTCAAGTAAGACAAACTGTCCCTTAAAATCCTTAGACCCTATATGAAAGTATTTTAGGCTTGGTAAATTTTTCGCGTTTTATTGGACTGTAAAAAATGATTTTTTAAACAGTTGGCGTGCGCGCATTTTGTTTAACATGAAAGCTGGCATTTTGCTGGCAATAAATGTTTGTGGCTTCGATGTTTGAATGTGAACCGCACAAAAACTATAACCAGAGCACACATTTGGGCATTTACACTCCAGCACACACACAAACACTCACTTACTCTTTCCAATACACATGCCCAAAAATTGGGGCCCTTGTAAAACAGTTTTAACCACAAGAGCCGTAATTTTTTGGTTACTAAAAGCACTCAAACTCGGCCATTACACGAGATGCTCTATAGTATCTACAAAAATTGTTCAACAACTTCGTTTCGGGGATAATCACACACACACACACACAAATTTTTGCGACCTTGTGACCATTTAGGGCAGGTGAAGCTCAAAAGTTTTTTCTATTTTTTTTTTGCACACAAGCACTTGACTAAGGTGACTTGGATGCATCCCCTTCCTCTTTCTCTCTCTCTCTCTCGTTCTTTCTCTTATGCAGATTTTAAAGGTGGGGGAGTGTCAGGCCTTTGTGGTCAGGTAAAGTGTTTTTGTTTTCGGTTTGCGTTTGACATGCATTGACTAACCAACCAATCGGACTTTGCGGAATGTGGTAGCCCAAGTAAGTGCATTTAGGGGCAAGAAATTTGAGGTGTTAATCTAGGGTTAGAATTTATTTCTTAACTATGGATTGAGTAATTTTATTCGGACCTTTTGTACATTATTGAGCATACTTTCGATAATATAGGGTAAATTTTTCATGCAGAAATATTGAAGCATAAGCCGTTAACAGAGCTTCCTCCAGAACGTCTTTAGAAAAAACAATTGCGATGTTCACCATTACTCGGTTGAAAATTATCTGAAAATAAAAACCAAGAGAATTGAGTCAAATTATAATAAAATTTTCCCCAACGTTCTCTGATATTTTTTTTCATTTAAATATTTTTTGCGGCCATTTAAAGAGTAAACTGATATTTTCCACTAAAAATTCCGGCATTTTGTGGTTTTTTTTTTTTTTTTTTTTTTTAGGGGAAAATTCCCCAGTCATTTATTTTAAAATACTAATTAGTTTTCTGCTACCATATCATTGGCCGCCTTTACTAATAGGAGATGAAAAATTTACAAATTAGGCAGGGTCCATTTGGGCTTACCGATGGAAGAAGAGTGAAAAGAGTTGAGTATTAAATTATTAAGTAGTTATATCTAGGAATTTCGGTGGGGTATTACAGCCTTCTTGAGTTGAAGTCCCTGGGGAGGACTCTCTTCAGCCTTCTTCTTTGAGTGATTCCGCGGATCCTGCGTCTTCTCAGCAAGTTTCTCGCCAGCTTATTTGGGTGGTATGTTAACTTGTCAAGGTATCGGGCGGCTTGGTTGTTGATGACGTCTCCAACCATAGGAACAGCAAGGTCCTTTTCGATGTCTCTGGTTCTAAGGTACCATTCTGCACCAGTAATGCGCCGTAAGATCTTAGCCTGAACCACTCTAATTTTGTTCAGGTGAGTCTTCGCCGCGATTCCATAGATCTGGAGACCATACCTCCATACAGGAGCCAGAATGACCTTGTATATCAGGACCTTGTTCCTAAGTGACAATTTATTTTTAGGGTTTAAGAGCCATCCCATACGCTGTGCCTTGCTTGCCACTGCCTGAGCTGTTGCCTCATGACATGCTGCCCAAATGTCAGCCTTCTATCAAGAGTGACCCCAAGATATTTATAGGCTGTTTTGTGCTCCAAGAGCTGGCCGTGTAAAAATACTCCATGGCAGGTGTCCCGACGTGTGGCATGGGTCACTGAAGCACACTTGTCCGTGTTTATGGAAATATTCCATCTTGCAGCTCAGTTGCTGAACCTTGTCAGGTATTCCTGGAGGGCATCTGTGGCTGAGTAGATGCATTTGTTACGGGCAAGTACGGCAGTGTCGTCAGCGAATGTTGCGATAAGTAGGTCGTTGGGGTTCATTAGCGGGATGTTCCTAGCTGTGGGCATATCATGCGTGTATAGGGAGTAGAGTGTAGGGCCCAATACGCTTCCCTGTGGAACACCAGCACGAACGGTTCGCGTTTGTGAGGTTGCTCCATCCTGAGCCACCTCGAAAAAATTTTTGGGAAAAAAAAAATTTTACTTAACGATGGGGGGCGGTATTTTTATATGTCAAAAATGTGTACAAAGTTTGAAATGAATCGGTCAAGTAGTTTTAAAATGACAGAGAACACGGACTTTCAAAAAGTTGTTTTGAGAAAATCGCGTGTAAAGTTTATGAACTAAAAAAGTGAAGAAAAACAATTTTTTTTTCCAACTTACATAGAATCATCGATTCCTGCTCCATACAGCAGACTTCCTGCGGCATTGTCGATGTCTTCAGCCTCTTTTCTTTTGAGTCTTTGTCTTATTCTGGCTTATTCTTATTCTGTCCGCCAATGTTGCGTATTCCAGTTTTCTCACTCGACGGATCCACGCTATAGATCACAATTTGCACATTTGACTTGAATTTGGAAGCCAAGGCCTTCTTTTTTACAGCTTTTGAATTCAACTGAACTATCACACTGAGCACATTTCACTAAACTTGCGATGGTTGAAAAAACCATGAAGATTCTGTAATGTTTTTCAACGTCTTCTGGTACACTTGCACTGGTATTTAGCTTGATTTTTCGTAGTTTCATTCATAATTATTTTATTTGGATTAAACCTTTTCATTAGTCCACACAAATAAGTCCTTCCACTATGTCGGTCTTCTCTCGAAACTTACTCTCGGCATTTTCAGATAGGAATTTTTTTGAGAAAACTATAAAATGACAAGCGCACAGCCGAATCGTGTCTTCTTTGAAAATATTGTAATGTATAGTATTCATATAAATAAAAAATATATTTTTATGGCTTTCTCTACCTGAATATACCTACGGTCAGGACAATAGCAATGAAAATACATATACCTGTTCGACAGCTGCACTGCAATCCCGACCGCCCGCAGCTGTTAGAGTTAGAGCGTTAGAGTTAGAGCTGTTAGAGTTAGAGCGTTAAAGGCCAGGAGATTAATAAGACAATAACTTTAAGAGTATTGCTTCTATCGACCTAAAATTTTAATGATATTTTACTAAGAAAACTTCATGAAGTTTGGGTCATCATGTAATTCCCTTCTGAAAAGATGAGCTATTTTTTTGTCAACCTCTGTGAGTTGCTTCATGAAAACGAGAGGCAAGTTTCAGTTAAAAAGTAAGCAAGAGTTGTAAACTTCTGTTCCGATTGGGGGTTTTGGCATGCATAACTCACTCAAATGGTCTATTGTCGGTCTGGCGTCGCGAAGAGGCAATCTACATGATCTTTGGGCGCGATACAAAAACACACTAGAAGAACTTGTTGTAATTTGAAAATGTAAATTCTGTTGAAATCGTTTGACTTTCATGCAATTGCATGTAACAGGCCATGGAATTATGAATATTAACTAGGCCAAAGTATTGCCTAGTTTTTTTGGGCTTAACACATATTTCACTCTCTTTTTTGTTGTTGTTGTTGTTGTGCTTGTTCCCATATTTGAAGTGTTTGCTGGGGGTGTATATTTGAAATTCATGTAAAAACTTGGCAAAAGTTAGGGGGTTTTTTTTTTTTTTTTGCGAATGTCGTTGCTTGTTATCAACATAATCATAAAATTGATTTAACTAATCAAACACAAATATACAAAAAAAAAAAAAAAATTAACACAACATTCATTGAGAAATTCGATAGAAATCAGAACCTAATTCATGAAATTTGTTTGGTCCAACTCCAAAAGGCAAAGCAAGCGTGGCAAAAACTTTTTGCCAAATTGGCAAATTGAATGTCAACACGCGTAAAAATAGCAGACAGGGCAAAACAGACAAGTCCTTGTCCTCGCACACACACACACATGTCCTTTGAATGTGTGTTTATGAGGACTGACACGCTCGCAGCGCAAAGCGGCCAACCAGAAGCAACCAAGTATAAGCTACTTACAATCAAACATAAATTACACAGACGCGCACGTGTCGCCTACTGATCATCTGCATTTATTTATAGCATTAAAGAAAAAAGTACAAAAAAAAAACGAATACAAATTCAAATGTGCCTGAAACTAATATTTAAAGTCTCATCTATTTATTATGCCTGGCACGGCCATACTTTTGTTTAGCATGTTTGCCGGCCCGAGCCTGTGATTGATTGATAGGCGTCTGCCTAGCAATTTTACTGGTTTTGATTACATGCCACCAGCTGAGTACTGAAAGCCACAAAATTGGCAAATACTTAGAGCAAACCACGAAAACAATATTATGTTGAAATACTTTGTACTTTTGTACAAAAAAAGAGAAGGCAAAGTTTGTGCAAAAGTTATGCAAGTTGCTACAGTTTATTCCCACTGTTCTCTAAGATATAAGATATTTGATATAGTCATTCGATCTTGGACAAAATTTTCCAATCTGTTTACTTTTGATTTTTTACACGCCCCCTGAAAAACCCTCATATCTTTCACAGTTTTGTAGTTAGATTGTTCAGACAACTTTAATAAGTTTAACTATTTTAGTTCAAAAGTAGGCCTAGCAATTTCATGTCATTCTTTTTCTATGGCTCTTAGACACATTGATTAAATGTGTTAGTTGCAACTCGGCATCGAAGTGAGATAGACGTGCCAGTGGTAGTCCAAAAATTTAATTATTTATGTATTTTATTTAATTTTTTCTTTACAAATTTCGTTTACCGCCATCGCCTTCTATTCGTATTGTTCCTTTGTACTCTTCTTTCTTTCTTTAAATTTTGTTATTCAGCGTCGGCATCTCGGTTATTGTAACTTGCGAGTTGTTATTATGTTTTCTTTATATTCTAATTCCCAAATCTTCTTCTGCACCATTTAATATGTTATTTCTTTTATCAACAAAACATTTCAGAATTATTTTCATATTTCTTTTTTCAATGTCGGTCAAAAATTCGATTATAAAAAATTAGATGCGTCCGAAGTTTTGTATTCTTTGGTTTAGTTTTGATTAAAACTTCTTCAGGTTTTGTCTACTTCTAATACCTTTTTACCCTCTGCAAGGGTCTATTAAAATTATCACGATGTTTGTAACGCATTGAAGGAAGCATTTCCGACCACATAAAGTATATATATTCTTGATCAGCATGACGAGCCGAGTTCATTTCCGTTTGTCCGTCTGTCCGTCTGTTTCTATGCTATCTCCTCCCTCAGTTTTGAAGCTATCTTGACCAAACTTTGCAAAAAGTCTTTAAATACAAATACGCTGCACATTTGTCGGAATCTGCCGGATCGGATGACTATATCATATAGCTGCCATAGGAACGATCGGTCCAAAAACTAGTTCTAATGAGAAAAACTTTTTGTTTTCCATCGTAGCGCCACCAATCGTGGTATATATAAGTCTTATATGCTTCCACACAATTTTGGAAAAATTTATCAAAATCGGATGAATATAGCATATAGCTGCCATATAAACGGTCGGTCCAAAAACTAGTTCTAGTGGGAAAAACTTTTTTGTTTTCCATCGTTGCGTCACCAATCGTAGTATATATTAATTTTATATGATTCCACACAATTTTGGAAAAATTTATCAAAATCGGATGAATATAGCATATAGCTGCCATATAAACGGTCGGTCCAAAAACTAGTTCTAGTAAAAAACTTTTTTGTTTTCCATCGTAGCGTCACCAATCGTGGTATATATAAGTTTTATATGCTTTCACACAATTCTGGAAAAATTTATCAAAATCGGATGACTATAGCATATAGCTGCCATATAAACGGTCGGTTCAAAAACTTGTTTTAGTGAAAAACTTTTTTGTTTTCCATCGTAGCATCACCAATCGTGGTATATATTAGTTTCATATACTTCCACACAATTCTGGAAAAATTTATTGAAATCGGATGACTATAGCATATAGCTGCCATAGGAACGATCGCTCTAAAAACTAGTTCTAGTAAGAAAAACTTTTTTGTTATCAATGGTAGCGCCTTTCAAAAACTGCAAGGGTATTTAAAACATCGGCGTAGCTGATGTTAGCCTTCTATTTTTTTTTTTAAATTTTCGTGATTTTTTAAGTCAAAATTTTGTAAAAAAAAATCGAAAAAAATTTTTCGAATTTTATTTATCGAAAATAATTAACTTCAAGTACAAAGTAATCTTGACTTATTTTTAGTCCTATTTATTCAAATAGGTGTAGGATAACGGATGCTATGGCAAAATATGTAAAATCACTCACAAAAGACTGCATAAAAATAAAAAAAAAATCGGTTTCGACTAGAAGCCAAAAAAAAAGTTCAAAACTCTTGCCTAGTGTAATAAGACATTTTGAATTTGGAGGTGTCGGAATGAATCGTTATAATTTTTTTAAGATTTTTTTTATTTTCTCCAGAACAGAAACTGAATTAGTCATAAACGCCTATTCTCAAATCACATAAAAATTATTTTTGGCACAATGCTTCATATGAATAAAAACACTTTTGAAAAGCATAGAAATCAGAATGCTTTTGAACTGCCGACCTATTTGTGTTGTAATTTTTTTTCATCTGAGATTAGGCCGAATTAGTTGTCAGTTGTGTGATTTCAAAATTCGGAACCGCTCTGTTCATATCACCAACTTTTTCAATTTCATCATAAAGTTAACATATTTTAGTTGTCAGTTTCCTCAACAATGTGCAATGTCTCAAAATGTTGTTTACAACAAAATTTCCCTTTCTTCATCTCTGAGGTTTTCACTTTTTCTCTCCTGGGTCTGATGAGGCAGCCTGACGCTGTCAGGTGAAGGACATTGTAACAAGTATATAAATGTCTTTTATTGCAGTTTTTAAACGCTTTGCTGATTTTGCTGGGCGAAACATCAGAATGTTGTGTTTGAGGGTGTGTGTAAATATGTGTGTGTGTGTGTGTGTCAAAGTTTGTCAAGTCTCACAGGTGAATTAACTTTTCCGCTCGACTCGCTGACTGCTGACGACTGCTGCCTGCTTGCCTGCCGGCTGCAGGCCAAAAACTTTCAAGTCAAAATGCATTTTCCGAAACTTTTTTTTTTTTTTTGTTGCATTGACAACCACAGCACTCGGGGGGTGGGACAGATGGCAGCTGCTCAGCTGAGTTTCGCTTACACTTGACTGGACGGAAAAGTTTATGGGGAAATTTAAATTTTGTTCTTTTCTTAATGTTCATCCATTTATTTGCTTTTACTTAGCCGCAGAATCGATTGTGGCAACAATCTTCTCTGTTGCGGTTTTCAGGCATTAAAATGCCCAACCGGAAGTTGACCAACGACATTGCTGCTGTTGCTTGCTTTGTTTATTTTCACTCGAGTGTTGACTGCTGCTGATGCTGTTTCGACTTCTGGTTGGACAAATAAACCATAAAAGAGCATAAAAAATGTTTCAATTGTCGCCAGCTGTACACTGTAAGAAAAGTATTCTCACGCAAGAAAAATATTTGCAGTTCACTGTCAGACAGACGGACAGACTGACGGACTGACATTTCTACCGTTCAGCTCGACTGCAGCTGCGGTCATAAAAACAACAACAACAACTCAAACCAAAAAAGTTTGTTTTACAAGCCAACACAAATATAAAATTCACAAGCAACAGCCATAAAAAATTAAATCAGTTTGCGGAAAATACTCGTACATATTTTTCTTTACTCTCATCCTGTCAGTTTTCGCACGCTTCCTTCCACTCTGGCAATCGCTGGCCATGTCCATGACGATGATGATTTCAATGAAACGCACGCGCGCCATTTTGTTTGAGTGATTTTGTCTTGCACATCGCGTAATTGCAGCGAAAGTTGAAGCTCAGCTAAAGAGAGAAAAAAAAATGGAGAAAAAAAATAAATATAAAAATTGTTCTGGTTGTAAGATAGTTATCGTAGTGCTGAGACTCGTACATGAAATGGCTTCAGCACAGGAGCGATTAAGGGCGTGCAAGGGGGCCCAAAAACGGGTCACATCATGATTTTAATATGAGAATCTTTGATTTATAAAAAGTAAAGCATACTTATTGGGGGTAAAAAATATAAGTGAAAGCTCTTTTTTAACAACTGTTAAGCTTTAAATTGAGAGAAATTATTTTAAAACAATTTTGTAGAAAAAGTAGGAATTGTTTTAGTAAACACAGGTAAATAGGAAAATCCACTCGGAATTCGGAACTTTAAATACTTCTTGAACCATTCCAAGTTACAGTATGATTGAATGCTTGAATTGTTGAATGATTGAAAGATTGAATGATTCAATAATTGAATGATTGAAAGATTGAATTATCGAATGATTAAATGATTGAATGATTAAATGAATGAATGATTGTATGATTTTATGATTAAATGATTGAATGATTAAATTAATAAGTGATTGTATGATTCAATGATTGAATTATTAAACAAATTAATGATTAAATGATTGAATGATCAAATGAATGAATGATTGTATGATTGAATAATAAAACGATTTAATGATTTAATGATTGAATGATCGAATGATTGAATGAATGAATGATTGTATGAATGAATTATTGAATAATTGAATGATTGAAAGATTAAATGATTGAAAGATTGAATGATATAACGATCGAATGATTAAATAATTTAATTATTGAATAATTAAATGATTGAATGATTATGATTGAATGATTAAATGAATGAATGATTGTATGGTTAAATGATTGAATTATTAAACAATTGAATGATTAAATGATTGAATGATCGAATGATTGAATGATTGAATGATTAAATGAATGAATGATTGAATTATTGAATAGTTGAGTGATTAAATGATTAATTGATTGAAAGATTGAATTAGTTAATGATCGAATGATTAAATGATTGAATGATTAAATGAATGAATGATTGTATGATTTTATGACTAAATGATTAAATGATTAAATTAATAAGTGATTGTATGATTCAATGATTGAATTATTAAACAAATTAATGATTAAATGATTGAATAATCAAATGAATGAATGATTGTATGATTGAATAATAAAACGATTTAATGATTTAATGATTGAATGATCGAATGATTGAATGAATGAATGATTGTATGAATGAATTATTGAATAATTGAATGATTGAAAGATTAAATGATTGAAAGATTGAATGATATAACGATCGAATGATTAAATAATTTAATTATTGAATAATTAAATGATTGAATGATTTAATGATTGAATGATTAAATGAATGAATGATTGTATGATTGAATGATTGAATAATAAAACGATTTAATGATTGAATGATCGAATGATTAAATGAATGAATGATTGTATGAATGAAGTATTGAATAATTGAATGATTGAAAGATTAAATGATTGAATGATATAATGATCGAATGATTAAATAATTGAATGATTAATTGAATGAGTGAATTGTTGAATAATTGAATAATTAAATGATTGAATAATAAAACGATTTAATGATTAAATGATTGAATGATCGAATGATTAAATGAATGAATGATTGTATGAATGAATTATTGAATAATTGAATGACTTAATGATTGAAAGATTAAATGATTGAAAGATTAAATGATATAATGATCGAATGATTAAATAATTGAATGATTAATTGAATGAGTGAATTGTTGAATTATTGAATAATTAAATGATTGAATGATTGCAAGATTGAAAGATTGAAAGATTGATAAATTGAATAATTGAATAATTATATGATTGTATGATCGAATGATTGAACGATTGAATGATTGAATGAATGAATAATTATATAATAGAAAGATTGAATAATTGAATGGTTGAATGAGTGATTGATCCAATGATTGAATGAGTTAATGTTTAATCATTGAATAATTGAATGATTAAATGATTGAATTATTGAATGATTGAAAGATTGAATAATTGAATGATTGTATAATTGTATGATCGAGTGATTAAATGATTGAAAGATCGAATGATTGAATGATTGATAAGCTTTTTCTTAAGCTTTTCTGGAAGTTTTCCCTTCTTTCAATCGCCCCATCCAAAAATTCCGGCCCTACTTGAACCACCCCTGAGCTTGTGTTTTTTTTTTTCTCTCTCTTTTCAAACTGCCCAACATTTGAAAAGTTGCACAAACTGTTTTGCCTTTTGCGTGCCGCAAGAAAAACTTTTGAAGCAGCATCATTTGTCAGTGGATAAATAGTTTTCCAGTAAGTAGCCAAAGTTATGCTTTTTGATTATGGCTCTGGCTGATAATTTTTCATGGCTATAACTTTAAATGCGCTCCGTTTTGGTCAGTCAGACGGAACTTATCATTGGGTCAAGATCTGCGGAGACGCCATAAATTCAAATTTTTGTTGTGTATTTGGGAGCCAATTTGGCGATGGGCCCCCAGGTCTTAATGTGTGTAATGTGTAAGCCGCAAACATAATAAATAAGCTTAAGTTTGGTCAATTTGACAAAATTGTTTGAGCTTAGCGAAGTGCGTTCGTTTCTTGAAATAAATCAGCTGCCATTTAATCCTGCCAGCGTTTGCCATAAGCGAATTTATTGCACACTCTTGGTGAACAGGATATATACTATATAATATATAGTATATAATATATATAAAACCCAGCAAATATTGATGAGCAGCGGTTTTGTTTTGTTGGGGTCTCTGGCTTTGGTTACTTACTGCTTTAAGTGTGGGCAAGGAGGGCAGGCTGGCTCTTTCTCTAATCAAATTTAACATAAATGATGGAATGGTATTTTAAGCGTACATTGTCAGTGATTGAGCAGCCTCGGACACTGGTCACCGAAACTTGTTTCCCCATTTTCCCTACTTGATTGATGAACTTAAAGTTTTACTTGGCCTTTAAAGTGTTTTCACTGGAGAGCAACAAACTATTTGGAAACCACTTGACAATAACTGTGAAATTGCAATACGTACCGAGTCCTGCATTCGGTGTCCTGTGTAACTGCAGTCTCCCTCTCTTCCCTCGGTTGCCATTGTCAGTGAGCATGTCGTGGGATTTAACCGTGTCAACGGTGCAAAGGTAATAAAAGTAGTTTCCAGTTCCCTGAAATTAAATATTACATGCAACGCCCCCCGTTGCGCTATGCTGATGGGATACAAAAAAAAAAATGGAGACAATTGGTTAGTTAGACTGCAGCTGGCTTTGAGGTCTTATCGATAAGCTTGTCTTGCTGTTCAAGCAAGTAACTGTGAGATTCTTATCTAATAATTTTGAGTCAAGATGAACAGGAAAACATTCTCGCTTGCGTCTTGCTAACTCTGGACAAGAGGAACAACCGAACAACTTGCGGCAGGCATAGTAACTTACGAGTCCATTAAGTAGAATAAACAATTTTTAAGCATCAAATTTTCAAATAACTCATTCTACCACACAGCACAGTAAACTTCAAATCTATAAAGATATTTTTCGTATCAGGAAGTGTGTGCTGTTTTGTGTGTTCATTTCTTTCCAATAATTTTGAGAACAAATGTTCTTAAAATGCTGGAAGTGAGCACAGTTCTTAACTCAAACATAATAATTCTATGGTGCAATACGATTAGACGTCATTTGGCGGGCATTTAAAAAGAAATATATATTAAAAAATTTATTTTTTTGTGCAAAAAAATTTTAAAAAATTTATTTTCCTCATGATTGAGGTACGGGCCAGAATTACATTAATTCTGCGAAACATTGCTTATCAAAATCGGTTCAGTTGAACTGACGAAATTATGACTAAAATGACTATATCTGCTAAGCTATTTTAAATTTGTAAAAATGGTTTGAAGGCAATGAAAAGGAAATGTCTTAGCTATAATAATAATCCAAAACAAAAATAAATAAAATAAAAAAATTGTCAAAGGTAGAAGACTCCCTTAAGTCTGTTATAAGGCTACAGAACGGACTTTAAGTTTTTTGCAGCTTAGAATACTTCTTACATCCGTAATTAGCTGGTGAATATTTTATTACATTTTTCTCGACCCTAGAGAGCAGCACGTCCTTGTATTTTCTTTTTAATTTTTTTTAACGTTTTTTTAACTTTAGAATTGTTTTAGGATTTTTAAGGATTGTTTAATACAAGGAAAATTTAGAATATTTACTGTAACGGCCTGTAAAAAGCCTCTGATAATTCTGACCATCAAACTGGCATTTTTCAGAAAACATATTCCCAATTGCGTTTCAGCAAGTTTTCGCAAACAATTTGAATTAGATATTGAAGAACAGATATATACTAGTACTACCTATATGGTTTTTCGTTGGAAACTGTTGAAAGGCTTTAAAAAAAAAATGTTGCTAATTAAATGAGAATCCCATCAATTCCACAAGTCATATTGATGACTTTTCTTTCTTTCTGGTTCTTTTAAAACCAGAGTAAGAGTAGTTGTTAGAAATAAGAAAACATATAGAAAAGAAAATGTTCATAGTCCTGTTTTGTACATATTTTATACGGCTGAACTTAATTGACCCCTTTGAGTAAGTTTAGTGGAGTAGAGCGGTTTATATATTCAAATGTAAAATGGAAAAAACTCTAATCTAGTAACGGAAGGCACGACATAGATTTTACACAGAACAAAGTATTTCCTTAACCACCTCTATCTACTTATTGGGTCACACATTTTTATACCCTTGCAACGCATAGAAGGAAGCATTTCCGACCACATAAAGTATATATATTCTTGATCAGCATGACGAGCTGAGTTCATTTCCGTTTGTGCGTCTGTCCGTCCGTCCGTCTGCCCGTCTGTTTCTATGCTATCTCCTCCCTCAGTTTTAAAGCTATCTTGACCAAACTTTGCAAAAAGTCTTTAAATACAAATACGCTGCACATTTGTCGGAATCGGCCGGATCGGATGACTATATCATATAGCTGCCATAGGAACGATCGGTTCAAAAACTAGTTCTAATGAGAAAAACTCTTTGGTTTTCCATCGTAGCGTCACCAATCGTGGTATCTATAAGTTTTATATGCTTTTACACAATTCTGGAAAAATTTATAAAAATCGGATGACTATAGCATATAGCTGCCATATAAACATTCGGTCCAAAAACTAGTTCTAGTGTGAAAAACTTTTTTGTTTTCCATCTTAGCGTTTCCAATCGTGGTATATATTTATTTTTTATGATTCCACACAATTCTAGAAAAATTTATCAAAATCGGATGACTATAACATATAGCTGCCATATAAACGGTGGGTCCAAAAACTGGTTCTAATGAGAAAAACTTTTTTGTTTTCCATCGTAGCATCACCAATCGTGGTATATATTAGTTTCATATTTTTCCACATAATTCTGGAAAAATTTATCAAAATCGGATGACTATAGCATATAGCTGACATAGGAACAATCGGTCTAAAAACTAATTCTTGTGAGAAAAACTTTTTTGTTATCAATGGTAGCGCCTTTCGAAAACTGCAAGGGTATTTAAAACATCGGCGAAGCCGATATTAGCCTTCTATTTTTTTTACTATGTTAACTACGGATAAAGGGCGTAATCTTACGGATAAAGGGGAGGCAGTATGACCTTAAGTTTTCTATACAGAAAAACAACGATCTAATGCACATATACTTAGTTCCAGCAGGTATTTCCTTACTAAATTAAAATAAGATAAAAGTTAAAAAATAAGTGCCACACGTTAATTTATGTAAAACAATGAACCAAATAATTTCCTTTTTGCTTTCAATCAATATAGTTTCCGACTCCGCGTACATTTTCAACAACAGACAGCTACTTGCTTATATTTGGGATATTTATCTCCAAGTGTTTCATACAATAAATTGCACTAAATTAACATGCTTGATTTTAAGACTTAGCGAACGGTTTTACATAAAAAATGGCTGCTAAATGTTCGGGATTGAAAATGTTGTAAGCTAGTTTTATATAACTGTAAATAACTTTCTCAAAAGCCAATCAACAATTACACAAGAGCCTAAATGTATGTTTTATGGCTTTTGGCAAATTCTCACAATTTAAGAGGTTGTTTAATTTATGGGGACTTAAGTGTTTAAAACGATGAATCTAAGTAATCTCAAAGCAATTTCGCCATTTACTTCCTTCAATTCACACATACTCATGGAATCTTATTTTGAATTGCTGGCTTTTAGCCTTAAATGGATATCCATCTGAAAATTCTTTGATTATAGCCAAAGGCTAAAAGCCTCCGATATCTTTACCGAAAAAATAAACGCCATCAAATATGCTAATTTTTCTTCATTTTTTTTTTTTTAATAAAATCTCACATAAAAATACCTTAAATGCTATTTGCTGCCAGGCCGCAGAGTCCTGCGTTTTGTCCTCCGTTTGTCCTGTGTTGGAAATTACAAATGCCTTGCACGTCTCGCACGTTGCGTTATTAACACGTAGACGTTTGCCGCGTTGCTCTACATCGCTGCAGGTCATATAAACAATTCCAAACTGGAATGACTTTAATTTCGATTTGAAGACGAACAAAAAAAAAAAATTTGGCTTTTTAATGTGTTGAAGGAACTTGTTAGACTTTAGTGCGCCACGAAATGTCATAAAACAAAATTTAATGCGAGCCAAGACAATCTGACCAGGGTCATTTGTATGCGTTGTATTCTTGTTTTTGTTTTATGCGTGCGCGATGTGGCATGCTGCTTGTTAGCGTCGAATGCTGATGATAGCTTTTCATCTTGAGCGCCTGTTTTTATGCTACCTCATAAAAGCGACTCGTGGGCGTTACACATGCCACACACGCCCACTCTCGACCCGCTCTCGTTAGTCGCGGTTGCCCATTTTGAAAAATTGTTGTTGCCTGTCTGTGTTTTTTTTTTCGCTGAATCCCTTGGTCTTCCGCCTATTCCCTTTGTCTTGGTATGCTCTGATTGATTAATACATCAATTTGTTATTGAGCCGTTCTATTCACTCCTGCCGCCTGTCCATCAACTGTGTGTGTGTGTGCTCACTTGACACAGTTTGCAGCTCATTTAATCGTCACAATGGAGCATAAAAGCTAATTGTGCAAGTTTCTTTTCTCATTTTGGGGGTTTTTTTTTGTGGGTGAAAACCACAAAAACTTGTGCCCAAAATTGGATGACAACATATGATGAAACTTTACTAATGACATACAAATTTTGTTGAAGTGAGTGTCAAGTGCAATGTGGTTAACAGATTAAACTGAGAGTCGACTTTGGGTATATCCTAAAATAAAAGAAACTCCAAAAAATTAAAATAACTAAGCTAACTGCCAGATGGGTGCCGCATTTGCTTACATTGAATATAAGAAAATATGTAAGAAAGTTGGTCGTGCCCGACTTTTATATACCCTGAACCTGTCGAAGTTTGGTTATATTAAGCGCCAGTGAAAAAATGTAAATGAGGAGTGAAAGAGAATCAAAATTATCTCTTTAGCTAGCTCCTATGCGATAGAAGCAGACACAATAACAAAAAAAAACAAACAAACATACAAAAGCTACATCAACAAAGCGTCCAAGGGCCTTAGTTCCAGTCTGTCAGCTTAAGGGGGTGTTCTACGTAGGTTGCTATAAATATTTCTGGTCTAATAATGAAAACGCGAATATTTATGATCAAAACTGGTTTTATTGTTTTTCAAAGTATTCTACACTTTTTATACACTTTTGCATGCGCTCAAACCAATTGTCGAAGCACTTTTTCCACTCCGATTGCGACACCTCCAAAAAAAGGTTTTTGAACTTTTCAACAGCATTTTCTGGCGACGAAAATCGTTGACCAAGCATTTTTCCCTTGATGTGCGGTGCCAAGTCAGGGCTGTACGGCGGATGACCCATCAATTCGATGTTTTGGGCGGTCAAAAAGGCGCTGGTGTGAGCTATTGTGTGAGAGATCGCATTGTCATGGTGCACAATGATCTGTCTTCTCTTGATCGTTTTTCGAATTTATCCGAAGACTTGAGGCAAACAAATTGTGGTGTACCACTCAGAATTGACCGTCCTACGTTGCTCAAGCGGAACAGTCGCCACATGATCAGCTTTACCGAAGAAACAGGCGACCCTTTGCTTCGAAGTGCTTCTTCCACGAACGACTTTCGTTGGATTTGGCTTGTCTTCAAACACCCACACGGTCGATTGCTGTTTTGTTTCGGGCTCATAAGCATAGATCCATGATTCGTCACCTGTGACGATCTTATAAACGTCTTTTGAAACACCGCGATTATATGTTTTCAAAATTTCTTTGCACCAATCCACACGAGCCTTTTTTTTGTACGGGATCCAACGAGAACAAACCTTTTTTACGCCCAGGTGTTCATGCAATATCGAATGTATGCTGGTGGAAGAAATGCCCAAGGATGCCTCTATCTCACGGTATGTCACATGACGATCTTGCAGTATCAGTTCACGCACGACATCAATGTTTTCGGGCACAACAACTGTTTTTGGACGACCTTAACGACCTTCGTCTTCGATTTTACACAGTGCTATAGGATAGTGCTTCAACGCTATACAATGATTTAAGTACATCGTTGCACTTTTGTCGTGATAATCCTCGTCGAAAGTTGTGAAAAATGATTGCACGAAACTTTTCACGAGTTAATTCCATTTTTCTGCCGAGGTAAGTTTTTGATTAATCGTTAATCGATAACAAACGTGGTCACACATGAAAGAGTTGTATGGAGCTTTTATCGATAAAAGTCCAAACTTTTTTTGAGAAAAGGCCAATTGGTCCTAAAATGGCTAGAAGTGACCTAGGCCAGAAACTTAAATAGCAACCCACGTATCAGGTCAGAAAACGTGGTCTCGAGAAAATCGCACTTAAAATTTTGAGCAACGTATAAAATACTCACTTTAGCAAGAACATTGCTCCACTAAAATGGCTATATGTGCTAAACTGTTTCGAATATTTGAAAATAGTTTGAAGGGGATGAAAGGGGAATGTCTAAGCTATAATAATAATGCAAAACAAAAAAATCGAAAATAAAAAATTTCAAAGGTAGAAGACCCCCGTAAGCTAGCTCCAATGCGACAGAGGCAGACACATTAAAAAAAAACCAAACAAGCATACAAAAGCTACATCAACAAAGCATCTAAGGGCCTTAAGTTCCAGCCTGGCTTTCAGAATCTGTCAGCTTAGAGGGTATCTAAAATAAAAGAATCAATTTGATTTTCATTAAAAAAAATTTTTATTAGCTACATTTTGTAGTTTCTAACGTTGTTATGAGTAGATGGAAAGGATATTGCTTTTTATATGCCTTTTTTCTCATGAAATTTATTTCACTTCCTTTTCAAGCTCTTTCTTGTTCTATTCTAATTTGCCACTCCAGGCCTGCGGTTAGTTTCATCAATGTCTGTGTTAAAAATTTAATTGGTTTTTGTTTTCCATTTAGTAGCCAGTCCAAGAATCTTTTCAACTTTTTCAATTCGTAAAAATTCTCATACATCTTGCATGTACAATATCTACGTTTAGCTCCGGCAATTGCCTGACAATCAATGTAATAAATTATGCACTTCATAACCTCAGAATGCGAAGCTTCTCAGACGTCTGTGACAGCATTCAATATGCATAGTTAAGCAAGTTGTGCAATTTGTTTGATTGATTGACTGCCTGATTGAGTTGAGTGCAGTTTTGTGAAATTTTTGTTGTTGTACAATAGGGCGCGCCCCCGCTTAAAGTTTAACTCGCATATGCAGTTGCATGTTGCGTGTCGTTGCAGGCGTCGTTTTTAAGTCCTAGCGTGTCCTGGCGCAATTAAAAGCCAATGAAGAAGCAGCTTTTAATTGTTTGCATTCGCTGCCTTTGATTGGCGCCTTAAATGTTAAGCACACATCAAAGTTTAATGGGTTTTGCCACTTGCACGAAATCGAGCGTAGGCAGCGCTAATTTGTTCTGAAACAGAAAACGGCAAGTTGTGAAGGAGGGAAGAGGGCGAAGGGTGTTTTGCGTCGCTCAAAGAGAATGAAACATTTTTAATGGACAAATTAGTTTTCATAAAGAAATTAGAATTGTAGATAAATCTTACTGCAGGGATGGAAACAAGTAAGGCGCAGTGGTAAAATGTACTTAAAGAGTGTCCCGACTAAAAACTACCCTATAACTCTTGATGAGGTGTGAGGGGGGTGAGGGGGAATATTTACAATGCTGATCTAAAATTATAAGAATAATTCTTGAAAGTGAGAGTCAACTTTTTAGAAACCAAGAAACCAAAACCAGACAGAGCACTGAAATATTCTTAGACAAAAAGTAAAACTAATCATTTTTAAAATGACCTAGGAATAGACAGCATAAGAATTTTTTTTAAGGAAAGCTTTAAGCTTTAGGGAGCTTGGATGAATTTTGCAGCTTGTGAACATATGCCTTGTGAGCCTTGTGTGGCTCACGAGCCAAGAGATTGAGGGAAGCTCAGCTTTGGGGCTGTAACAGCCAGATTTACATTTACATTTCATGGGCGCTTGGGCCATCCTTAGGGACGTGCGATATTTTCACATGCATCGTATCATTTTTAATGAGACTGAACTCCAAACCATTTTTAGTGTTGTAAATTGCCATATTCTAGCATAATACTTTACAGTGGACATCAAATATAGGCGAAAAATCTTAAATATAGACTTATTTTGTTTTTTTTTTTCCTTTTTCTTTTTTATCTTCTTTTTTCTTTTATTTTTTTTATATTTTTTTTTTTTTTTTACATTTTTCTTTTTTTTCCTACCCCCCCCAATATAACATATATTTCTAAAAATATAAAATTTTTATTTTTAAAAAAATTTTTTTTTTTTCCAATTCACTCCAACAAAAAAAAAAAACTTTTAAAAAAAAACTTTTTTCAATTAAATTATATTAAAAATAAATATCTAAAAAAATTTTTTAAATTTTCTTTTTATATTATACTCTTATTTCCCAATTCGTTCGTGGTTTTATTTAGTTTTTATTTTACACCAAAGTTTTAACGGGATCTAGGTTTATACTCGAGGTAGAAATAATCCCAAAGGTTAAAACCAAATACATTACAATTCCTAAGTTTGTATGGCGAGTCCTGCTGTTAGGACCTGCATTTTAGCACAAAAACCGCCAGCAAATGAATTTAAAAACTCGAGCTGACGCATAAAGATGACGGAACGAGCAGATACGAAGCGTCACACATATTAAAAATAGAATCAGCGAGTGAACCCTCTTTTTTTGATGTCCCCCGCATCACGAAAATTAGAACGAGAAATTCCATTTTTTTTTTAAGTCGCTTCTACACTCAGAAAGAAAATTCCATTCTAAATATAAGTATGTCGTGTTTGAATTTAGACCGTTTTGTTCTTAAAATATGAAGATAATTACACTCTTATTTCTTGAAATACGAATGAATCAATCCTAATTTCTTAAAATATAAGTGGAAGAATAATAACAGAACTGAATGCTTTTATTTTTATAAACGACTTTATATTCAAAAAACGAACAAGAAATAAGAATTTTGTTCTCTGATTTGGAAATTGCAAACTTAGTAAGCTTTTTGAGATCGTTTGTTCTTAAATTTCCCTGTGTGTAGGTATTGCATTTTTATTGCTTTAACTTAACGAAAGAAATTAAAGTACTTAAAAAGCAAAATGTTGACAAACGCAGTTGGTAATTATATGAGCAAATTCGGAATAGAAAAAACCACACATTTTTAGCTACTCTTTGGTACAAAATATTATCCTTAATTTATGATATTAAAACTTAAGGATTGTTTTGGTTTTGGTTACAGGCATAATTAAAGAACAAAATATACTTAAATATTTAGAGTACAAAACAATATAAATTGAAATTTGTTAGTATTAGATGTGTAATAAGGGTTTTTTCTTCTGTGTGTCAAAATAAGCTAATGTCGATCTAAATTAGTTTTAGACAGGAGGGAGTGAGAAAAAGTGACTGAATGCAGAGAGCAAGCACAGTTGAAATAGCTTTATTTTAGCTTTCAAAACTTTTGAAACATGGAGGTTAAGATACAAAATTTATTACTTGGATCAAGAAATTTGATCTTAGCTCAAGAATTTTTAAAAAATTTCGTAACAATACAATTACTTGAATTTTATTCAAAAAATTCTTCACCAAATAACTAAATAGAAATACTTGAAATAATTTATCAGTTATTTTAGTCGTTAGTAAAATTTATGTTTTATTCAAAACTAAAATTCAAATTTTAAACTTTTTGGCAAGTTCAAAAGTTATCTGTATCAACTTTTAATTTCAATTAGCAAGTTTAAAATATCTCAAATTTGTTCTTATGCAAAGTATAAAATTCTCTATTTTTTTGACCAAATTTTTTTCCAAGTATCAAAAAGAATTTATGACCAATTTGTGTGACTTTTCATAATTTTCTTTTTTAATATTTTCACTTTAGAAAGTCAAATCCAGATGCCCAACCCTGGTAGAACCTTTCATTAGGTGAATTTGTAATTTGTTAATCGTTTTATGTTTTGTTGTTTTTCTACAATTGTTCATTTTCTGCTATTTTTTTTATTTTATTTTTCCTTCCGTTGCGCATCATAAAAATAAAAAAAAAAAAAAAAAAAAACCGCAACACAAAAATTCACGAAAAATTTAAGAAACGTTTCCTTTATGAGCAGTGAACGACAACCACAGAGCAGAGTCACCCGTTCCGCCATCCGGCATTCGCTTTCCTCCATCCGCCCCAACCTAATGTTGTTCTTTCGTGTGAATTTGTAATAACTTGCATAAATTAAGGCGCCCGCCTGCATCCAACAAAAAAAAAGTGAGAAACTCAACTCACTTAAGAATCCACCAAAAGTTACCCCTCCACCGTAAAAAAAAGGGGAAACTGAACGAAAGTGTGTGTTGAATTTGCGTTTCCCCTGCGAATTTTGGTAAGGAATTTTGTTGCCGTTTATTTTATTTAGTTTTATATATATATTATACTAAAAATCTCATACAAATAAGAATGGGTCAGTGTTCCGATAGTCCGTCCAATAAACATCTTTTTTGGTATGATTAGCTCGTGTTGGCACATGTTTTAGTGGCGAATAACATAACATTTATTTGGGGTTACAAGTTGAATCAACTAATGAGGGTCAGCATTTTTCGACACGCCCAAAACAGAAGCGGCGGCAGCAGGAGCAGCAGCAGCAGCAGCTGTCATGTCCCTCCACAACATTTGACATTGAGATTTTTGACTTTAACTTTAAACATTTGCATTTAAATTTCTCTGTCTTTAAATTATGCATCAAAATAGTCCAACGGAGCTTGTTTTTTTTTGTTGGCAGTGAAAGTACTGTGGGCGTGGCTGGAAGTGCCTGCATGTTGGCAAGTCAATTTTGATGATAACATTTTTTGTTGTTCGTGCACATAAATTTGTTTTAATGCGCTTAGTTGGCATGTGAGTTAGTTGAGTTTGAGGTTGAACCCAATTGTCAGAGTATCTGCCCTCGACCGGAACATACTTGCACATAAATTGAGCTAACGAAGAAAGGAATTTGTTTGATAATGACACCCACGCAATAGACACTGCCATTCGCGATGTTTTTTTTTGTTATTTGTTATTTTCTTTCTATTTGTTGGTCCAGCGCCCTAATTGTTTAATTAATTAGAGAGCAACATTTTAATTAGGCTTAAGTGCTGCTGCTGTTGTTGATGTTGATGTTGTTGTATTATTTCGTTGGGTCAGACGAATCGTTACATTAGCATGAACTGCAAATGACATAGACATGCCAGCAATATGAATTTGAAACCAGGCTAGACAAAGCAGATGAAATACTTAAATGATTTGAAATGTTTGACTTAATGTTCTGAATGGATGAAATAAAATTTAAATTTTAGAATTTTTATTACTGAAAATTTTAAGCCCGAAATTGCACTTTGCTATACGAATGAGAAAGAAT
>JAEIFT010000550.1:0-147382 GCA_018904225.1 Lordiphosa mommai | reverse complement strand
AGATCGGCTCACAAAAAGCCATTGTCACTGAACCCAAACACGCCCACCATTATTCTTGCCTGTGGGCGGAAATTCCACCACCGAGAAATCAAATGTCTAATTATTTTCTACAATGTGTTTACAAACCGATTTTGAAACCAATCGGATTAAAAATAGGTTTTACCATATAGAATTTTCCACGCATTTCCCCACTCTTGGGGCGAATTTTCCAACATGGGAAAATCTCATGTCAACTTATTTTGTATACTATCCCTACAAACCGAGTTTGAAGTCAATCGGATGAAAAATTGTGTTTTCCATATTGAATTTTCCGGCCATTTTCCTTGTGGGTAGATTTTCCACAATCGAAAAATCACATGTCTAATTATTTTGCATGCTATGCTTGCAAACCGAATTTGAAGTAAATCGGATGAAAAATAGATTTTTTCCATATAGAATTTTCCGAGAATTTCCCCGACTTTTTGGGCAGATTTTCCATTATTTGAAAATCTCATGTCCAATTATTTTGCAGTATTCCTTACAAACCGAGTTTGAAGCCAATCGGATGAAAATAGTTTTTTCCTTATAGAATTTTCCGGGAATTTCCCGACTTTTCGGGCGGATTTTTCAAAATCAAAATCTTATGCTTATTTTCATACGTCCTTGAACGAGTTTGAAGTCATCGGATAAATAGTTTTCATATAGAATTTGTTTGTGGGCGGATTTTCCACTATCAGAAAATCTCATGTCTAATTATTTTGCATACTATGCTTGCAAACCGAGTTTGAAGTCAATCGGATGAAAAACAGTTTTTTCCATATGGAATTTTCCTGGAATTTCCCGACTTTTCGGGCGGATTTTCCAACATCGGAAAATCACAAGCCTAATTATTTTGCTTACTATCCTTACAAACCGAGTTTAAAGTCAATCGGAGAAAAAATGCTTTTTTTCCATATAGAATTTTCCTGGAATTTCCCGACTTTTCGGTCGGATTTCCCAGCATCGGAAAATCTCAAGTTTAATAATTCTGCTCACCATCCTCACAAACCGAGTTTGAAGCCAATCGAATGAAAAATAGTTTTTCCATAAAGAATTTTCCAGCCATTTTCCTTGTGGGCGGATTTTCCAAAACCTGGGAAACAGGTGTCCAATTATTTCGTTTTCTTTATTTACAAACCAAATTTCAAGTCAATCGGATGAAAAACAAAATTTTCCCCATAGTAGTTTCCGGGAGTTTTCCAGCCCTTAGGGGTGGAACTTTCCAAAACCCCGTCTTAGTGCCCACTTTCAACTCATATGGAAACTTCTGTGAAAGTTTCAGCTTTCTATATCTTACCGTTTAGGCTCTAAGTAGATTGCCAATCAGTCAGTCAGTGAAGCAGTGGGGACAAACTCTTTTATATATAGAGAGAAGAAGAGATAAAGCAGTGGTCGGCAATGTGAGCAGAGAAATTGCCACTGGCAACTAAAAAAATATGCGTAGACATATACAAAAAAAAAAGTAGGGTGTATCGTGGAACGCACGGTACGAGCGAAGCTCTTTTCGAAGAAAAATCCCAGATCCCTAATCTCTGTTCCCAGATCCCTGATCCCAGCTTCTAGATCTCTGATCAAGATCCTGATCCCTAAACCCTGCTTGCAGATACCTGATCCCAGATCGCTTTTCCCAGATCCCTGATCCTATTTTTCCCATTGGTTTTTTCTAGACAGAGATTAGAATCGTTTAAGCTCTTAAGGGCCTACTAGATTGTCATGTTGAAACTACAATATCAAAATGAAGTCCAACTACCCCACTGTGCGAAGGCTGCTCTTATTTCTAATGCATTTTGTGCTGCACTGTCTTTTTGGGGTCTGCTCACTGATGCAATCGAATTAAAATTTATGACAAAACCATTAACAAAGTTGTGTGTTTGGGCGCTGCCGTAACAACATTGACAGCCCAGTCAAGCATTTCCAAGTTTGGCCAGAAAAAGGTCATCGTTGCAGGCAAAACTTTTGCAGTCTTCCTTTTTATACACAAGGGGGACCTTGGTGAGGAAAACTTTTGAAATTAATCGAGAGCCGCCACAATTTAAATGTCGACTGCAATTAGCCGGATAGCCTCTCTAGACTTTCCAGCTGGCCCACAAATGCAATAAATGTTGAATGCTTATTTGCACATACCGCAAATGTCTGGCCAAAGCAAACTGTTCGCGTGTGCGCCGGCATCTCTGGCATCTCGGGATCTTAAGGAGGAGGCTCCGGCACTGCGTGGGCCTCCTCCTGTCGCCTGTTAGTTGCGATAAAATGCTTCAATGTTCCCCCTGTTATTGGCTGAGCGTGAGGAATTTTTATATTAATTTATTGCCATGTGATTGTCGAGGGGTGCAAGGCAAACGAATCGGTTGCCCTTTAAATTATGAATTGAATTGGCAATTGGGCGCAAAAGGGAACAATGTGCCGGGTACCCGGCTGCTTCCTTTGCGCTGCGCTGCTGAAAAGTTGCAAAAGCGTGGAAATGTTTTTTATTTGTATGTATAAGTATATTTGCGCCGGATTCGGTTTTAATGGGTTTTTAAATGCCAACTGATAAATGGCCAGCTGCATGACAAATGAGATTTCCGTTGACTTGGGGGGGCGAAAAGCATTCTTGCAGGTGTGGTGGTGGCCTAGCGAATTTATTTTAATTTAAGTAACTGATTATAATTTCTTTTTAAAATAGAAGACCACCAAATTTGTAATTACTTGCGGTGTATTTTACTTTGCGCTTTCTTACAGGTACAATAGTGGATGGGCCACATTTTTAAATGAAGTGCGTGAAGATATAATTAAATGTATTCCCATTCTAAAACTGTTCCAGAAGCAGTTAGAACTATTAAAATGAATAGAGCGAATTTCAAACGGTTGAAATTTTGTTATAAACTCTCTCATAATAGAGTGGGCGCATCTAGTTCGTTTTAAAGACCGAGTTCAATAGTTAATTTTTGAGAAACTATTCACTTTTGAATTATAGTTTATTTTATGAACCAAACTCCAGGGCAAAGGTTCGGTTCGGGTTCTATGGATTGCCCGAAACGGACCATGAACCGAACCTCTTACACTTTTGACCCCTCGAACCTTAACCCGAACCGGATCATTTATTCAAAAAAATATGTTTGGTTCACAATATTAAGTCATTATTCAATCGAATTAAACTCTTAATGACAGTATTCAAAATATATTTTTAAATTACTCTTTTTTGGATAACGAATCTTTTGAGAGAAGTACAAAGGAATGAACAAATATATATTCTGTCAATGATGCTATAAATTTCTTTGAAAATACAACGACAAATATTATAAGGTCTTGAAAACGAAGACTAAATGGTATTTATATCACAGTATTTTTTCCAGTAACCCAGATACCAGTTGAACGACCGTTTTCGACACTAAAGTTTGTTGCTTGCAGGGATTAATCCCGAATCAAATATCGGTTCCGGTACCAGTTCCAGTATTTTTTTTATATTTTTAACATTCAAAAATTTAAATTTTTTCAAGATATAAAAAAAATAAACGAGTGTAATATGTCACATAAAAGAACGTTTTTTAAAATATACCAATTTCTAGCTTTGTTATTTTTAGACGAACAATTTTGCTTAACGCTTCTGTTCACGCTCCCGTGGTGCTCCTACACTCAGACAAAAACAACCTAGAAATAAGGAGTTCTCTAGTCTTAGTCGCCCAGACAAACTTGCCTTAGGGCCATTTCTCATAAAGCTGACATATCGCTAACTAAATTCAATACCGGCATAACTTAAAAAACACGATTGTTTTGATAATGCATTAATCTTTGCTGATTCATATTCTATTTTGTGTCAAATTTTCATATAGCTATCTCTTATACTCTTTGCATAAGAGCGACTTATCTTAGTGGTACTGCAAACGTTAACATTTTAAACAGAGTCATATTTCGTTTTATGACATAATTCGTGAAAAGATAGTGGTACGCGTCAACAATAACGGCACATCTCACTTATGACACGAAAATTCATTTAATTTGGCAACAATAACGTCACAATCCAAAGTAGATAACAATTTTATTTTTTTTTTTAAATCCTTTAAGGACTATTTGGACTCAATTTTCTTTTATAGACATATAATATATAAAACATTTTACTAGATTGATTCGAAGATATAAGATTTTTTCTCGTTTCTGTAAGAGTGAAACACATTGAAAACTTTAAGCGCGATTTTCTCAAATTCGATTTTTTTGAGTTATGCCGGTTTTTTCTTAATAATGGTTCGAAATAATCCGCTCTGAAATCTGTCGTATCTCCGTTAAAAAAATTTATATCTTTAGCGATTTGGTTAGATTTGAACCCATACTATAAGACTAGGGTCCAAAATAGCTCATAATAGTTTGGTAAAATACTCAAATATCAGGTATATCAGCTCTAAAAAACACAAAATCAGTTGAAATTGTAAAATTTGCCTTAGCTTTACCTGACATAAAATTTTCCGAAATTTTAAACCAGACTTTTTTGTAAAGCGAAATTTGATTAAAATCCAGAAAGTTAATTTTTTAAATTTATATTATAATTTTTTTAACATCTCTATATTTAAGCAAGGATTTTTGTAAGACTTAGAAATCTTTTACATTTAATTAGATTGTTGTAAGAGAGCTTTTCTAAAGTGTCGTTTAGAGGCTTTGTGCTCTTTGTATATTGTTCAGTTATTTATATCTACTATAGAAACGAAACAGTTCCGGTACTAACGTTTCGGTGGTGTTTGTTTAAAGGTTTTCGGTTCTCAAAAAAAAAATGTAATATCGATTCCAATTTCAATGCTGGTACGTGGCTTGAAACGGTTTATTTCGGTTAACGTTTCCGGTTACAGTATTATTCCCTGATTGCTTGTAATCAACGAGCTGGACATATAACATTAAGATGATATAATGCCTAACTTAAACTATGTTGGGTTAGGTTAGATTAGAGCGGCTGCTGGCCTTTCTCCCTGCACACTTAGGCCATAAGGATTTGGCCCCTTGTGATGTGGCATTCCTTACTGACCATTCCTCCTTCGCTTCAGTCCAAGTGTCTGAAAAGTTTGCTTAACTATATCTTGGAGGATTGGAATAAACCAGATATATAGGTCAAAAGCAAAGTTTCAGCTATTTCAGATTGTTTCAGCTAGATCAGTGAGGTCTATTAGAAAATGTGATCCGGAATGTTTTTGTATCTGTTCGAATAAGGCTGAAGCAGACGAAATGGGAGACGAACTCTTGTCCCGTCGCAACCACCCAGTACCCTGTTATGGCCCTAAGTCTATATAGGTTTGTTGAGCGCTTTGCAAATAGAGTTGTATATGTCTTTCAATTTCTGGTTTACTTTGAGCTTGAAGATATTTCGTAAAGCGAGCCTACCCGTTGCCATAGGCATACCTGCGCTCTCCCTATCGCGAGTTTGTCTCCTGCAGTTGCCCTTGATGCCCCGGTGGTCTAGTGGATTTTGGGCTATTCTGACATCACTTCGTAAAAAAAAAAATTAAATTTAAAAAGTAATGATGCAGTTCGAATCCTTAGGCCCGATTAAGGGGAAAAACCTACAAGATGATCTGTCCTTTATATTTTTTTGAAAAAACTATCACAGTGTAATTATTATATTTACTCTTATGATAATTTTGATTTGTTGCTCCACTTTTTCAATTAAATCTTTCACTGTGCCATTCAGCACTATTTTGAGCAGTTTGCAGACTTCACTTAATGTTATGCAGTGTGAAGTAAAGTTTAAAATTGCATACAAGCCAGAAGCTCAGCTGCAATTCCAGCCACCACACAATTATCGAACAAAATGGGCGGCAACAGTAGGCAACGACAACAACATGGTAAAGCGGGCTTAATAAAGCACCAACCGGCTGGAAGATCACCTTCATCAGGCAGGAAATGCGTTCAATTAATGAATTTTAAATGCCTCGGCCATTGTCACTTCCGTCAGCTGCTGCTGCTGCTGGGCTCACGAGGCGTATGCGTAACGCGCTATTTGCAAGTCAACCACCAAGCCAAGCCAAGGCAGGATAAAGGACATTGCGGCACCATTATCTTTGCGTGCAGCTGCCAGGCAGCCAGTATGTCAACTGAATGCTCAACAGTGGGGCACAAACATATATTAATGCGTAAAATTTTTAACAAAACTAGGCAAACAAATTATTTCTTCTGGGGCTGGTCTGGCTCTTTAGGGGGTTCGGTTTCATCTTCTACACATTCGGGCTCGGCTCTGGGTGGGAAAATATAAAATTGTTAGATATCAAAAATTAGTTTTTCCTAAGCAAATTACTTGGTTTCCATGGAAATGGGATCGATTTTTACATCGGGTATGGAGAATTTGGGAAATTCCAGCATATCGCCGCCTCCGTATTTTTGTGCCAAACGCTCAAATTCGCGATCCATTTCCTCTTGCAATTCGGGTGTGGGATCAACTGGCTTACCATTGGGACTTTTCAAACGATATTCACGCACCTTGTCCAGAAATAGCTGGTAAATGGGATCCTGATAACGTGCTGTTGTGGTAAGGCTAATATGGCGTTGTATGAGGCCTTTCAGTATGAGTCCTAGAGCCATTTTATTTAAATCTGTTTTAATTTTGTTTTGTATTGTAATTGTAGATTATTGAATTTGTACTAAATTCCAGGCCTACCTAGTTTTGCTACATCACACCACTGTGCCTGCGTGCATTGCCTGTAAAAAGGTTTTTTTTTTTGCCAGGCCTTCCCACATTAACTACAAGGATAATGCCGTCCGTCCGACATGAAAAAATAACAAGAAAATGCCAGGCATCGTTCATTATATGCTCAGCCCTTTTTCCAGGTGCGTCCAAGACAAGACATCCGTAATGTTTTATTGTTGTAACTGTCGCCTGACGCCGCCATAATATATAGTCGGGGTGGCGAGGCCACATCCTGAAGCGCGCGTAGCTGCTGCTGGCACAAATCACATGCAACCTTTTCATCTTCAGGACAGAAATGAAGTGGGATTCTTCTTTGGGTAGCGGACATTTTTGGTGTTCGTACGTGAGCCTCAGGTTCTTTAAGGTACCAAATTATGTAAGCTTAGGAGAAGTTCCAGTTTGTCTGTGTGTGTGTGTGTGCGCTTTTGTCTGGGTTTGTCGTCTTCCGTTTTAACAAATGTTTTGTTAGCGAGCAGCTCTCAAGTTTTCCGTTTGCAAAAATTATGCGGAAACGGAAGCGACAAAAGGAAAACCACAATTGAGTGGGTGACTGTACTGTGCGTGTGTGTGTGTGTGTGTGTGTGGCACGTGGCCCGACCCTCACATGTGTCTGTCTGACTGCTCACCTGACTGGCCTAGGCCCACTTTGTCATCAGCTTGAATTAGGACTATTCAATTTTCATTATTAAATAATGCCCCGGCTGACGGTGGCGGCGGGGGGAAGCAACTATTTGCCGTGCGTACGTGCCGCTTGATAAAATTAAATGCACGTTGGAATTTATGAGCCCGTCCCAAATGCCAAATAGTGCGTGTCCTTTAAGCACAAAACAGGATGTCTCGGCAAAAAGGAAAACTGTAATTAAATTTGTCGAAAATCAACTGCATTTCCTGCTTAGACAGGGTCATAAATCTCTGCCTAAGGTTTGATAAGTCAGTGACTGTCAACTTTTATCTGTCAACTAGCTGATTAACCGGCATTGCTCGGGTTATATTTGTTTGCTGAAAAGTTTCTTTTAAAAAACTTTGAAAATGTTTTGATACCATTATGAGATAGAGTTGGGCCGAATTTCGTGAGAATGTTCAAATGAACTACTCATTAAAATGAACTAATGAACTGGGTCCCAGTGTATGAACCAAGGCTGCAAACCTCCATAGTTTTTTAATACTCAACATGCCTAAAATCAACTTTGAATAATTTTAACATTAGTAAAAATTTTTCAATTAAATTCAGCTAAGTGGAAATTTTAAATCTTAGTTACAGTATCAACTATTGCTATAGATTTGAGGTAAAATAATTTTCGATTTAATTAAAAGTAATACGAATTCAATAATAAGTGAATCATTTGATGGAAAATTTTTCCAAATACGCAGTATCGGTTGCCCTTTATACACGATGCCAAATGCGTATATGAGGTCATTATAAAAGTTCGTCAAATTTTATAAGACATATAAAAAGAAAGCATGGCAATAGTGTATACGGGGAATACAAAGAACAATTAATTTGATTAAAGTTGATCGGAAAATAACATGTCTAATTGTTTTGCATATAATCCTGATAAACTGGGTTTTGATGGCAACCGTATGAAAAATAAGTATTTTCATAAACCATTTTTCTAGTGAGCGGATTTTTCAAAATCGGTGAAACAAGTGTCCAATTATTTGGCCTATTTTACTTACAAACCAAGTTATAAGTCAATCGTATAAAAAGTAGTTCGTACCATACGCAATTTTCCGTACATTTTCATTAAGAGCACATTTTCCAAATTAATTAAACGAAAGCAAATCAAAATGGGCATATACTTTCGCTAAGCTGACTGTTTCGCCTAATTCTTCCGAGTCAAAATATCTCAGACTTATTACCCTGGTGCATGAAATTTCCAAAGATAAATCAAAACCAAAATCCCCATAATTTTTATCGTTTTGCACATTATTTTATTTCCTTTTGCATATGTCACCCAAACGGTGTCGACTTGTGCCCGTTTCGGTTTTCAAGTTAAACGTTTCAATAAAGTCGAGCACCTGTCAATAAATCGAAATTGCCTCTCGTATTATTTTTATCGGCTACGTTTCGTTTACATTGCACAATCTGCTTCACGTAACATTGCCAGCGGCCACGCCCACCCACCAGACTCACTCACACACACACAATCACACATACACACACGTATCTCTTCATCCTCGCCATCATCTTCTTCCAGTTGAGCTCACTTCTGCGGGTCGGCCGCAGCATTCATTTTTCTCTTGTAAGTATTTTGTTCTAGTGAATTTTGCACAAGTTTTAATTCAGTTTTCAGCAAATCGAATTGGGGCATGTTTCCATTTGGCTTTAATTAAAGGATCTTTCCTTAAACGCAGAGGCAGCACTTTAATTTTAATCCACTTGCGCGACAAAGTGAAATTTTTTAAGAGCCCTGCCTTATGAAAATTTAATAAGCTGTTGTGCCTGCCATTCGATGCGAAGATTCCGCATAATGAGAGCAAAAGCGGCACATATCCAGGCACCCATCAGCCAACCTCAGCCCTCACACCCCGCCTCACCATACGTGTCATGTAAAAAGATTGTTAAACAAGCTGAAAGACGAGAGAAAAAAAAATGCTTAAAAATGAAATGCGTTTCTCGTTTTCACAAGATGTGTGTTTGTATGGCGGGGGCAGGACATGTTAGCCGAACTGAGCACAGTGGAGGAATTTAAATGAATTGTGAACATATTTTCACTAGTTAAACAAGTGATGAAAACTTTACTAACGAGTACTGCACTAAAATTCAGACTTTTAAAAGGATAAACTAGCTCAAAAAAATAAACAAAGTTGGATTCTGTCTATGGGAATCCAAAAGGACAAAACGTCCAAAGTGAATAATAGCGAGCATGCAATAACGCCCAGTGCGATTTCGCACACCTAAAAGTGCTTTAACGTCCGCCGAGTTTTTTTTTTATTCCTTTTACAATTAATTTATATCATTGCACATTTTTTCTCACTTTACTTAATAATGAGAAAACATAACGCTAATGGGCGTTATCGCACTGGGCTTTATCACTCTGGGCGTAATCACACTGGGCGTTTTCGCACTGGGCGTTATCGCATTGGGCGTTATCGCACTGGGCGTAATCACACTGGGCTTTATCGCACTGGGCGTTATCGCACTGGGCGTTATCACACTGAGCTTTATCGCTCTGAGCGTTATCGCACTGGGCGTACACTTTTCGCTCTGGGCGTTATCACATTGGGCGTTATCGCACTGGGCGTTATCGCACTGGGCGTTATAGCACTGGGCATTATCACACTGGGCGTTATCGCACTGGGCGTTATCACACTGGGCGTTATTACATGCAGCCAAATAATAAGGAGATAATCATTTTAGTAATTCAAGACTCAAGCGTAATCACACTGGGCTTTATCGCTCTGAGCGTTATCACATTGGGCGTTATCACACTGGGCGTTATCACACTGGGCGTTATCACACTGGGCGTTATCACACTGGGCGTTATTTATCGACACTGGGCATTATCGCACTGGGCGTTATCGCACTGGGCGTTATTACATGCAGCCGAATAATAAGGAGTTAATCATTTTAGTAATTCAAGACTGGTTCCGAAACCGATTGAACCGGTTCAAGTCATATCTCTTTTGAGTCATGTCTCTGAAAATATTAAGCCTTAAAACTTTATAGTTTGGTGTGAAAGATTCTAAATAGGAAGCTAGATATTTTCCCGGTTCGAAATCACCAGTTTAAACCGGCTTAAATGAAAAGAAAAGATCTTTCGAATAATCTTAATCTAAGTATGAAATTTTGAATTATTCTTTATAAAGACGAAAGTACAAATAATTTTGAATTATTCTTCAAAGACGAAAGAAAACATAATTTTGAATATTTGTTGATCAACAATGGCGCAAATGATTTGAAACAAGTTTGTAGTTTGATATAAAAGTGATCTTGCACTGCCATAAGCAAAGTTTGGGCACTCCGGCTTTAAAGAAAGGGGTATCGTATGTCCTATTGTGGGTAACTTTTCAATTGGTCATTTTATAGAAATTCTTAACATTAATCTGCTTAATAATTGAAATATTCTATTAAATTTAAGTATTTACAATTCTCATTCCCCTACCCATTGTCATGGGCTTGGCCTTGTAACAGGCATTGCTCTCCCTCTTTCTCTCTATCTCTGTCTATCTTTCTCTCTCTGTGTGTCATGGTACCAAGCAACAAACAAGCGAAATATTATTTACGAGCTGTCAAATCCCAGTTAACATGCTTTATACCGAGACCAAGGACGAGTTCTGTATGCGTGTGTGTGTGTGTTGTCTGTTGCTGCTACTGCGGTCGCATAGTTGGCTAAGAGACAGCCGTAGATACAGATACAGTATCACAGATACGGCTACAGTTACATTTACAGTTGCAAAAGTCTACCCCAGGAGCGGCAGCGGGCAACAGGCACAGGCACTGGGCATAATAAAATATAAGAAAAAAAAAGAAGAAACCACGAAAAATAATTTAAATTTATGTACTTCTGTGTATTTATATGTGCGTTGCTTTTGCAATGTCGTCTTCTTGATTTGTTTGCCTCATCCGGGCAGCAGAAAGCATTAAATTCAATTTGCGTATGTGTAAGTAAGGCAAAGAGCAGGCCTGGTGTATGTGTGTGTGTATGGAAATGCTGCCCGCCTGCCACTCAGTGTCAGTAAAATCCAAGAAACAGGAGCAAAACTTTGACATTGGTGACCTGTGCTACCACAAGTGTCCTTGGTAAGTGAGATAAAAAATTTCTCTAATAGAGTTTTGCAATAGTGTGCGTAAGGCTACAAATTAAAAAAAAACACCCATAAACTTGTTTGGACAAAACTTGCTACATCAACAAAGCGATCAATTTTCTAGCGCTAGGTAACGTTACGGATAACGTTTCAAACCGCATTCGACAGAATGCGACTAACGAACAAACCATAACAAAGCGTTTTTTGTTTTACATGTTCCTTGCTCGCGTCCAGTTATTGAACTTCGTACTGAGTACGTTATGGAAAGTCATGTAAGCCTGCATACGACAGAATGAGAAAAAAAACAGATCAACATACAAAAGCTACATCAACAAAGCGATCGTTTTTTTGTACTTCAGCATCTGCTGGCGTCGCAGTTGTCGTTCAAGTCAACTTTTAAACATGGAAACGAAAGAATACTACAATAACAAATCAACATACAAAAGTTACATCAACAAAACGCTCAGTTTTTCGTACTTCTGCCTCTGCTGGCGTCTCAGTTGATGCTTGAGTCAACTTTTTCGAACACTTTGCACTAGAGTAAGCGTTACGGAGAGTCCAAGAGCTTGCATACCACAGAATAAGACAGAAACGGGCCAACATACAAAAGCTACATCAACAAAGCGCTCAGTTTTTGGTACTTTTGCCTCCACTGCGTCGCAGCTGTCGTTAAGGTCAAATTTTAAGCTTGAAAACGACAGAATTCTACAGAATACAACAGAATAGACCTTATACAAAAGCTACATCAACAAAGCGTTCAGATTTTCGTACTTCTGCCTTCTCTGGCGTAGCAGTTGTCGTTTAAATCAACTTTTATGTTTGAACACGACAGAATACTACAAAATATAACAGATCAGACCAATATACAAAAGCTACATCAACAAAGCGCGTTGATTTTCTTGCATCTGCCTCTGCTGGCGTCTCAGTTGACGCTTGAGTCAACTTTTTCGAACACTTTGCACTAGAGTAAGCGTTACGGAGAGTCCTAAGATCTTGCTTACTACAGAATGAGACAAAAACAGGTCAACATACAAAAGCTACATCAACAAAGCGCTCAGTTTTTCGTACTTCTGCCTCCTCTGGCGTCGCAGTTGTCATTTAAATCAACTTTTAAGTTTGAACACGACAGAATACTACAGAATTTAACAGATCTGACCAGTATACAAAAGCTACATCAACAAAGCGTTCTGTTTCTCTTACATGTACCTCTGCTGGCGTCTCAGTTGACGCTTGCATCAACTTTTTCGAACACTTTGCACCACAGTAAGCGTTACGGAGAGTTCCTACTACATAAAAAGACAGAAATAGACCAATATACAAAAGCTACATCAACAAAGCGCGGTGTTTTTCTTAGAGGTGGCCTCTGCTAACTGGTGAATTCTTAATAGAAACCACAAATATTAAACAAATTATTCTAAATTGAAATTAAATACAGAATGTTTTCCCACCAGTCCACCAATTAAATTACAGGGTACTTGATATGTTTACAGGCCTCCAAATTTGAACAATCATGCTTATTATTACCAACAGGCCTCTCCCTGCGTTTGTTGTTTGCATATTTTTTACGCGCTGCTGTGTGTGTGTGTGTGTACTTGACAATGCGTGCGCCATCTCGACAAGTTTTCTCAAAAAGTGAGACAAGTGGAAATCCGTTAAAGAAATACGTGAAACAGATAAAGAAGATGCCTTTGCTGTTCCTGGCAACTGCAGCTACACACACACACACACATACGTTTGTATGTATGTTTGTTATGTATGTCGTACTGTTTCGTATGCGCACAAAGAGAAATGTCGTCGGCAGCAAATAAAAATTAATTGAAAAATGTTTATCAAGGACTTTTCATGATGAAAATTTAAATGCAGCACGCATGAAAGAGACTGTACAACGAACGCTGAAGAGCGAGAGAGAGAGAGAGGAAGTAGATACAAACTCGGATAATTGATGAGCAGACAAGAACTGCAAAATATTTAAATTAATAAACAGAGCAAAGAATTTTTTTCCGTTTTTTTTTTTAATTTCCTTTCAAATTCATAAAAGTTGTAAATTAAATAAGGTTAAAAACAGTCTTATTGAAAATAAAGGTTACCAACTATCGTTATAAGGTACTTATGTGCATAGATCAGGTGGGTAGCTGCTTGTATTTTTGGTTCAAGTGGCCCAAGCGACAACAAGGCGAAGCTTGTAGTGCGCGAACCCTAGGCGAAAAAGCAGCCCACTCTAAGACCAACCGACCGAGGGGCGAAAAAATAAATTCAGTTTGCTTCGGACTAAATACTTTCAAATAGAGGTTTTTTATAGCAGGAAGAGATTCTTATCGGTAGAGTTTATTGTACTCAGCGCTACAAGTACAAAAAATTACATATAATTAGTGCACTAAGAAAGGTCTTAAAAAAGTTTGGGAAAATCCACCCCAAGGTCTGAAAATAAGCAGGGATGGGTTTAAGGTCAATCGATCTTTTTCAGACGTTCTGAATGAAAATTGGTAAGTAAGCTCTAATGGCAAAATGAATGGGAATATACTAACTTTGGGAAAAATTCACCACCATGGTCGAAAAAGTAGTAAATGGATCAATTTTTGGGTCGATCTAATTAATATGTAAGTTCTATGGGCCAAATGAATATAGAAAAAATTCGTAATTTAAAAACACATTCCCAAGACTTTGTATCAACTACGGGAGTGGAGATATAGAGTAAAGCGTGATTTTTATGCGGAGGTATGTTAAATTTAGCTTATAAACTTTACTTTAGATATAAATTGATAAACAATTTTTTTTTTTTTTTGTGAAAAAATCCTCACTCAAATCGGAACAGTTAAAAAAATATCAAATGAAACTCATTGGGATAAAAAAATTTTTTTAAAAAATTTTATTTTTATTTTATTTAATGTAGTCCCCCCTTTTACCGTGTGTTTCATATTTAACATGATGCCAAACACGTCAACAACAATCAGCTGTCAAAACAAAACTAAGACTGGCATCGCTCTGGACTGAATGGAATTTATTTATTTTATTTATTTCATTTAATAGTGACTTCCTCTTTCAGAAACAGTATAATATTTACACGATATATACATGAAAACAGAGAGAGAGAGAAAGTAGGATACAAACATAAAATATAAAAAATAAGAGAAATAGAAACTCCTTCCGTTCCGGTGGATGTACTTTAGTTAGTTTCAATGACCAGCTACGCCCCTGCTCGCAGCATATATTATCGAAAGAATTCCTGAGATGTAGAGTAGGTTAGCTATGCAAGAGCAAGATTGTGTAGGACAAGTGATCTAAGACACACGTCAGAGATGTTACCTCTGAGAAGAGGATAGAACTTATTGAAATCCCTGCAGAGAATACGAAATGGACAGTTCTAGGCATATGATGAATACGCAATTGGAAGCCACAAGGGTGTAATATTCCTTGTTTGTCTTGCAGTTCTCTGCATTGTTTGTAGGTTCTCTGCATGAATATTACCCTTTATAAGGCACCATAATCTTTTTGGCGATAGAAGCGCACTCTAGCGGTCAAGGAGGTTACTTTTCAACCCACCTGGTATATATGTATGTCGGCTATAATGATGACCTATTAGCGAAGACATCAGGTATTCTGCTAGTTAATTTATAAAGAACTAAATTAAGCTAAATCGGGGATAAAATCAAGATCAAGTCAATCTCGGTCATTTTTGTGGCGTTCAATTTTCGGATCCAATAAAGTACGAATATCGAGCTCATTTTTCTCTTAGGTATTCTTGCGTCAAGCTTTTTCGAAACTAAATCAAGTACACTCACACAAAAAAAATCAAGAATTCCGTACTTAAACAGGGGAAATTTAGATATAAACGATCTCAAAAGCTGACTAAGTTCGGAATTCCCAAATCTCAGAACAAAATTCTCATATAAAGTTCGTTTCGGGATTATCAATTTACTTAAACTTCAAATAACTTCATTTGATTGTTATTTAATCTTACACTTTTTCTTTAAATTTATAAGTGATTTATACATGATGCAATAAAAAAGACCAGAATAACGTTAAAATTTTAAGAACAAGACGTTCTTAATTTAATCACGGTCTTACCTAAATATAGGATGACATTTTTTTCTGAGAATACATGCTTGATTGAATCCGACTGTGAGATCAAATCGAATTCGATTAACAAACTAAAAACAATACCGTTTATTGTTGAAATAAGCCTAGAATTCCGGTATGGAAAGATCTGTAAATCAAGCCTTTTGCACTTGGTTTGAAAAAACTCTGGGATTGATCTAATTCTCACATTGTTTTGGATATCTCGGATCAATGGGTAGCGTGTGTCCCTACTGTGAGGTTTTGGGTTCGACTCCACCTCAAAACATCTAATTAAATGTAATTTCATTAAGAACTTTGACACATAGGGTCAACTTCACTAGCTATTGGCGCCAGCTGTAGCCATTATAAAGCTTCTCAAACACTTTCCGTTCGAATTCATCGTTAAACTGTAGGTCCTTTACTCTTGAGTGAAATTGAAAAGAAACACGAGTCAAGAGATTGAGGGAAGCTCCAGATATTATGATTTATTTTTTTATATTTTTATTTCTGAACGGATATTTACGTTATTAAAATGATTCTAATCTAGACTTAAATCTAGGTATAGATCGCTGTAATCTTTCTATCCAAAAATCTTTATAAAATGCTTCCTTTTAAACCTTGATAACTTCTGGTCCAAGTTGATATACCGTTTTTTGACAAAATTATACAACTAAATGGATCATTGTCGCCCCCTTTTTGGATAACTCGTGTAAGCCTTGCGGCTCATTTCCAATGCAGCCTGCACTTTGCATATGTCACACTCTACTCTCTTCACTCCTTTTCATCACCAAACATTGCCTGAATTCGGATTAAATTTTATTTGTGCAAAATATGCGCGTCAAACTACAACATTATGCAAATCATTATAAATTTAACAAACGCTTATCCGCTTAGTGCAACGCCTGGCCAAATTGGGGAAACGGGTTTTGTTGAGTGGCTACGGGCTACGGACTACGGACTGTAAATCCCAATAAAGTTTCCTGGTTGATTTTGTGTGTCACTTTCAATATTTAAATTTTGACAGAATGATGGAAAAGCGGGGGGGTAGGTAGGGTAGCATCAATGCAAATTGGGCAGAAATAATATGCAAACATTAGCCCCAAACAGTATAGAAGCTAATTGGCTGCAATGAACAGTTTCGAGGGGGGCAGCAATACAATTAAAATTCATGTAGGAAAAGTTTTGCAAAACTATTCATGTGGCAAATCATTTTTAATTGTTAAGCAATTCAAATGAAGGACTTCAAAGAGAGTAAAGGCGTTAAGTGGCGATCCTTCGAGCGGATAGACCAGATACTTACACCCTTGTAATAGTGTACGTAAAGCTATAAATGGCCATGACACTTAATAAGTAACCCTTCTTCTTAGTCAAAACTAATAAAACACATAAATAAGGTCATTTATTCCCATTTCTGTTATTTTTCTCCAAGTGTATGCACATAAAAATTGTTAACCAGCTGAAAAGTTGCATAAAATCCAGAACATATTTACCAGCTTAGTGTCCCTGTTTCAGTCAACCCCCCTCTTAGTTCTCGGCAAAACATTGAGCCATAGCTAACGATTAAACAGCAGCAAGGACTTTGCCAGGACGATTTGTAGTAAGTAGCAAGAAGTTGCTAGTTTGCTGGGCTCGCCCCTGCCATTCTGGGTCGTTTTCTTCTTTAGCTAGAATTAATATTTAGTTGCGTTTCTCAATGCATTCAACTTTATTTGCAGTGCGGTTGCTCTGCCCCTGCCAGAGGGTGTGCATGTGCGTGCATGTGCGTGTGTTTGTTTTAAAATGCAACAGATGCGCCAAATTAATGCGACCATTAAATTGTATTAGCGTGTGCAAAATGTAAAGCGCATTTGCTTTGGCTTTGCATTGCCAGTGTGGGGGGGTGGGGTGAAAGCAACTAAATGTATCTGACTGTAAATGCATCCGCTTGCTATCACCGCACTAGCTCCATGCCTCGCGTTGTATTTGCTACAAATTTGTGTGTGAATAAACATGAGAGTCGTTGCATTAATGCGCAGACAAAAGCCAACAGCGCATAGTGAACAGTTCACGCCCACGCCCAGGCATTGCCACTGGCACTCAACTCCCACTTCCACATCCATCGACATGGATTTAAATATCCGTCCGTTGGTTCAATGCTAAAATATTACGCACAGGCAGCGGCAAGTTTATGGTGGCAGGCCACAAATGGAAGCCATAGAGAAAGAGTTGGAACGACAGAGTGGGAGATACAAAACTGCATTTGCCTTTCTTTTTTTTTTTTTTTTTTGCTATAATTTCGTTTGTGCTTATCACTGCATTCTTCTTAGTGCAGCGAATTATCAAGCATGGAACACCCCACAGCTGCTTAGCTAGGCCGAAATTTCATTTTCTTTTTGGAAAATGGGATGAATAAATAGGACATGTCAGTAAAAAAAATTTCAAAATTTTTTGTTTAGTTTACGAGGGTGTTGAAGGGACGTTTTTTTTATTGGATTGGAGGAATGTGGCATTAGTAAGCTTTACCATAAAATTTTTCTCGAAACTTAATTGAAAAGTGATGACACATCCACCATATATCCCCGACCCTGCATCTTTATCTTATCATTTGTTTAGATTTAAAAGAAAAAAACTAAATTATTAAACTTATGGCTTAAATTGATTTGAGAACGTCCTCTTTGCGCGAAATGTAATGGGGTACAATTGTACCCCAAATAACTATTACAAACATTTCAGAACGAGTATCGCTGGTAAAATACTTAAAGAATAATTGACAATTATTATAATAACAATTATAGAAGAAGTCAAAATAGATTTAAATACGAGGTCTGTTCAAAAGAAAAGGTGAATTTTGAATTTTCGCGGGCTGTGCACATTCGATTATCGATTTTTATACTCTGTACCGAAGGTACAAAGAGTATATTGGGTTTGTGCAAATGTATGTAACGGCCAGAAGGAAGCATCTCCGACCCTATAAAGTATATATATTCTCGATCAGCATCAACAGCCGAGTCGATATAGACATGTCTGTCTGTCCGTATGAACGCTGAGATCTCAGAGAAGGGGTTGGAAGTGTATGAAACATATAATTCTTATACTTGCAGGCAGATCAAGTTTTGTTTTGGTTTTTGCCACGCCCCCTGTCTCCACCGCAAATTAAAAAAAAGTAAGAAAGTCGTCAAGAAAGCACGACTCAATAGTACCATTGGTTGTGAATAGAGTGTTTGTAGCAAAATAACTGAGGGTGGTAACATAAAAATTCAACCATCTTTGTTATATCTTGGTTGAAAATATATGTATGGGGGTTTGGTACCTTTTGTACAAACCCGTAATTATAAATTGTTTAATTTCCTATTAACAAAAATCAGTTTTATTGTCACGCGGGAATCTTACGCGTGATTTTTCGGTGTAGGCCATCTAATGAATTAATATGCTCCACTTATGGTGCAAAGTCTAAAAATGGGAAATTAGGAGTTAGCTATTAGCCAAAAATTTTCTCGCTCGTTTTTGGATCGTATCTCTGCTATCTGTATTGCTATAGTCATCCGATCCGGCCGGTTCCTAAAAATGTGCAGCCTATTTGTATTTAAAGACTTTTTGGAAAGTTTGTTCAAAACTGAAGAAGGAGATAGCATAGAAAAAGACTGAGCGGGACAGACGGACAAGGCTAGATTGACTAGATATATATACTTCATAAAGTCGCAGTTGCTTCCAATTTCGTGTATACCCTCTGCAAGGGTATACAAAGCATCGGCTAATAGGCTTCTAATTGGGCATTGGCTGCTATTTGCAGCAAAATGCAACAACCAACTGCTGCTTCTGCTATCTGCAGGCAGGCAGCATTTTTGTGTTTGTATTCCAATTAAAGCGCATCTGTTGCCACAAGCGGGGCGCATGTAATTTTACACATATTCCAGATATTGCAGCGCAACAGTGGAAACCACAATGCCGCCCTCAAGCTCAAACTGCGCTCATTAGACAGAGCCAAATCCGTGTACAAGCATATCCATTACTAACCAGTCCAGGATGGGGCCCAGACTGGGGCTAACAATGAGTAGGAAGGAGGGTGCTGTTCAATATTCAAACCGGTTAAATGTATATTTTACAAGCGATTGCCAATAGCAACGAACACTTGGGGTTAATTATGACGGAATGAAGACGGTGAAGCGGGCCAGGCTACAGCTGTTGCAGTACGTAAAGGGTCAGCTTTAATCTGGGTTTAGCATACAGTTAGAGAATCAGGAGCAATTCGAGTTTTTAACCCTAAAATATTAAAAAATTTAAATTATTTTTTGTATTATTTTTTGGTAATACTTTTAAAGAATAAAAACATTAAAAAAGAAACAAAAAATAATAAAAAATGTAAAATAATTTTTGTTGTTACAAAAGAATTGATTTGTTCCACATATTTTGACTTTGATAACCCATAGGTAAGCATGTAGAAGACAAACAACGGTTTTAAGGGTTTAACAATTATCTATCATTTGCCATTTAATTTATTCAATTATCTCATTTGGTTCAAAAGTTTTGATTTTTAAAACGAAAAAACCTATGTGGCGCCACTGTGCGACGTCATAGAGAGATAACGATGATTACACTGTGATAGTATTTAAAAAAATAAAATAAAAAAGACATGGCCGAACTCGACGGTTTCCCCCTATTTCGGGTCCTAGGAATCGAACTGCATCACTACCTTTTAGAGTTGTAATGATGGTTTCATACGAAATTTTTTCAAGTTTTTTACGAAGTTACCATTTTTTTGTAAATTCCAATGATCTGATATATTATTCTTGAAAAATCTAAATAAATAGTTTTAAATGTCCTCTAATTTACTTCGTTTACAGTTTTTCGATATCACTGCGCATTCAAAAGTTATAGAATAAAATCTAAAAAAAAACTAAACAATTTTTTACATAATTTATATTACCAAACTTACATTAAATTAGGAAATATTTAATTAGAAGTCAAGTTATTGTTGGAGAACAAAATGGAAGACATTAAAAAATGATTTTATGGCGATTTTACTTAATATTTGAAAATTTTAAATAATTAGTTGCACAAAATTTTATTGTAAAAAAGGTTGCAATTCTTTTAGATTTTTGGACCATAACTTTTGAAAGCGCAATGATATCGAAAATCTGTAAATGTAGTAAATTAGAGCACATTTAAATCTATTTATTCAGATTTCACAAGAATCAGATAAATTTTTTTACAATTTAGAAAAAAATTTAACTTGATGAAAAACTTAAAAAAAAAATAAATTTATGAAGCATGTTATAACTCATAAAACTAAAGATGTTAAAGTTGAGTTCGCCATTTTTGTACAATTTACAATATATGATAAGAAAAATTCTTGTTTTTGTTGTAGATGTAATTGCAGCGCCTTTGCGTTCAATTGTTGTGCCCACCGCTGAATATGATATATACAATAGAGAAATAACTTTCAGTTGTTAACTTATTTTAGAAAATACTTTATAAAATGCAGAAAAGTTTAGGCTAGGTTCTAAGAAAGAGATACAAAATTAAGCTGGAAATTTCGGATAACTATGTTAATAATAATGATTAATCAGATTAAGAAAGATATCATATGATATAAATATTTGAATACTAAACAGGGTACTTCTATCAACTGCAACTATATTTTTCGATATTTTTTTTTTGCAATTTTTTTTAAAGCTTCAAAAAAATATTAACTTCAAAGGATTTTCGAAAATTCGAAATAGTTTAGAAAATAAAGCCAATAAGTTGCTAAAAACTTTTGTCAAAACCACGTTTTTTGACTTGGTACTGAACTGATATTGATAGGCCTTGATCCAATCGACGCAGAATTGATACATTGCGTCATGCTAAATTTTATTCTGTACGATCTATTCCTTATATTATCTTTGTTCAAAGTTAAAAACTGCTATGCGTCATCTAAAAATAGAAGAAAATAGGCCTTTACCTGAAGTATCATAAATTTCAAAGTGTAGTTCAATTAATTTATGGCATTACCATCAGTTCAAAGAATGAGCACGAACATTTCTAAAATAATATTAATTTATTTTGGAAAAGTTTTATTAATTTTAAAATATCAATTATTTTTTTTTTTTTTTTATTATTTTCTTATTTTCTCTTTTGCAAAATAAAAATAAAATATTCAGCAACTGGTTGTAATGGTACAGTCTATACTATAACTAAAATGAATATTTTTGTTAAACTTTCAAAACTTGAAATTGCCTTCTACCTTCTAGAAAGTTTTTAATTAATTAATACTATTATTAAATAAATTTTTTTTAATATTTAAATTATATTTTTTTGTTTCCAAAACTATTGCTTCCCCTCAAATAAAATATTTAGCAACTGATTAAATTGACTAAAATGAATATTTAGGGTAAACTTTCAACTCTTAAAATTGCCTTCTTCGACCTTATAGAAAGTTTATAATTAATTAATAGTTGTCCATCACAACAAACCACTCTGGCGTATAATTTTATCCCTCTTTATTATGTACATACGAGTAAGCATGTAATTACCAGCTAATGCAAATATGCACCCATCAAGTCAATTGCCATAAAATATTTAACTGTACAGTTCAAGCTTCAAGTTTCTGTCATTGATTGAAATTGCAGCAACCTCAAGGAAAAATTGCTTCTACTCCAAATAATAACTAGGCATAGGCAAATTAATTGAGTTGCATTATAATATAACATACATACATAAGTGAAAACCCCAAAATAGCTGGACAGCAATAATAGGTAAGTAAAACCGAAATATTTCACAGCCCGAAACTCACTTGAATGAGTGAAATGCCATAACAACAATAACCACAACAACAACAACAACTACATCAGCTGTAGCAACCGCAGCAGCGACACAGACACACACACATATATAAATATATATATATATCAACATCAAGGAACAGACTAAATATTGCATACATCTTGTGCATTGTGTCCATGTGGCAAATAATTATGGCATTAATTTTCCTATGCAAATATATGAACGTTGCTTAGTTTCCACTCTTCCCCCCTCGCTCCACGTTGTGGCTACATTTGATATTTGTGCTTTTGTATGCAGCTGAGTGTGTGTGTGGGTGTGTGTAGGGCATGTGTTCATTAATATAATTATGACCGCAACAGGCGCGGGGCACAAACACGGAACAAGCTGCACTTGAAACCATTTACAATGGACAGAAAACAGAACCGACAATGAGACGGACAGACAGTTGGACAGAAGCAGGCTGTAAGTACATACGTGTGCACGTGTGCATTATTCTACAATATTTTCTTTAGGGGGATCAGAGTTGGCATTATGTTTGGATTAATGAAAGCAAATTTGCTTAAAGCATATTTTTATTTATACAATAATTGAATAATATTTGGAAATAACTAGACAACCGGTTTATACTCTTGCAGAGAGCATAATAATTTTGTAAAGATGTTTGTAACGCTTTAAAGAAAGCGTGTGCCTTTCAGGTTATTTCCTAGTGCTCCTTAAAACTCATGAGATTATTTTAAAATATTTAAATAAAATTCAAACTGACTCTTTAGTATCATGTGGATATATGCCAGTAATCGGTTCGGAGCTCTTAACTTGTTGCTCTCGGTTTTGAGATAAGAGCTAGCAGTCGGCTCTTCAGTCACAGCTCTCGGCTCTGAGCTAAGATTTATATCAACATGAAACAATTAATCCGAAATAGAATCATTTAAAGTTCGGATCCTATTTGAAAATCAAATCCAAGAATTTCGGGACTGGAAAATTCGTACTGAAGTCAATCATTTCGTACTTGGTTTGAGAGAATAAGGAATCGACCTTCTTCAGGCAGGAATTGATTTTCGTCTGGATATCTGAATTTTGTTTTCTGTGCTAAGAGCCAGAAGCTAGAACTAATTTTTAGACCGATTGTTTCTATGGCAGCTATATGATATAGTCATCTGATCCGGCCGATTCCGACAAATGTGTAGGGAGGGAGAAGATAGCAAGGAAACAGACGGACGGACATGGCTAGATCGACTCAGCTTGTCATGCTGATCCTCGGAGATGCTTCCATCTATGCGTTACAAAAATCGGGACTATTTTAATAAACCATCTGCAAGGGTTCAAAAATTGGTGTTTAGGTTGGTTACATAGGGTTAGGCTCCCGCATGAATAATAATTCAATGCAGGAAATCAAACCGGAATATGGTGAAGTTATTCAAGCTGAGGCGGCGACGGAAATTCGTGCTTTCAGAGCTTTTGCTTAATGCGCGAGAGTGAGACAGACTGACAATATTTGAAGTATGGAGTGAATGTTATGAGTAACCGCCGAACTAGCAATAATTTCGCCATGCTTAGATCAAGAACCGATATTTTGAGTTTTTTGAGAGCCGGTATTCGAGAACCGATATTTTTGGAAGTGAAAAGACCCAAAAGACCGAAACACGTAAATGTATTTTACAGTTCTAAGACTTTTTCAGTTTTATTCAAAACTTTAACAAAATTTTAAAAATGTGTTCAATGGTAGTCGAAAAGATCCCAAAACAGCTCGGTTATCTTGGTTTTTGGGTTTTAAGAAATTAAAAATAATCTGAATAACTTTACAATTTTCACAAACTACAAAATTTGTTTATTTGCATTTTCGGAATGTACATATATTTAAGTATATTCTCTGAAATTTTCAAACAGTTCCGTTAAATATTATCGAAGATATACTCATATTTGTAAGGACGCTTTTCGGCTATAGACACATTATCTTCTTCTACACATGACTAAGCCGTATTACAAATTTATAAATTCTCATCAACGAAAAATTATTGGAAAGATGTGTAGGGTATTTTACAGAAACAAAATAATGCAAGTGTTAATCAGTTGATATGGAAAATAACTCCAACTATTCCGCATTGGAAGAATGGCATATCGACAACATCAACTCAACCTATTAGAAGCTACTGATGCTGCAGAGGATATCATCTTATGGCCCTGAAATAGACGATACAATGTAAGTTGAAGAAAACAATTTTTAACTATGTGTAAACTACTTACTAAACTTTCAATACGTTTTTCTCAATACTGTGTCTTCAAATACGGTGATCACTAGATCTCAAGAACGGCATTTTAGCATACATTGAAATTTCGACTAGTCCTTCGATCAATCCCTATATCCAAAATAACACAGGCCAACAGCCATTTTGCTTTAGGCTTCTCGATGCAAAATTCTGTTCCTGTTCTGTGCACTGATTAAAAACTGGTCTCGGTTTTTCTCTATCAGCTCTTGTTTTCAAGAAATCGCGGAAAATCCATTTTGCATTTTTTTTAGCTTATGGACAATTATGGGGTCTTACCAGGCACAAATTTGTGGGTCTATAAGTTTTATGCGACACTACATACATCAATGCAAAGTGACTAAATTGGACCTTGAAGATAATTTTCTCTCAATTTATAGCAAATTTTTCAAAATAAACCGTCGTCTACAAACCAGTGCGTAAATCGGAAATCCAAAACAACTATTTTAGCATAAAGCCTAACATATCCGCTATTTTAACGAATTTTGTTTCATTTTTATCAGCTTGTTGGACTAAGCTAAAGCCGTTTTTTCACGAAAAAGTGAATTAAAATTTATGGCTAAAAAATGCAAAATGGATTTTCCGCGATTTCTTGAAAACAAGAGCTGATAGAGAAAAACCGAGACCAGTTTTGGAATCAGGGCACAGAACAGGAACAGAATTTTGCATCGAGATGGCTAGAGCTCACAAAAGTGGTCATTTTGTTGTCCTGTGTAATGTATCCCGCTTTTTGATTTCAGTTAAGCCAAACCGCCAAACGCCTTTTTTAGAAGGACCTTCGGGAGATCGTCTACAGTAGCAGTCCTTCAATAGTTTTACATGTTCTAGGTGTCATTTGAAACTTCAAAAAAGATTTTATTTGTACAATAAATAACATTTAAAAAAAAATTATTAAAAAAACGTATTTTTTTGGCCTTGCAACTGCATATACCCCTTAAGCAAAGGTCCCACACGCAAAGAAAATTTGCGCATGAAAAAAAAGGTCAGCCTTGAACTATAAATGTTTGTCAAAATAAATTTGCGCAAATAAATGCTCTTAGAATATTTGCGCAAATTATTATGTGTCATTTCTTTGCCAAATCTTTTTAATTCATAGATTAAGAATGGCCAATTTGATTAGGCAAACATTTAAAACTATTTTGAAGCCTCACAACAGAAAACACATTGTCATCAAACTGCGGAAAAACAAATGTTAAGCTTACCTGTGATCTGTAGTTATTCAACGCTACTTAAAGTGTAACCTAGAAATACAAGAACATTTTAAAGGGTATCAATAAACTGTGAAAAGTTGTAGACAAAAGTACAGGCAATATTAGATATGAGACATTGGGATAGGCAGCCAAAAACCAAAATTAAAATTATAAATATATATTGTTATTATTTTAAAGGGCCTTAAAACGTAACGTTTTATTAAAATGTTCAAAGGGATATGTAGAATACAGCCTTGTTCTCAATTGTACTTAAGCTAAAGTTTATGATTTAGAGACCAAATTTGGTTCAAATAACTGTTTAAAATCTCAAAATTGTGCGTGAAAGTGGAATTGAGGCTGATATTGGCCTTTTAATAGGATTTGCAACGTTTTAGTTTTGTGATTCCCAACTAGTTATGGCATTTTCGGTATCACGATGGCTTTAGCGAAAGTCTACTGATGTTTAAACTCTGAGAATGGACCCATATAGAACTCACTAATTTATATTCTTGTTAAAATGATTTTTATTTGTGCATTCTATACACAGTTGAAATGAGCAAATTTAATTTCGCACACTAGACTTAAGGTTGATAAATGGCTTTAGGGTGGGTGATAAAATGCTACCTAAAAAGGCCTCATGCCAATGGGGCCATGAATGGCAAGACAACCAGGCCATTTGCCAATCCGCATCAATGGCAATGTGGCAGCGAAATCGACTTAAAGCAACAGTGAAAGCAAAACCAGCGTGGTGCATAATGAATGAATGCAATGGGTTTTGGTTTTCCAGTTGTATGTTGTATACTATACGTTGGGTTTGCGGATGTGAATGCGGCTGTCAGGGCAAGGGTAGTTTGCCAGCTGTATCTACGAGTTGAGTGCGGATTAAAGGTGAAATAACGCAGTGCGCCAGCACCCAAAGGCAAACACACGATCCGTTTCAAGCATAATGCCTTGCATTAGCGTGCAATTTGCTCATTTCCAGTCTCACCCCGCAGACACACACCCACACAATATGTACGACTACTTAACGTTAAGCCAATGCGCGCTCTGCGCCAAGGAAGGCTCGCATTTGTTTATCAAACAATTTCAATATGCTTATGGACCTTAATCTTCTAAGCTCCATCTCTCTTTAGCTATCCCCGTTCCTGCATTGTTTTATTGCATAATGGCTCGAGTGTCTGTCTAACGTCGACGTCTGTTTATTTAGGATTAAAGCAACGACGTCTACTTGCATGTTTGCCTTGGGGTTTCTTTTCCCGGTTCGGGGTTTTTTTTTGTTGCTGGTGGTGGTTGGGACCCTTGACCCTGAGCTCTAATTTGAGTTTGACATTTATGTCAATATTTGGTCAGTCATTGTTCGCACTCACACACACACACACACACATGCAATGTTCCTTTATTATATTGTTACCCTTGGTGTCCTCATTTTGGGCAATGGACTGGTCTGTCCGTTTTGTGTTTGTCTCTCTGCCTGCGGTTTAGCCAACTCATGCGGGCCTCGTCCGTTGGCGACACTAATAGAAATTTATTGCACATACTAAAATACAATTAAATAAATTATGAGATTTACCCCTGCTCTCCCCCCTCTTGCTAACAGGAGCATTTCTTATAATTTATTTTTTTTTGAATAAGCCCACAGTGCACAGTGGCTGAAATCTCAATTTCCATTCCAAAATTTTCGATTTATTAAATTTGAATTTTTATTTATTTTTTTTTAATCTGTTTAATGTTCATTCTTCTTTCGATAATTTTGACTCCCTACGTGGGTTGCTATTTAAGTTTTTGGCCTAGGTCACTTCTAGCCATTTTAGGACCAATTGGCCTTTTCCCAAAAAAAGTTTGGACTTTTATCGATAAAAGCTCCATACAACTCTTTCATGTGTGACCACGTTTGATATCGATTAACGATTAATCAAAAACTTACCTCGGCAGAAAAATGGAATTAACTCGTGAACATTTTCGTGCAATCATGTTTCACAACTTTCGACGTGGATTATCACGACAAGAGTGCAACGATGAACTTAAATCTTTGTATGGCGATGAAGCACCATCCTATAGCACTGTGAAATATTGGTTTAATGAATTCAATCGCGGGCGACGCTCGCTCGAAGACGAAGGTCGTGAAGGTCGTCCAAAAACAGTCGTTGTGCCAGAAAACATTGATGCCGTGCGTGAACTGATAATGCAAGATCGTCATGTGACATACCGTGAGATAGAGGCATCCTTGGGCATTTCTTCCACCAGCATACATTCGATATTGCATGAACACCTGGGCGTAAAAAAGGTTTGTTCTCGTTGGATCCCGCACAATTTGACAATCGCTCAAAAAAAGGCTCGTGTGGATTGGTGCAAAGAAATTTTGAAAAAATATGATCGCGGTGTTTCAAAAGACGTTTATAAGATCGTCACAGGTGACGAACCATGGATCTATGCTTATGAGCCCGAAACAAAACAGCAATCGACCGTGTGGGTCTTCGAAGACGAGCCAAATCCAACGAAAGTCGTTCGTGGAAGAAGCACTACGAAGCAAATGGTCGCCTGTTTCTTCGGTAAAACTGGTCATGTGGCGACTGTTCCGCTTGAGCAACGTAGGACGGTCAATTCTGAGTGGTACACCACAATTTGTTTGCCTGAAGTCTTCGGAGAAATTCGAAAAACGAACAAGAGAAGACAGATCATTGTGCACCATGACAATGCGAGCTCTCACACATCAGCTCACACCAGCGCCTTTTTGACCGCCCAAAACGTCGAATTGATGGGTCATCCGCCGTACAGCCCTGACTTGTTTTTATTCCCGCACATCAAGGGAAAAATGCGTGGTCAACGATTTTCGTCGCCAGAAGATGCTGTCGAAAAAACCATGTTTTGGAGGTGTCTCAATCGGAGTGGAAAAAGTACTTCGACAATTGGTTTGAGCGCATGCAAAAGTGTATAAATCTTGCTGGAGAATACTTTGAAAAACAATAAAACCATTTTTGATCATAAATATTCGCGTTTTCATTATTAGGCCAGAAATATATATAGCAACCTACGTATCAATTAGTTTTAGTAATCTGTTAAATGTTTAAAATAATTTGATAGGAAAAAAGATTAGAATTATAGAATAAAGGATAATTCAGAATCTTTATTATCTATCGATTTATTTTTGGAACCTTAAAAGTCTAAGTGCCACACTGTGCAACACAAACTGGCCGCTTTGCTGGCGCACATAATTACAACAAAGCAGCGTCGAGATAATCAGAATGCGTGTCCGCGTTCAGGTGAATGAAGCAAAACGCAAAGGATTTCTATTAAAAGCCGCAACAAAGTAGCACAAAGTAAGACAAAGTAAAGCTCCCTCCCTAACCACCCGTGGTACTAAAAGCGCAACATGTTGCCTCAAGTAGCAAATGGCTAACCAGGAGTCCCAGACATTTGCCTACTTTGTCTGCTGGCGCTCATCTACATGCTGCCTGCCCCTGTAAATTATGGAGCTGTGCACGTCTGGTCATTAAGCCAAATAAAACCGGCATAAGATTTATATACGCGCCAGGGAAGGGCTTCCAGGGGTGGTAACTTTCAAATGGACTACGTCTGCGTGTAGAAACAAAAGCTGGTGGGTGTTTGGAGCGGGGTGTAATTTTGGTGCTGGTCGCGTTAACTTTTTGATATAAATTTCCAACTGTAGTGCTCTCTGGCCTGGCACTTAATTTCCAGCTCCTGTCTTTGACTTTAGCATACGTGGCAGCCAAAAGGTGCAGCCCGTTTTAGATGCCGCGCAACAGTTAATCTTAGTTACGTTTAGTCGAGGGAAATAAACTTATATTTGGCCCCACGGAACAAACGACTGTCGAGTCTGCTAGTCGAGGCCAGTTAATAAGATCACGTAATTTATTTAATTTCAGTCGCTTGTCGTGTGTTGTTTCCCTATTTCTATTTTTTTTTTTGTAAGAGGGGAAAAACTAAAGAAAAGAGGTTAATATTGATATAGGATTGTGGTTCATGTAACCTACTTTCATATTCCCTTTGAGGCGGAGCTTTACTTTAATTTACGTGGTCTGATTGTTATATTTTGGAAATATAAAGAACAAAAATAAAATAGACTTTTATTGTGGTATCAATATTTATAATCTAAATTTTGCCTTTAAGAAATCTTTATAAAAAAAGACCTAAAAAAAGGGACTTTGAATTTTTCCATTTTTTGAATCAAGAATGGTCATTATTACTTTTGAATCTGCAGAGTTCTTGATTCAAGAATAAACGATCTTGGTTTTCAGTATGATAAGCTCTTAATTCAAGAAGAACTTTATTCAAGAGTTCTTCTTACTGTTAGTTTAATTTTTCCTACTAAGTTATGAAATCCAGTAACAAAAAATGTTATACTCGAAATCAGGAAGTTCGATTTTAATTCAAGAATGGTCGATCTCTTGAGTTCCTCTACTTGTTAGGTGAATTTTTCTTTGTTATGCAACTCGTAGATCAAGAAAAATGGGAACGAAAGTGCATACTTGGATTAAAAAGTTCGCTCTTGGAACAAGTATTAGTATACTTCTTACAGTGAATGGTTCTTGATCCAAGTTCGAAATTCTCCAATTTCTTCTTTATGTGAATTCCTTTCTTTAAGAGTTCGATCTTGATTTCAAGAGTTATTCAACTTGGTGGGAGAATTCTTTCATACTTAGGATTAAGAAATACGGAAACAAAAATTTCTACTTAGATCAAGAAATTCGCGATTGTTTTAAGAACGGTCGATCTTGATTCAAGAGTTAATCTTACTTGTTTGTAGAATTTTTCGTAGTTATGGAACTCGTGGATCATGCAAAACAGGAACCAAAATGCTTACTTGAATTAAGAAGTTCGCTCTTGGAACAAGAATTTTTATTCTTCTGATAGTAAATGTTCTTGATCCAAGTACGAAATTCTCTATTTTCTTTTTAATTTTTTCTGTGAGTGTTTTTAAGTCAAGAATAGTCGATCTAGATACACGCGTTATTTTACTTGGAAGGAGAATATTTTTTTCTTAGTTATGAAATACGAGAACAACAATGCATACTAGGGTCAAGAAGTTCGTTTTTAATTCAAGAATGGTTGATCTTGATTCGAGATTTCCTCAACTTCTTTGAAGAATTTTTCGTACTAAGTTATGAAACTCGGGGATCAAGAAATTCGGGAACAAAAATGCATAATTGAATTAAGAAGTTCGCTCTTGAAACAAGAATTTGTATACTTCTGACAGTGAATGCTCTTGATCCAAGTATAAAATTCTCTAAATTTTTTTAATTTTTTCTTCGAGTGTTTGACCATGTTAAGCTCTTAGTTCAAGAATGGTCGCTCTTGATTCAAAAATTATTCTACTTAGAGGAGTGTGTTTGAACTTAGTTATTAAATACGAGAACAACAATGCATACTTGGATCAAGAATTTTACTTTTAATTCAAGAATGGTTGATCTTGATTCAAGATTTCCTTAACTTGTTTGAAGAATTTTTCGTACTAAGTTATGGAACTCGGGGATCAAGAAATACGGGAACAAATTGTATACTTGAATCAAGAAGTATGCTCTTAAAACAAGAAATTAACTACTTTTGACAATGAATGCTTCTGATCCAAGTAAGAAATTATCCATTCTTTAGAGAGGAGAAAAAAAAAGAGACGGACTTTAACTGATTGACTTGGCTTATGTAGCTAACCATGAATATATATATATATACTTAATGAGCTTGGAGATGCTTTCTTATGTCGGTTGCAAACACTTGCTGGAGCTAAGTATAGCCTTTTTATTCTACAGGTAAAATGTATAAAAAGTTAAGCTTTTGTATCATATATTTGAGTTCGGAATGCTCTAATTTTGTATTACCTAAGGTCAATGTTAATGTTAACATTAATTTCAATGCCAATTTAAACTTAAATGCTCAGTTAACTCACAACTGACCTTGAAGTACATTTGTACCCCAAGAAATCTTTAAGGCAGAAACAACGTTCGAGTATTTAGTTCAAGATTAAAGAATATAGAAACATTATATGAGTCAGAATCAATGTTTTTGCTATGTCGCCCTTGGGGTACATTTGTACCCCAAGAAACTTAAAGCGAAGAAATATTGCTCGAGTGTTTAGTTAAAGATTTAAGAACTTTTAAAACAATATATGATTCAGAATCAATGTCAATCCTTTGTGTACGGTTCACCCTTTTTTCTCTACGATTAACGAGTATAAATACCAAACTTGACCATGTCTATGTTAGATTCTATCCGGCAACTTAAGAATTGTTTTAGAATTGTAATTTCATCGTTTTTACCCATTTCTCCAATCAAAAACTCCCTCTACCCTCAGCATTACGTAACTTAAGCACTCGTAATGAAGTTCCACTTCTAATAATTCCCCCTAAGTTTCATCAACTATTCATCAACCTCTCGCTTCTCAGCAGCTAGTTTCCATCTCTTCTGTGCCATTCTGTGGGTCATAGTTAAGCACACATTTTGGTCTGGCAAGTCAACAAAGTGGCGCTGAAACTTTATCTAACACTTTGCAGCTTGGGCCCGAATGGACTAAAGAAACTGAACAACTTTGAAGTGCATTGCCGACAACCGACTACCGCCACCCGACACATGCGTCACGCACTGTGGATACAAACCCACCCAAAAAGACTAAACACTCACGACCATTGTTTCTGCGAATTCAAGGCGAGGGCCAACTTTGGCCACACTTTGGCGCAGTCATAAAAAGAAAAGAAACTATATCAAAGGCATAACATAAAATAGGCAACAACTGTAAAAACCTAAAACGAAACTAACTGCAAAATGGTTTGCTGCGGACCCAAATGCGCCGAAAAATTTTGGTAAATTTTTGTACGCAACATTTGAGAGGCAGCCAAAAAGTTGAAAGGAAAGGGTCTCTTGGCCCATAAATTGCTGGCATTTTGGGCACTTTAAGATTTCGGCAAGCTGCTCAAAAACTTCACTCGTGCTCGGCACAAAAGGCCAACAACTATCGATTGTGGCGAACAGCGTGAATGGGAGGGATTGTGCTAACCATTGTTTGGCTGTTGAATGGGGTAGAGTGTGTCAAGGTTTAATCGCTCATTAGAAATCATATGGAGTACGATTGTTCCAACTGTGATGTGAGAGACCAGGGCTGAAAAATAATATGTTCTATTGTGATGTCAAGGCACTGGCTTAACTAAATTTCGTAGAGAAATTTAAATGCTTGGTTTATTAGGCTCAGGGCCAAACTAATTGTAGAATTCTTAGAGGAATGGAAGCCTAGATAGAAGGAATTGTAAAGCTTTAGCTTAAATCATTTTCTGACCGATCAGAAGTTATTAGAGATATCGTAAAGAAGAATTTTGAGTCAGATTGTACTTCTTTCTAGTCTCTGCAGCTTCACCAAATGTCGTTATAGGGTGCACCTATTCTGGCGGCATGTGTTCCAACCCGCCAATGACCAGTAAGAGACCTTACAACGTCTGAGCAGGGTACTCTGCTAAGCATGCATCGGTGCATAGGTGTTTGTCTGCTTTAGAATTGCGCTCTGTATCCTTAAGCCCTGGGACCCCAATAAAGTTTATGTCAGACTGCTCTGTGCGTCACTGTTTCATGTCTCTCAAGCATACAGCAGATAGAGTGGCTACTCTATATCTGCTAAATGGGAGATATGCTTCGGGCCATTTTTTTATGTACAAGTTTTTTAAATATAGATGGATATTTAGAAAATTACCGTGACTTTCTTTTATGCCGCCTTTGAAATTTATTTGCCATCGTTCACAACGACGTTTGATTAAACAGATCCCCGCATTTATTCACTTAGTCGGGATTTACACTATGAAGCAAACTTCATGAAGTTTTCTTAGTAGGCGTCGAATTTAGAGTAAATCTTTCAGATCTTTAAAACGAATAGTATGAAATACAATAAACTCGCCTACTTAGAAAACTTCATGAAGTTTGCTTCATCATGTAAATCCCGTCTTAGTTTAATTTCATAAGCCTAATTATAATATGAAAAGCAAGCGGTAAACTGTATAATCATAAGCGGGTCGTTATAGACAACAGGAAAAATATTTTAAATACGGCCTAAAAGTGGGCAACATAAATATTCTCTATTTTAATTTAGATATAAAAAACTTGAACATGAGAAAACGGCCCTTAGAAGAGCAACGAGAGCATTACAGGGAATGGTGCGGAGTAAACCAGTAATGCAAATTTCAGTAAAGCGCTGAACCTTGGAATAACTGCGCTATTGGGCTGTCTTTTCTAAGGCAGGTTACCATACTAAAACTCCGGGCAGCACGACCGGTCGTATGAAAGCTGTGCAGATTTATTGAACTACGTTTGGGATCATCCCCCATTTGAGCCCTATAGTTTTTCAACACGCATAATATGAGACAGTGGCTTGAGGTCTAGGTAATTGTCGCTGTTGCTGAGTGCAAGAGTCTATCCATCCAGCTTTCAAGGGACGATAGAGGGACTCTTGTATTTTCTGGTGAAAAGCTTCGATTTGAATAAGTTTACGCTCAGCAAATAAAATGATTTTTTTTTTTTTTAAATACAAAATATGAGACAAATCGTAGGGTCGTTTTCTCATATTCGTGCTTTTGATTTCTAGGTTAGTATAAAGAAAATGTATATTGCCTACTTCTAGGCCTCATTTTCATTGTTGACACAAGCATAGATATTTTAAAAGCGATCTAGATTTACAAAAAATGAAGATAAGAAAATGGCTTTAAGAATTATTAAAAGCCTGTTTTTTGATGGCCGTTATTTCGATATTCCGTTATTTCTTAAATACAGAATATTTAATTGATATGTTTAAGGTTATTAATTACGTGTTGAAATTTCAATGATACCTTTTTCATTATATTATGATAGTTTTTTTTTATAAAATTCGAAAGCATACGAATATTAATATGATATTTTAATGATAAAATCAATTGTAAGGGTAAAAATTATATGTTTTCGATTGAAAATAAAATTAAATAAATAATATTTATAAAATATCAAATTAATCAGCCCATATCGAATTGACATTTGATCTTTCTTTTTCTGTGTAAGGTTGCGGTTTTAATCTCTGGTAAACAATTTTTTTGAGACAAAAATTAACGCTCTGGCCAAGTTAATATGGAATATCCCTAACATATTTCAAGATTTCGTGCAAAACTGTATAGCCAGAGCTCAATGGTTCATAGCCGGCTCGAAGGACCAAAACGATTTTGGGATTAACTTCCTTGGTTCGTAGTGCTTGGGGGTGTGGGTTGTATTTTTGTGTTTGTCCAATAAAAGTGTTTATAAATATTGGTCGATTTTAAGACTTTCACAAGTTTTCTAAGACTTACCAACCAACCAACTCGAAGACAAGCTACCCAATTAAAAATGAATGAAATCTTTAAATTTTTTTTTAAAATAAATTGCTTTTCTATTTAAATTGGGTAAAACTTGAGCCGAACCAAAGTTTGAATCGAAACCTTAACACAAAAACCATGTACCTCAAATTTCGGAATCTTAACCAATCGTAAACTTTGGTTCGAGTCCGCTAAACGGACACAAATTTAATTCGAATTTGCAGCCACAATGGAAACATACAGCTATGGATACGGACTGATTCAAACGTCTGGACTATTACAACATATAGTTTTACAGTTTCCTTCTAGAGTAAAACATGTAGTTAAACGATTTTCTTACTTATAGAGTCCTAACTATTGCTTCTCAAAAGAAGTCTCAGTGGCAGCAATCACGTCATCATTTGATGCATATTTTTTTCTTGAAGTTTCAGTTTTTGAATTAGCCAATATTCGCGGGAAGCTAAGTCAAGTTAATATAACAGATGAAGATTCGGTTCTTATGCTGCTTTTAAATTTGAGCAGAAGCACACCACGAGGCAAGTGGCAATGAATTAATTATTTTTTTGTTACAATTGTTTTGTTTTTAAACCTCTTCCACAACCCTGTTTCAGTTTCTTTGGCATTGTCTTATGGTTTCATTTGCTTTGAATTTCAACAAGTAAGTTCTTAAGTGCATTAAACGTCTGCTTAGAGTCGTTTTTTTTTTTTGTTGGCACAGTTTTGCAATTTGCAATTTCGCCAGCGGGCGCCATAATTATTTTGTTGCAATTAAAAGTCTTGACACTGAGAAAGGCGAAGGCGAAGGAAGTTGCATTTGAATTTTGGGCTGCCAATTTATGCAAAGAGTTTCGTTTTGTTTGCCAACAAAAAAAAAGTAGTCGTAAAATTTAAGGACATTTTTTTTTTTTTTTGAGAGAAAAACTTTATAATTAGTTGCCCTTCCTGGGCAAATATTGTTTTTTGGCTTGTTGTTGCAAATCAAAATTCAAATGTCTGGCCATAAAATTTCAATTTGTGGCTATTAATATCGAAATGCCGCACAATGACAGAGTGAAATATATACTTATAATATTTCACCATGGGGGCGCATTGTTTGGCCCCCCCCTTTCCACCCTCAACCCCATTGCAAAATGTTGTACATAGAGCGAAATTAATTTTAAATTATGCATGACCTGCAAAAGCGAAACAAACCGCCAGGGATTTGGAAATTTTCACCTGCCAGCATTAACCCAGAAACAGTCGGGGGTGGGGGCATGGAATGTGGCCCATTTTACTGTTGAGTAAATTTAATTTACACCCCCCAAAAACGTACAAAAAAAAAAAAAGTTTAAAGACGCCCGGCAGGAAGTGCAGCAGGCAAACGTTTTTACGAGTGGCGAGTTTTTGCATTTATTGAGTAATAAAATCGTAAATTTCCCCTGCCATGTTACAAGTGAATGCGCTGGCCACGCCTCCTATTGCCCTTCCCTTCTGTTAGCAGTGAATGCCGCAGGCATTGCAATTGTCGGACATTCAACAAGCGAAGCGAAGAGCCTGGCCAGGTTTTACCTCCTGATGGCGCTTTCTAACGAGGCATGGCCAACACTCCATCACCTCCCCACCAACCCCACCTCTTCCTGTTCCGAGTCGCTGCGCGATTCCTTTGTGTGCCATTGTCGAAAATTGAATTTCAAATTATTTTCACAGCTCTCTTTCTCCTTCTCTGTCTCGGTTTCGTTTTCAAAGCTAGTGGCCCGCCCTCCCCCGCCGCCCCACCCTGACTGACATTGAGCCCTGGCTGTCTCTCTAGTGGTCGCTCGCTTGTGTCTCACTGCTCTGTGTATAATCGCAGCTTTATTAATTTTTTATCGCCTATTTTTGAGGTTATTTTTTCTTCTTTTCTTTTTTTTTTGCATTTTTATTGGAAATTAAAAATGCTAATGTCTTTTACTCTAGTCGAGAACATTTTACGCTATTTTAATTTGTACTCAAAAAATGTTTAAAAAGTATGCGGGCTGTACTGTCTGAGTATAATTGTGACTAGTGACAAAAGCTACAGCAAAACATACAGACTTTCATTGGAAATGAAAACAAAAAGTGAGTTTTATTCATACGCTTGTAAAAACGGTGTCAATAGAATGGAATGTACGAAAATACTTGATTCAAGAACAAAATTCTTATATCAAGTACGAATTTTTCAATCCCAAATTACTTGATTTTAGACCGTTTAAGAATATATTTAAGTAAAAATGCATGTAGAAATGGAGTCAATACGAAAATACTTGATTCAAGAATAACATTCTTATTTTAAGTACGATTTTTTTAGTCACAAATTACATGATTTCGCTCGTTTTAGAATATATTAAGTAAAAACGCATGGTAAAACGGAGTCAATACAAAAATTCTTGATGCAAGAACAAAAATTCTTATTTCAAGTACGAATTTTTCAATCCCCAATTACTTGATTTTAGACCGTTTAGGAATATTAAGTAGAAGTGCGTGTACAAATGGAGTCAATACGAAAAAACTTGATTCAAGAACCAAATTCTTATTTCAAGTATGATTTTTTTAATCCCAAATTACTTGATTTTAGCCTGATTTGGAGTATATTAAGCAAAAATGCATGTAGAAATAGAGTCAACACGAAAAAACTTAGTTCAAGAACAAAACTCTCATATCAAGTACGATTTTTTCAATCCCAAAATACTTGATTTTAGCCCGTTTTGGAATATACTAAGTGAAATTGCAAGTAAAAACGGAGTCAATACGAAAATACTTGATGCAAGAACCAAATTCTTATATCAAGTTTGTTTTTTCTTAATCCCAAACTATGATTTTTGGATTGAATAAAAAAAAAAGCATTACGGGTTATTGATAGACAAAATTCTTTTTCAAAATTTTTTTAAAAAAATAGATTCTGTTCCGATATATTAATAAAGCATGTAAAAACGGGTTATACGAAAATACTTGATTCAAGAACAAAATTCTTATTTCAAGTACGATTTTTTTAATCCCAAATTACTTGATTTTGCCCGTTTTGGAATATATTAAGTGAAATTGCATGTAAAAATGGAGTTAATATGAAAATACTTGATTCAAGAACCAAATTCTTATCTCAAGTTGTTTTTTTTTTTAATCCCAAATTAATTGATTTTAGCCCGTTTTCGAATATATTAAGTGAAATTGCATGTTAAATCGGAGTCAATACGAAAATACTTGATTCAAGAACAAAATTCTTATTTCAAGTACGATTTTTTCAATCCCAAATTACTTTCTGCTAAAGCCCGTTTTGGAATAGATTATGTAAAATTGCATGTAAAAACTGAGTCAATACGAAAATTCTTGATGCAAGAACCAAATTCTTATTTTAAGTTCGTTTTATTCAATCCCAAATTACTTGATTTAATTGAGTAAATTTTTATATATTTTTTTAAGATTTTGTCAACTCACTTAAGTCAAATCCTTTAAAGCTATCAACGCCTGGACCTTTATTTCTCTTCAAAAAAAATAGATCCTATTGAATATACTTCTTGTTCAAATGCTTTCGTCACTAGATTATCACATTGGTAAGATGCTTTTTTTTTTTTATTGGATATTAAGTGACTGCCCCCCGCTTTGATCTTCGTGTGGTAAAATCCTTGGGGAATCATTGCCAGGTCTGTTGCTTTTTATGCATTGAGCTGTTAATGATGTGGCAAATTATTATGGCAACTGGCGATTGCCAACTGTCGACACATAACAACAATTCCAGCAAACAGTAACAACAACAACAACTTAAGTTTTGCTTATCGAAATGCATTCAACTTGAATGGCCATTGATTTGGGTTTTGGGGCTTTGCTGTTGATTGGCTTTTCTTGTCGGCTCTGACTCTGGCCCTGGCCCGGCTCTTTTCTTTGGCTGCATTTATTGAAAAGTTTTCACTCGCATTCGCATTCCGTCTACCCGGGGGCACAATTGTCGAGCACATAAATTGTTTGATAGGCGGGAGGGTGGTTGGAGGAGGGGGGGCTTGGCAAACACATGTCTGGGTCGCAAGTTAGACGGCCAAGCAATTTAACAAATTGCCCATGACATTATTTTTTGGCTAAAGGCTTTTAAATTAATGAATAGAAACAGGTTCAGTATAATAAGTAAGAAAGTCGAAGCTGTAATACACTTGCAGATAATAAAAAGAGGATTATTTATATTGAATGTGTTTTATATACGAATAAATATGTATGCCTGAAGTAGCTTTTTAAGAGGTTAACGAAATTGATGTGAAGAGATCTGATGTGGAGAGTTTTATAATCCTATTTTAAAGCTTTATAGACCAAATAAATCGGAATATAGTTCATAATTTTTAGGAAAACCCACACCCAAGGTCGGATAATGGGGTGCAAAGGTACCTTATTTTAGAATCGATGTGAAAAAGATTTAGTTTGTACGCCAAATAAATGAGTAAATAAATCATCTCAATTTTCGTTAAATCCATCCCAAAGGTCGGAAAATGGTGGACGTGTTCAAGGCCCAACGTTATTAACCCTGTCATGCATTTTTTGTTTCTATACAACATTCCACTTTGAATGCAAATATCTCTTGTCAAACGAATTTTGTCAAAAAAAAACTTGCTTTGACTTGAGGACAACATTTTTTGCTGTCATTTTTCGTTCCGCATTTCCTTCTGTGGGACATTTTGGGAGCATAAAATAAATTCAACTTTTGATCGATCGAATTATTAAATTATCAAGCTAAACGAAAGTAATTTTCAAAGTTATTGAATTAATGATCCTTTTAAGATTTCTTAATAATATTTTATTCGCAAAAAGTAAGCTCTTTTACTCTGTTAACGGAATCACGTTGAATTTGTACAACATTTTATTAAAACTAGTTGGAGTGTTTAATTTTAAAGCTGTTGGCTTTTTTGTGTTATTCGAAAGCTATATTGTGAAAAAAAAACAAGTGCAAGTTTGGCGCATGAAAGGGTTAAATATTGAGCAAATATATGACTAATTCGTAGCTGACGCTTACGTGTCTGATTTGTGCGATTTAGCGTTGCAAAAATCAGATTTTTTGAACGTAAAGAGATATTTAAATAATTTTAAAGGGACGATGAGAGTAGCTTTAAAATGAACATAGCGATGTCATTGTAGGTCATTGTAGGATAGGCTGCTAATCTTCATTGTTTAATACACTACAAACATTCCATAAAATAGACAATCGACTTTAATTTACTACAAAAAAATATTTTCACACAAAATTAGTTTTAACTTGGGAATGGTTAATTTTCTTTTAAAAGATTGTCAATTCATCAAATTCAATTTCATCATTGGAACTTGATTCCTCGAGTTATCTGATGTGCATAAAAGATGAGATACGGGCATCAGAAGAGGGCAACTTCATGTTAAAAAGGTTCTTGTTTTCTTGATTTTAAGATATTTTGCACGCTTTCACATATCTATACCTTTTGTAGTCCTTGGTTTTAGGTTTTTGGGTTTCTTCTGACAACTCTTACATCGTTAAAGTTGTCGTTGTATTACCTGCTCACCGTGATCCAATACTTTATGAACAGTTGGATTAGTCTTTTTCGGATATTTTGCATATAACATTGACATTGAGAATGATTTTAAACCTTTTGATGACATCCAGAATAATTCCTGTTATTTGAGCAGTTTTCTCATCATGGTTGGAGAATCTCTGCGACGTGTTTCCATAGCCCAGCTTGGGGCAGTCGACTTTCAGCCCGAGCTCCATCAGGAACTTTTGTTGGGATATACAACATACTTCATACTTTGAATCTCATAACTGTTAAAAAAATGTTCCGAAAATAGTGTCCACCCAAAACGTGAATTCTAACATTCATCTTTGAAATAATAAAATAGTGTTGATGCATTTACATAAAGAATTGATGCATCTATTAAAAAAAATCAGGGCTGCAAACCCAAATCATTGTTTTGTAGGTCCGTTTTGCGGGTTCGATTCAAAATTTACCAATGGTTAAGGTTCAGAATATTGAGGTTCAAGGTTTTTGTGCTGAGGTTTTGGTCCGAACCTGGGTTCGTCACAATTTTTAAAAAATTTTATAGAAGAGTAATTAACTTGTTACAAATATAGAAAATTTTTCAGATTTTCTGAATTTTTGTTTAGTTGAAGATACGAATTTAATAATATTTATTTGTTCGTCTATGCTTCTTCTTTTATCAATATAATTGACGCTTAATTAAGACTTGTAACTTTTGTTGAAGCGAACCAAAAGTTTTGGTTCGGAAACATGTTCAGGTTCAGCTTTTTTTCATAAGAGGTTCGATTCAAGGTTCGGTTCACAGTAAAAGAAAAGTCGGAATTCCGGGTTCAAAACGGTTCGATTCAAAACCGGTTTGCAGCTCTGAAAAAATCCAGCAAATTGAAATCGGAATATCCTTTTGGATTTTTATACGCTCTTAAAGTTTACATTTGAAAAAATTAAAGTTATTGACGAAATTCAATAAACCAAAGTTTTTTTGTCTATTTGGAGTTCTCTTAATTAAATTAAAATATTGTGTTCAAAAAAATCGACTATCAAAATTGGCTGGCAAAAAGCATTTAACTTACAAAAATGCTGTGTTTTTTTATCCGATCTAATTGGGCGTTTCATACTACATTTATACGCACAAAATTAACCATGATAAATGCCCATAAAAGTATGCAAACTTTCTTTGATCGCGTCAAACTTAATTTACACTGTGCATTCGTTTATACTGTCGGAGCAGTTATACTTATACAAAAAAAATTAGTGTTAACGCAAATATTAAAGAAAAATGTTCCATAATTATTTCTATTCATGGACATAGCATACTTTGAAGGGCATTTATCATGATAAATTTTGTGTGTATAAACGAGGTATCAGATTAGATAGTTATTAGGCCTAAGATAAAGTGTTTTAAGTCACTAAGATCTGACCCTTTATACTCAACAATTTTCTATCCAATTTGGCTTCAATTACAATCAAAATACGACATCAACTTCATCACATAAGCTTTATACCCAGCTGACTTTAATGTATCCGGAATAATTCGTGCATTTGTGATTTGCGTGCCAAGCTGGCATATTGTTGGTTTATAATTTCTTGACAAAGGTGCATATAATTTGCACGGCTATAAGGCATACATATATATATATCTAAGCTAAGCGCGGCTAGTCACGTGCCAGTCCCGTCTCCAGTAACTCCAATTCGGTTGGACAGCAGGCGCAGGGCGAAAGTCAAATGTCATGTTTATGTCATGTTACGTTTTCACTTGGCTTTTGTTTGCGTTTGCGTTTTGCATTTGCCTTTTTCCTTTTTATTTTGTTTTGGAAATATTTCACTTACTCTGACATTTGCCAGGACGCCCGCCGATGATAAACTTGAGCAGCAGCAGCAGCACCGAGACGTTAATCCGTGGAGTGAGGGATATGCCAGCTGTTGGTTTGTTGGTTTCTGGGTGCGTGCGTTTTCCCTGGTGTCGTTTTATGACATTTACCTTTATGACAGGTATTTGTGTACAAATGTGTGTGTGCTTTGCCCCTTTTTCTTGGACCAAAAATCCCTCTAAAATATTAATTTCTTCTTTTTTTATATGTTGCATGATTTATGGCTCAACAAATTGCAAGTAAATTTTTGGATACCTTCTCTCTCTCTGACCCTCTGCCCAAAAAAAAAAAAAAAAAAAAAAAAAGAAGAAAAAATTAAAAGATTAAACTAAACGCCTCGCTGCTCGTTTTGTACTGAAGATAAGCGGCAGCGCAGTAAACGGAATTAATTCAGTTAAAAGTTTCACATTGCAAAAAAAAAAAAAAAAAAGTAATAAAAAGCAAAGAAAAACTCTTGCAACAATGGCGAAAAAAAAAGAGTAGCAAAGTTGAGAACAAAAGTTTTTAAATATGCTCGTCTGTGCTCGTTGGCTTTGCCTTCCAACTCCTTTGGCATTTTCCAATTTTTTAACCATTTTTTTCTTTTTTTTTTTTGGTGGGGCAACTGCAGCAAAACAAATTGCAAATTAAGAACTAATTGGCTTACACACAACCTAAAGCAGGCATTAAAAGTCAAAGGTAAAGCAACCCGAAACTTTAAAGAAAAACAAGTTGGCCAGTTTCCTGGAAAATCGCTTATTTAGATAATTATTTGCACATTTACAAAATGGCAGTTAAAATAAAACAATTACCAACTGGGTTTATATTACGCATACGATGCGTGGGCTACTTGAACTTTTCACTTAATTTATGCAATTAATATGCACTCAACTCACACACACACACACACGCACTTTTCCTGTCTCTCTTTTCTCAGCTGTGTCAGCTGTCAGCACATTATGAACATAAAATAAATATGCATGGAAAAAAAAGTGGCCATGACAAGTCCTGTCATTGAATTGTGTGTGTGTGTGTGTGTGTGCTGCAATCAATGCAAACAGCAGTGTAATCGCATTGACCAGGCGCCAGCAAGAACCACGATAGCCACCGACACCACACCGGAAAATTGTTTGTGACAGCATCAACAACAACAACAACAACCATGTACGCAAACCATATTAAGGATAATATTGCAGTGGAATAATTAAATACAATTAAGCAAGCCCACTGACAGTTCAGGCTACTTCAAAGAGTTCTCCAATTATTTTAAGATTAAGTGCGTCAACGGAAAGAGCTTTCAGAGCAGGGCTCTAAGCCTGGAATGGCAGTGCCAATACCAAAACATTAACTCAATGAAAAGTAGAATGATTCATTTGAGATTATATTAATTAATTTGTTAACAAATTCTTACTTATAGTAAAATCGAGCTAAAATCGTTCTCAGAGGAGTCGAAATAAGTAGGGCTGAGTTTATACTGTTAATCTGGTATGCCTTCATGTTGTCATGTTTCATTGTGAATAGCTTGTCATTTGACATTGAAAACAGGACAACATGAATGCCTTCTTGATTATCAGGTCTTATGCGTCGAACTGTTAAAACTGAACGGTGAGAGCAAGCTATGTTCGTGAGTTAGGCACTGAAAACACTTGGTTCAAAAAAATCCGTAGCAATATTGGAGAGCATTTAAAACTACTAAATCCAGAAATTTTTGGGGTAAAAACTTCAGAAATTCGCTTTAGAATATATTTAGTTCTTACTGTATTTTTGACTTCAATCATTCTTGATTCATTTAGTTTTGTGTTTGACAGCTATTAAACGCAGACAACCTTCTGAATCTCGACAAAAATGGTAAAAAGTAAACCAACCAATTCCGGAGCGCTCCTAAGCTGGATTGAAAAATTACTCCCATAGCTACACCTCCTAGAAGCGATTTCGAAGCGCACCTAAGTAGGAGAATAATGGGACTCCCCAGCAACATCTCCTAGGAGTGCTGACTAACCAGCCACACCCCTTAAAAGTGATTATGGAGTCTATTCGCTTAATGGCTAGTACGCGTAAGCCTACTGTGCGGAAAGGGCCCGTGTTCGACCCCGCCTCAGAACAAAAAAAAAAAATTTTTTTTTTTTTTAAAATTTACACCACCTATTGAGAAAATAATGGATTACTTTTTACTAGTAGAGCAGTAGTAGTAGAATCATTTTTTTTCTTTCTTTCTTAACTTAGTTTGATAATATGTAAAACATGGCAGATAACATTAGTACACTAAATAATAATTCGTTGCCATTCTTAAACATAGAAAAAAAATATTATAATAGTAGCAGGGCTACATAACTCTGAAATTTTGGAAAAGGTTCGGTTTGGAGGTTCGAATCAGTGGGGAATCTTTGGGTTCGGTTCACGGACCGATTCCTGTATCCTCTAAACCCCAGGTTTTGGATCGAACCTCGGTTCACTTTAAAAAAATAATATGAAGCTTTTATTTACGATTAACTTATACGATTAATCAATTATGCCTATTTCCACTGGCACATATATGTACATTTGAAAATATTAGAAATCCAAAGTAAATATACATTCTAAGCCGATAAGTGAAAGTTGACCAATCCTTGGGTAAGTTTAGCAACTATGTTTGCATTGACGTCGGACTTGTTGAAAAAAACGCGAATTTAATGGTTAAAAATCAAAAATGTAAAAATTTCGAATGTACATATATGTGCCAGTGGAAATAGGCTATTAGTTTGATCATCTATTATTATTTAATATTATATATGCGACCTTGCCTGGTTTAAGTTAATTCAAGTTCCGAACTTCGGATTATTTGTACTTGTAATTGTACTTTGGTTTCATAAAATCTGGAATCCACCATCAACTGACATTTATTGGGATTGATTTAAGTCCGCATATCTTTTATCGACTGTGTATCTAAAATCGGTGCCTGTAGGGACAAGGTTAACGGAGATGGTACAAGATTATTTATAAAAATAATTAAGACTATAAACTTTGTAAAAAATGTCTGAAAAAGCATTATATCATTTTAATTTGACTACTTGTTCTGATTTCTTCAATTGGAATGCTTAGAATTAGACAAAAATGCTCGTACAACTAAGTAAGAAAAATATCTTTAAAGTCCTTTCCAAATTTCATTTTGTATGGGCTTGAGTTGGTATAGCTAACCACAACGTTAGCATTTGACCGGTAAAGGGGCTACTCCAGTAGTATGAAAAACTGTGGAAAATAGACTTTGCAATTATTATTTTTTTTTCGGGTACTTGAACTCACAACTTTGGGTAGTTTGAATGTGAGCAATAGCATCTTAGCCCATTCGGCTACCAGCCCTCACTTGTGGGGCGCAGCTAAATGTAACATAAATGCGTGCAGCACTGAAAGTAGTTGGACGATGATAGCTCAGGGGTGAAGACCGTTGCCCAGAAATACGAGGTAGTGGATTCCAATCCTAAGTTTTTTCTTTTTTTTATTTGGAAACCATTTATTTATTTTTAAAATCTTTTCTGACTAGTATGACTCTTTCGATTGCGAGACTGTCTGCCATGTCATTTCCATCAATACTCGTGGCTAGGAGTCCAGTCGATTTGCGTAACAGGACATTTTTAAAATAATAGCGTGTTTCTAGCATTCTTTTTAAATGCAAAAAATGGAAAATCAAGAGGCCGCCCTTTTGAAGGATTCTTTTGTTATAGTATATAAAATATCAAACAGATAAATTTAATTATCATATGTAGGGGGCGCCACGAGGAATAATTTGAAAAATCAAGACATTACTACATTGTTCTGTTTGTCAATTTTTTAAATCTGTCAAAATCAGGGCTGCAAACCGGTACGGAACCGAACCCTTCAGAACCGGTTCGGTTCAGGTTCTAGTGATGCCTGAACCGAACCGGGAACCGAACCCCATTGAAAATAATCACGAGAACCCGAACCCGAACCTCACCCAAATTTCTAATTGTGGGGTTCGGTTCTAAAGCAAGAACGAATTTATTTTTATTTTTCCACTTTGATGATAAATATTTATATTGCGAGAATGTATCCATTCTATGTCAGTATGGACGGCGACATCTTCGCAAAGACTGGACAAAATAACACAACCTACAGGGATTTCATTGCTCGAAACCGTATTTTGGGTATTATTTGATCGTACGGAGATTCAACGGCACGGTGAATACAGGAAAAGTTGTACGTCATTTAAATTTCCTTTTTGTATCCAGTCAATTTAAATACTTTTAGCATTTCACTCACAAAGCCAGTCAAGCGTGCTGTGGCGGGTCCCATTCCTGGAAAATAGCTGACTGGAATGGAAATGTATAAATGTGTTCGTGCAATATAAGTTAGGGATGAGACATACGGCGTAGCTGTGATTAAGTCCTGTCACTGTCCTGGCATCATACACAGTGACTGCTATAAAAGCACAGTGTGATTTGGTGACTAAAGTCATGTGACTTAATCACGTTACGCGATATGGCCAATCACAGTTACTAAATCCGGATACGCCGATAAGGTCATCTCTTTTATAAGCCAAAGGGCGTGTTTTTGCAGGTTTCAGACTACAAAAGCACATTAGTTCAGGAATTCATATGTGAAAGAGAATGACTTCGCGAGAGTGGTTGGGAGTATCGCGCATAAAAAATATAAGTCTGATTGTCTAGCAACTAGAGATCATAGTGTTTTACTGGCGCAGTTATAAGGCACTCAAACTCTATTAAATTGTTTATTTGTACAATAAGAAGAAATCTGGAACCCGAACCCGAACCGGAACCTCGGTTCTCAATTTAAAGGGAACCGGTTGTGGAACCGAACCCCTAGCGTAGGGTAAGGGGTTCGAACCCAACCGAACCCTGCAAAATTAAGGGGGTTTGCGCCCTGGTCAAATATTTTCATTGTATTTAGAGAATTTGTTCATGATTTGAGCTGCTTCTCATTACTGAATCTATAGCCACGGGTAGAGCGGCATGTCGACGCGACGTTCGCATGCGGGAGGCGATAGTTCGAATCCCGTTTTTTTTTTTTGTGTAAATGTCATTTTCTTTATTTTTTTTTTTAAATAATCAAAAATAATCGTTGAAAGTAGTCAAATTATTTTTTGATTATTTTTGAATTATTTTGATTATTTTATCGTAATTCAATACCCATTTTTCCTGATTATTTATAATCATAATCAATAATCAATCATGGGAAACTTAAAATAATCAGTGGGTCGTAAAGTCATTTAAAGTTAAATTTTAAATTTTTAAATAACCATATCGAGAATTTCTTTCGGCTGAAATTACTTAATATTGTGAACCGAATTTTTTTTTTTAATAAGTGGTTCGGTTTGGGTTCAGGTTCGAGGGATCAAAAATGTAGAAGGCTCGGTTCATGGTCCGATTCTGCCAATTTAAGAAACCCGAACCAAACCGGTTCTTAGGGGTATTATCGGCATATCTTAAAGCCGTCAGCTTCCCAGGTCTTTCACAGATCGTTTGTCAAAAAAGCTTCAATTACGCAAGAGTTTATTTTAGCTACATAAATTTCTTCTTTATCAATAGCCTATATTTTTGTGCTTCTTAAATATACCCAATGAGCTTCGGCCAGCTTATTCCATTCAGAACCTTAAGACATTCCTCTCTGCTTAGGCTGTCGCTGTATCTCTCTAGCTGTATCTCTCTTGGGATCGGGTATTTTGCAACAATGTGCATTCTTCCATGCTATCGCTTTTATGAAGGGATAATTCTAAGTTTGGGAGCTCTACTCTAGCCTAGAATATTGCAGCTATTTCATTTATGCCTAAAGCCATATGTCTTTAGAATAATTTTGAACTCCAAGGTTATAGTCCTTCTTGCATCCGAGACACAGTATTTTCGATTTGTTCAGATTTATTTTTAGGTTTCATGTATTCATGACTGCAGTTGATCATTTCCTGCAGCATCTCTGGGATGTCCATGTCATCTGAGTACATCAATACATTGATGACTTGTGGAAAACAACGGAGGAACATCTTTGGGGTACATTCTTACCCCAGTATATTTGTATGAGAAATAATCAAAATTTAATGGAGAATTAATTAATTAGAAGTGGTTAATATTTTTTCTTTCTTAAATCGATTTTTATCCAGTGGTTCCTTGTCAGTCCTCCCTTCGGTCGCAGGCTCAGTAATATAGTCTTTGTTTTAACAGTAGCTGAACAGAGAACTGTTGCAGAGTTTTGTTTGGAACGCTTAAAGGGGAATATCTTAGTCATTCATCCACAAATTTTTATACAAAATAGCTGGTTGGACGAATAATTGATGTTTTACTAAGATCTAAGAAGAAAATAATCGGTTTTAAATTTTTTCGGAGTTTTCGTGGGATTATTAGATCAAAATTGAAGGAAAAAAAAATATTTTAATTACTTTTTTCGACGATTTGAGCTAAATATCTCGAAAATCGTTAGCTTTAAGAACAAAGTGTCTTTGACTTATTTGTAAGCCCATTATGAAACCAATACGTAAACCTAAGCCCAAAAAGTTTCCATCTCTAGATTTTAAGGAGACCTGATAAAAACTTCAGTCTTATATTTGGGGTACAAATGCGCTCAGTCTGCTAACTTAATGTTAATATTAATGTTAAAGCTCTGTAAATTGGTCAGGGTCGACTTTAACTTAAGAAGTTGTGCTAAGTGTGCTTCAATCAAATTGCATTAAATTTTAATTTCTTTTAAACAGTTGAAAATGTTGCACAAAACGAAGAAGAAGTGGAAAAGCGTTTAACACTTTTCATCACAATGTCGCGCCGCCCTTTTGGCTGCTGTCAGAAAAAGGAGGCAAAAAAAAAAAAAAAAATAATTCATGCCAAGCTAAAGTCAGCCCTCCTGCTCCGGTTCCTCCTCTCCTTCTCCTGCCAACTCATTCCAAGCTATCAGCGTCATCATCATCGTCGTCATCGTCAGCCCCCATCGTGAATAATTTGGGTCACTCTGTGGCAGTTAGTCAGAGTTGCATTGTTGTTGTTGTTGTTGCTGTTGCCCTTTGGTGGCTGCGGTCGCGTTTTTCATTGTCGGCCGCATTTTTCAAGCCCCCCTCTCTCGCTCTCTCACTTCGCCCCTTTTCCTCTCACTGTCTGCGGCATCTTAAACGCCTTTAAACTGGCAAAGGCGACATAATTAATTAAGCAAGTCGGCTTGACTGATGTCCGGGACGCGGTGGCATTGTTATGCGTGCAAAATTTAGTTGGTGGCCGGTTTTCATTTTATTTTCTATTTTGTGTTTTTTTTTTTTTGTGACTGACCCCAACGAGTGCCTCTTGTGGCTCATTTGCAGTCCGGAAACTGAAATTTATGCGGCCCGACTGACCAAAAACAAGAGCCAGCTCATAAAGCTTCACTACCAAACTGTTTTCTATGTGTGTGTGTGTGTTATAATTTAATAAAACGCTCTAACAGCAACGCTTGATGTAAATGTGAAAAGTTTTCAAATGTTTGGCCAGCCAGCAGCAGCAACAACAACAACAACAGCAGGCAAACTGCAGTAGCCCGCCCGGAAGTGCTTGCAGCTTGCACAGTGATTGCCAACATGTTGTTGAGTGTTAAAGTGTATGAGTATGCATATGTGTGCGCGTGTGTGTGTGTTAATTTTTAAAAACTGCCCAAAAGCCAAAAACTCACAACTTCGCTCGGCAAATGAAATAACACAAAAGCCATTGCTGTGATTACTCTGCCTTAGCTGCGGGTGAATTAGTCTAAAAACTCTGGCCCAAACTGCGAGTTTTCCAACTGCAACAAAAAAAAAACACAAAACTGTTGCAATTTTAATGCATTTCTCGGCTGCTTAGCTTTTAGGCGCCTAAAGGTGCAATGAACCCTAGCAAAAGTGCTGGCGCTCAAGTTGGACTTGGCTGAGTTAGTTCTGTTTCTGGCCTAGGTCACTTCTAGCCATTTTAGGACCAATTGGCCTTTTCCCAAAAAGTTTGGACTTTTATCGATAAAAGCTCCATACAACTCTTTCATGTGTGACCACGTTTGATATCGATTAACGATTAATCAAAAACTTACCTCGGCAGAAAAATGGAATTAACTCGTGAACATTTTCGTGCAATCATTTTTCACAACTTTCGACGTGGATTTTCACGACAAGAGTGCAACGATGAACTTAAATCTTTGTATGGCGATGAAGCACCATCCTATAGCACTGTGAAATATTGGTTTAAGGAATTCAATCGAAGACGAAGGTCGTGAAGGTTGTCCAAAAACAGTCGTTGTGCCCGAATACATTGATGCCGTGCGTGAACTGATAATGCAAGATCATCATGTGACATACCGTGAGATAGAGGCATCCTTGGGCATTTCTTCCACCAGCATACATTCGATATTGCATGAACATCTGGGCTTAAAAAACGGTTTTTATCGTTGGATTCCGCACAATTTGACAATCGCTTAAAAAAAAGGCTCGTGTGGATTGGTGCAAAGAAATTTTGAAAAAATATAATCGCGTTGTTTCAAAAGACGTTGATAAGATCGTCACAGGTGACGAATCATGGATCTATGCTTAACAGCAATCGACCGTGTGGGTCTTCCAAGACGAGCCAAATCCAACGAAAATCGTTAGTGGAAGAAGCACTTCGAAGCAAATGGTCCCCTGTTTCTTTGGTAAAACTGGTTATGAGGCGACTGTTCCGCTTGAGCAACGTAGGACGGTCATTTCTGAGTGGTACACCACAATTTGTTTGCCTGAAGTCTTCGGAGAAATTCGAAAAATGAACAAGAGAAGGCAGATCATTGTGCACCATGACAATGCGAGCTCTCACACATCAGCTCACACCAGCGCCTTTTTGACCGCCCAAAACGTCGAATTGATGGGTCATCCGCCGTACAGCCCTGACTTCTTTTTATTCCCGCACATCAAGGGAAAAATGCGTGGTCAACGATTTTCGTCGTCAGAAGATGCTGTTGAAGAGTTCAAAAACCATGTTTTGGAGGTGTCTCAATCGGAGTGGAAAAAGTGCTTCGACAATTGGTTTGAGCGCATGCAAAAGTGTATAAATCTTGCTGGAGAATACTTTGAAAAACAATAAAATCATTTTTGATCATAAATATTTGCGTTTTCATTATTAGGCCAGAAATATAAAGCAACCACGTAGCAGATTCCTTTAGTAATTTAATTTTTTTCATTTACAAACAATTTCTTTAAACAATAAACATAATTTGTCCTTTGTGGCCGTTGTCTCTGGACATTTCTATTTGCAACCGCACAAATGAACAATATTCAATTAATATTATAAACAATTATCATCAATTTTCATTAAATTAAATATTAACAAAAAATGGCAAACCACCCCCGGCTATTGCTATTGCAATTAGTTGTTAATAAACGACTTTACAATTTTTTTCTATGTTTCATAATTAACATGAAAATAAATAGCTATTAAATGGTTTAAATAACTGCAAAATAATTAAAATAAAAAGTGAAATTGCTGCACAAAAAACGAAAAGAAAGAAAGAAAACTGTGCAAAATTCTGAGTGGGGGGCCATTCATACATACACAAAAAAAAACAAACCGCAAAAGTCACTCACACAACATAAAAATGCTTTTAAAATGTCAAAGCGCGTAAAAGAAAGCCCCGCTATGGGTGAAAGCGAGAAAGGGAGAGAACGAGAAGGTAGCGTCAGTCAAAGGATTGATGGCAAGCGCTTAAATAAGCCCAGAGCTCTCTGAGGGTAAAGTTCATATTGCGTATACGCCGTGTGCACCAAAGTCAAACACGAAACGCGCTTGAGAGCCTGGCCTAATCAAAAATGCTTTGCGTGCCGTTTGAAGTTGGCCCACCGCTTCAGCTCTTCTCTCTCTCTCTCTCTCTGTATATCAAGTATAGGCCGCTTTGTGCCCCATTCAAATATCACGCGCTTTGACTGCATTTGAATTTGAATGCTAAACGATTTGGCATGGCTCAGGTGGCCGAAAAAGCGGTCATTAGGCATTTCAACTCAAAAATTCATAAAGTTTAATTAAAAAATTTAGTTTTCTTATATACTTGAGCTAATAAAAAAATGTATCAAAAATTCAGCTTTTTACAATATTTGGTTTCCCTTTTTAACAGTCCGAAAGAGTGCTTGAGAAGCCATTCATATTATAAAATGTGTAAAGTAAATATCTACTCTTTATTTTAATTTAAGTGATTTCCGTCCATTTCAGGAAATCAGTATAGATTTTAGACTCTACTGATCTCTGTTGCTTGACTGCGTTTGCAATGTTCAAGGTGAAAGAATCACACTAATTGACTTACTTTTAAGCCAACAGAAATACAGTTTTTTTGCAGACGCTTTCTGCTCATCCTCTCCTCCACTGAGTTCCACCAGAGTTATGGTAGCTGGAGTCGAGCCTTTGGGCTTTGTCCCAGTAGGAAATATTTTCACTTTCTAAGCTGAATTTTAAGAGATAGATATGTAAGCCAAGGTACTCTACTTATTGTAAATAAAGGTCCACTAATTTGTATTTAGTTTACAAGTCGCAAGCGAAACATCTATATTTCTCTTATTCGGTTGGAACTAATTATTTAGCGAGATAGTTGGCCGGCGTGTTGACTTCAATGTTACAGTGACTAGGTAATTATGTTCGTCACAATGCTTCATATGAATAGAAACTCTTTTATAGAGCTTTAAAATCAGAATGCTTTTGAACTGCCGGAATTAAAATTTATGTCATCTGAGAATAGGCCTTAAAAAGCAGTGGAAAACACAATAAAGAAAATATCTGAATTAGGGGCGATGTGACGCCGAAACGCGTAGGAGTCAAATTTAAAAAAATACATTTTTTTTTTTAATTTGGCAGAACCAAGAATGAAAAGCTACGAAATACTTCAGCGTGGCTCCTAACAACTGTCGCACTTTGATAAAGCCATACTGTATAAAAATGAAATTGCGTGGACTTGCTTCCATTAGTGTTTTATACTTATGTCTTATACTTATTCTAAAGTAAATCAATTGATATTAAATTTTTAAAAACGATGGGAGCAAAAAGAAAACTTATACAAAAATTGCATTTCTAAAAAAATGTAAAAGTAAAATTGTAGATTTGTGCAATGGACGGTGGCTAGATTCAAGGCAACTGTAAGTGTTAAAAGAGCAAAAAAAAAATTGAAAATACCCTTGCAGTTTTCAAAAGGCGCAACCATTAATAACAAAAAAGTTTTTCTCACTAGAATTTGTTTTTAGACCGATCGTTCCTATGGCAGCTATATGCTATAGTCATCCGATTTTGATCAATTTTTTCAGAATTGTGTGGAAGCATATAAAATTAATATATACCACGACTGGTGACGCTACGATGGAAAACAAAAAAGTTTTTCTTACTAGAACTAGTTTTTGGACCGATCGTTTATATGGCAGCTATATGCTATAGTCATCCGATTTTGATAAATTTGTTCAGAATTGTGTGGAAGCATATAAAACTAATATATACCACGATTGGTCCTACGATGGAAAAAACAAAAAAGTTTTTTCCACTAGAACTGGTTTTGGCGTCCGCGCGTGCGTTCCTATGGCAGCTATATGATATAGTCATCCGATCCGGCCGATTCCGACAAATGTGCAGCGTATTTGTATTTAAAGACTTTAACAGACTAAAACTGAGGGAGGAGATAGCATAGAAACAGACGGACGGACGGACAGACGGATAGATGGAAATGAACTTAGCTCGTATATACCCTCTGCAAGGGTATAATAAAACTGGTCCAAAAACTGAAACCGAAGAACCTTACACAATGTCGTTTGTTTGCTGAAAATTTAAATAAAGTTCCCCTTTTTATACCCTTGCAGATGGTATATTAAAATTGTCACGATGTTTGTAACGCAGTGAAGGAATAAAGTATATATATATATATAAAGTATATATATTCTTGATCAGCATGACTAGCTGAGTTCATTTCCGTTTGTCCGTCTGTCCGTCCGTCCGTCCGTCTGTCCGTCCGTACGTCCGTCCGTCTGTCCGTCTATTTCTATGCTATCTCCTCCCTCAGTTTTAAAGCTGTCTTGACCAAACTTTGCAAGAAGTCTTTAAATACAAATACGCTGCACATTTGTCGGAATCGGCCGGATCGGATGACTATATCATATAGCTGCCATAGGAACGATCGGTCCAAAAACTAGTTCTAATGAGAAAAACTTTTTTGTTTTCCATCGTAGCGTCACCAATCGAGGTACATATTAGTTTTATATACTTCCACACAATTCTGAAAAAATTTATCGAAATCGGATGATTAAAGCATATAGCTGCCATAGGAACGATCGGTCTAAAAACTAGTTCTAATGAGAACAACTTTTTTGTTATCAATCATAGCGCTTTTTAAAAACTGCAAGGGTATATAAAACATCGGCGTAGCCGATGTTAGCCTACTATTTTTGTATCGAAAAATGTTATTCTGCGACGAAGCCTATTTTCGTCCTAATTTGGTCTGAATGCACCCTGAAAAATTCACTATTTGGTGGGGTTTGTAGGCCGACGGGATCATTGGGCCGTACTTTTTCAAATATGATGAAAATAGCAACAATACAGTCAATGGATAATTCCCACCTTTTTGTTTAGCCCTAATTGCCATATAATAATTGGACTTGGTTGACATGTGGTTTCTACAAGACGGTGCCATATGCCACACGAGTCGCGAAATCCTAGAACAATTAGGAAGCGATTTTGGTGAGCAATTAATCTTACGTTTTGGATTAGTCCATTGGCAGACAAGATCTTGTGATTAGACCCCACTAGAAAATTTTTTGTGGGGCTACGTGAAGTCTCTCGATTACAGGCACAAGACAGTCATAGTTGCAGCCCTGGAAGATATCATTTCAGCTGGCAGAAATAGTTTGCCAAACTTTGTGCTTGCGGTTGGACCAGCTAAGGGATAAAAAAATGTATATGAAAGAATTTTTAAAAAGTAAATTCCAGGCAACGCTCCAAATAAATATTTAATGCACTATTCTCAATTTTCTGTTTATATTTTAAATTTTCAAATAACAAACGCAAAAATCACCAGTTATAACCATTTTTTTTAAATATATAAAAATGGAAAAACCAAAATTTTTGGATGCCGAGAGAGTTACATTTTTGTCACAATTTTGGAAATCCATACTATGGCTTTTATTCAAACATCAATTTCTCCTTCATTGATCTACTATGCCAGGGACATTTGGAAAATGAAATTCTAAAGGAATTTGAAATGTTGTATTTCATTCTCTCTCTCTCACTCACACTCTCAACTCTTTTGTCAAACTCAGAGTTTCAATTTTGATGGCACTTTTGGTAAAATATTAACATGCAAATAAACCCAAGTCCTTTCTCCCATAAATCATTTGCCACTCAAGCACTCTTGCTTTCGCATACTTGCCACATGAGTTTCAAGTAAGTGTGAGTGTTTGGTCTGCTTTTCTAGCAAATTTCAATTGATGTTACATAAACAAAAACAGTCGGAGAAATAAAACTAAGGACAAGCAGAAATTTTTGAAATCGAACAAGAATTTTTGTTTGTTGATTTTTATAAACAAAAATGCAACAAAAATGAGAATGAAAAAATGTAAATTTTTTTGTTGCTGGGCAGTCTCTTAAAAGTTTTGCATAAAATGCAATTTTTTGTGTTAATTAGGGCACCTGACAGAATGGGCGTGGAACAACTCTCGCAGTAGACTTTGTAATGCAAATCAGAGGCAAATGTGGCTGGAGAAAAATATGAGAAATGAAGCCATCCCTGAGTCTATTACTTTGTGGAGTCCCCAAACAGTCTGGGTGTGTGTGTGTGGGGGGGGTGGGTGCGTGGGTAAAAAGGGGTTATGCAAAGTCAAGCAACCTGAAAAAGACACATTTGTGATGCAAATTTGCCTCCTCCTGTGAACTGGGCGTGGGAAGGGAAACTTGCCATGGCAACGTGTAAATCAGGCTAAGTACGTGGTCTTTTGGTCTTTTAGCTGCCATGGCAGTGCTTTGTCGTTGCCCCAAAAAATATGCAACAATTTTTGCCCAACATTTTTTTTTTTTTTTTTCAATATGAACTGAAGGAGCAGGTGAGTCGCTCTCAAAGCTTGTTTACCTAGAGCAAACATTTGCTGCTGCTGCTGTTGAAATAATTACATATGCACGACATCCCAGAGCAAAGTGTGGGTGTGGCCAATATCTAGCCAGGTATTGAAATTGCTTATACGCCAGGTGTGTGTGAGTGTGTGTGCCCCATTCACTCTGTTCGAGATCACGTAACGGGCAGCCAATTGTTGTTTTAAATTAATTAATTTCGTTTTCATTAGCAGCCAGCCAGCCAGCCGGCAGTGAGAGTGAATTTTGTAGTGTGGGGGGGTATTGGCTTTTTGTTTTTCATTTTATGCATTTATTTATTATTATTTTTACGCTATTTTGACCATTTTCCTGCCATTTCCCCGTATCGATTCGCATATAAAGCGATTTTCATGCAGCTAATTATTATTTAAATTTTGATATGACAAACAAATGGGATTATTTTTTTAATACATATATATATAAATAAATGCATGTGCCGGAATCAAGAAGTTAGTCCAGGCATATCAAAAAATATTGCGCCCAATTAACAATACACAGACACAATTCGGTTTTCGAAGCGGTAACCACAACTTTGTCAGAAGGGTTGTACTTGCCTGGTAAATTGTAAGCGAAAGAGCAATAAATAAGTTTTTTCTAAAAAAAAAAAGTAAAATCCTTTTTTTCACAAAATTTTATTTCGAATTTTCCGAATTTTTTTATTAAATTTTGAATTTTCCTAATTTTTTTTATTAAATTTCGAATTTTCCGAATTTTTTTTATTAAATTTCGAATTTTCCGAATTTTTATTAAATTTAATTTTCCAAACATTCTGTTGCTAAAAATTTCGGACTTAAAGAATACTCTTCAAGACTTTGTAATTTAGCCTGTGCGTTGATAAATCAGTCAGGCAGTAAACCATATATTTGGGTGGCCTTTTAAAAAAAAATCAAAGAGAGGACGAAGCTAGCTTTGTCTATGTTGAATTTGTGTAACACTTGCATTTTGAACTAGTTCAAAAATGAACTTTAGGTAAAAAAAAAGGTGTGAGTGTGGTTAACACTCACGAGGCTTTGATGTGAAACATGTTAATTGAAATAGTTTATATATACCGTGGGAAATGCCACGGCTGGCTTGGAAAACAGAGTTGGATGCAGTGTGCCAGATCCCTGATCCCAGATCCCTGAGCTCCCATCCGAAATCCCTGATACCAGACCCCAGATCCCCTATCCCTGATCTCTGGTCCCAGATCCCTGATCCCAAATCCCTGATCCCAGATCCCTGATCCCACACCTCTGATCCCTTATCCCAGACCCCCGATCCCAGATCCGTGAGCCCAGATCCCTGATCCGTGAACCCAGATCCCTGATCCCCCATCCCAGACCCCTGATCCCCCATCCCAGATCCCTGATCCGAGATCCCAGATCCGAGACCCCAGATCCCAGATCCCTGAGCCCCCATCCGAAATCCCTGATACCAGACCCCAGATCCCCCATCCCTGATCTCTGGTCCCAGATCCCTGATCCCACATCTCTGATCCCTTATCCCAGACCCCCGATCCCAGATCCGTGAGCCCAGATCCCTGATCCGAGATCCCAGATCCCTGATCCGAGATCCCAGATCCCTGATCCGAGATCCCAGACCCCTGATCCCCCATCCATCCGATCAGATCCCAGATCCCCTATCCCTGATCTCTGATCCCAGATCCCTGGTCCCACATCTCTGATCCCAGATTAGTGAGCCCAGATCCCTGATCCGAGATCCCAGACCCCTGATCCCCCATCCCAGATCCCTGATCCGAGATCCCAGATCCGAGATCCGAGATCCCTGACCCCAGATCCCTGAGCCCCCATCCGAAATCCCTGATACCAGACCCCAGATCCCTATCCCTGATCACAAATCCCTGATCCCAGATCCCTGATCCCACATCTCTGATCCCTAATTCCAGATCCCTGATCCCAGATCCCTGAGCCCAGATCCCTGATCCGAGATCCTATCCCCCATCCCAGATCCCTGATTCCCGATCCCAGATCCCTGATCCCCCCATCCCAGATCCCCATTCTGGGCCCAGATCCCCTGATCCCAGATCCCCCTGTCCCCGTTCCCAAATCCCATCCCAAATCCCAGATCCCTGATCCGATATCCCAGATCACTGATCCTAGATCCCTGATCCGAGATCCCAGACCCCTGATCCCCCATCCCAAATCCCTAATCCTTGATCCCAGATTACTGATCCCAGATCCCCCATCCCAGATCCCCGATCCCTGATCCCCCATCCCAAATCCCTCATTCCAGAACCCACATCTCTGATCTCTAATCCCAGATCACTGATCCCAGATCCTAGACCCCTGATCCGTAATCCCCCATCCCAAATCCCTGATCCCAGACCCCTCATCCCAGATCCCTAATCCCAGATCGCTGATCCCAGATTCCTTTCCTGTCGAAGCCGCGGTTAGAAGCACCATTACCCTCACTTTATAAAGCAAAGTGATAGAACCAATTGAGAATTTTAAGTGCAGATTTAAGTAAAATTATTTCGCATTTTCCATTGCACAATTATCTGGCTTGGCATTAAAAGTACGTTTCGTATTAAATTTAAAATATTTTGTGCCTGAATTAAAAACGTGTTTTCTAGAACTTTTTAATTCACAATAAGTACGAAAATCTCTCGATTTAAGAATGTTTGTTCTTATTTTAATATTATTATCGGTAATTTTTGGACTCAAAAATATTATGCACTTTTTTTAAGTACAACCAAAAACAAATTATACTCATAAATTCAAGTACAAAAAAAGTATAAATTCCATACCGATTCTTCCTTCATTCTTCTAAAGATCGATCTATATTTATTAAAAATTGCTTAAACAATTATTTACACTCAAAATGCTAGGGTATATTAGTTCGCGGCTTTCGGTTTTCCATTTCATGTGTTCAATTTTTTTACCCAGTCAATTGCAATTATTTTTTATCTCCTTACCAATTGGCGCTGTGTCTGGTTGGTTGTTTATAAACTCATTTTGCATTGTAATCCGCCAAATTGGCAAGCGCCGTCATGCGTGCTTAGTAAGCGCAATGCTACGCTGCTACCCTACCCCACCCTACCACCCTCCCAACCCTCCTCGTGTTAGTGCGGGGCATTACATTGTAATTACAGCAAAATGCAACTTTGTCGAAGGCTGGAAAATGTATGGAGGAAGCGGAACAAGAACTGATGCTGGCGTAGGCGAAAATTTTTGGCATGGCGAAAAATTTGCAAACAACAACAACAACAAAGTGAAATTTTAATGCAAACTAATGCAAAAATCTTTCGATATACTTAAAACACGCGTCACAAACAACATCAGCAAAATGTACACCGAAAAGCAAAATGCAAAGTGAGCGCCTCGCGCAGCAAGACAAATGAGTCTGCATCAATCTTAATTAATTATTTAAACGCAACGGGCAGGGAAATGGCATCGCCTGGCACTAAAGTATAGTGAATACGCCCCGCAGCTGGGTGAAGCTGGAGCTGGAGCTGAGGTCGCAGCCAAAACTTCCGACTGCCGCTTGATGTTTTCTTCCCTTTTTGTTGTTGTTGTTGTGCTCTCTTGTCTTGCGCGTAATTAAAACGAAAGCCTTTTGATATTTAAATTATTTTTCATAAATTGCATTGCAGCAGCAGCAGCTAAAGCAACAGTGTCAGGAAGAAGGAGAACGAAAGCGACAGTCAACTGAATTTAATGATACTCTTACATTGAGAATTATGCAGAGTTATTATTATGATGAGTGAAGTTTCGCTACGCATTGAGATTTAAAAAAAAATATTTTAACACCACTAAACATTTTTGTAAGCTTTACATAAAAAATTACTCATACGACAGGTACACCGGTTCAATACTTTACAACGACAACTTGAGTACATTTCAATCGTTGTCAAATTTTGAAATTCAAACTTTTTTGAGTCTCCTTTTGGGATTATATTTTTAATTAAATTTTAAAGCAAATCACTGTCATCGGTCATTTTAATAGGCAACACTGCGTATGATTAATCCAAAATAAAAACATGACTTTAAAATAGTCATTATAGTGAGGTCCGATCTTAAAATACAATTAAAAAACTTTAAAATATTAATATTAATGTACCAAATTCAATAAGATTAAATATCCAGACGCCAGGTCAAACAAAGTAGGTTGCAAAAATCAAAAATTTTATCAGCGCCTACGAAATTTTGAATGACCGATCTTACAGAAAATGGTTCAACGATTCCAAATATGCAACCCTATTTAAAATGCAATTTTTTTTTTTTAAGAAGATACAACCCGTAAAAGTAGACCTATTTTTAGTTTGAAAAAAAAAATCACGAACAAGCGACTATGTGTGAGCAGGTCCATTGTCGTGATGCAAAACCCATAAATGGTTTGCCACAAAAGCGAACGTTGCTCCAAGCAAATTTCGCATAAATTCATCGTAAAATTCCTCATACCTTGAAGAAGGAATTCACGATGCAACTCGTTATTGTAATCGAAATGAGTGGTGATTTTTCACCCTCAGATTTTTGGCCGCATCAGATGTGATGAATAGGCTTTGTCCTCGTCGTCGTAACTACTTGCCAATGCTTCTTAACAAGAGATCACTTATGTAAAATTCGCAAAAAATTTATGTTATGCTTTTTATTAAACAAATATTTTAAGCTTCTGTGGTAAATCGAAAATGGGCCATTTTATATGCGAACTTCTGATTTTATCATGCCGATCAGCCAGGCTTAAGGTTATCCATAACAGACTGTCGGATGGTTAACACAAATGCCAAAGCTGATGGCTATTTCTTGTATGAGTATGTATTGCACTCCCGATCGGTTGTACCGATAGTTATCGACCATAAAAGTAGTTGAAATTCATGAAATAAAACTACGAAGGATTAATGTGTATACTTGCCATCGGAAAAAAGATTATGGTGCTCTTTAGTCCATTCATATTTAGGCAGACATGTTATTATTTTTATTGATGACATTGGTAAGTTTATTCACAATTCAGAATTTCTGCTGTATGCAGAAGATTTAAAAAATTTTTCAATCAGTGAAATCCATTGGTGACACTCGCTTGTTGCAAGCTGGCCTAAATATGGTCATCTTCTGACCTAAATATGGTCAACTTCTGACCTACATATGGTCAACTTCTTGTGTGCAGGTAATTTGCTACCACTTTAACTAAACAAATATTTTGTTCGTTATAGCAAATACCTTTATAATATTCTTACCACTTATTCAATTGGTATTAAAGATTTATTGAGCCGAGATGAGACCATTGATCTAGGATTTAAATTCGATATAAAATATCACTTTATTGAGCACTTAAATTATATTTGGTCAAAAGCCTATTCCATGCTTATTTTTGTAATGCGCAATACTAGCCAATTTAAACATCCTTACACTATGTTAAGCCTTTATTCTGCATTTGTGCGTTCCAAATTGGAGTATGCTTTATTTATTTGGAATCCTACAAGTACAGTTCATATAAATAGAGTCGAAAGATTACAGAAAATGATTCTCAAATATGCGCTTCTCCCACTCAACTTTTCGGAACCTTTGCCGCCGTATTTTAATAGATGTGTCCTGCTGCATCTGTTAACTTATGAAGATCGAAAAAGAATTTCATCATTGATATTTTTTAACGACCATTGACAGTTCCATTTTGTTAAGCAAGCTAAATTTTAATGCACCAAGCAGAAATCTTAGATCTTTTCAACCTTTTTCCCAACATATTACTCGAAGTAATTATTCTTTAAATGAAACTATTTGAAGAGCCCTTAAAAACTATAACTGATTACCCATTTTCATGGGCTTCGACTTTAAGTCTGATAAGTTCGGAGTCAGAATCTTACTAGCAGAGCACTTTTCCTCTTCTAGGCATTAAATAGTTATAATTATAATTTAAGTTTAAAATTAGTGTAGCCAGCTAAGAAGTTGTAAAATAAATTGCAGCGCAATACAGCCCTTAGTTTTGTATTGACAGCTGATAGTTGTTTACGTGTTTGGCATCATGTTGAGTATAAAAATAACTATGCCATGCTGATGCGGAATCTGGCTGACTTGTGACGAAACCTGGATAAACTACTATACTCCAGAATACAAAATAAATGCCTGGCAATTAACTGAAGCCGGCACGAGTGCTCCAAAGCGGCCGAGGAAGGCTCAATGGGTCGGAAAGGTCATAGCGTCGGTTTTCTGGGATTGTCCTGGCAATAAAGAAAAAACCCCTAAAAGCGAGTATTACTTCGCATTATTAGAGCGATTGAAAGCCGAAAAGGCCTCACATGAAGCGAACAAAAATTTTGTTTTTGCAAAGACATTGCGCCGGCACACAAGAGCATCGCAACCATGACTAAAATCAACGATTTTAAGGCTCCAATTACTTCCCCATCCACCTTATTCGGCCGATTTGGTTCCCTCTATTATCTACTATATTTATCCCATACCAAACCTCAAAAAATGTCGGAAAAGTATTTTGCAGACCTTTCGGAAAACTATTTTTCGGATGAAAATCAAAAAGTTAGAAAATCGCTGGAATAAGTGTATCGACCTGAAAGGGGACTATATTGAATAAAATAATAAAAAAAATTTTCTAAATATTTTTTTTAGTCACAAGGAATTTTTCTTCACCCTATTAATAAAGTGCATATGCCTTTTCTTGCGGTGACTTTTTTTTGTGCCGCTTTTGCTATGCTCTAGAGAATGTTTCCTTTCGGCAATTGTTAATTATGCATAATTTTGTGTGTTAGAAATGGGAATGCAACTATATCAACTTATTTGGCGTTTATTAAAGGGTATACAAATGCCACTTACTTGGCTGTCACATTTTAACTTTAGCGTTTGACGTTGTTTGCTTCATTTTAATTCTAAAAGCCAGGCCCCGGGACTGACATTAGGTTAATTTGCTGTGGCTTGTGTTTAAATTAATTCTCCCGCTGCACTTAAGGCACACACACACACACATGAGGCGGGGGAATCACCGCGCAACTGTCAATCTAACGGCATCAGCATGCCCAACCTCGTCCTCAACTCTATCAATTTCAGCTTTAGCCATAGGCAAAGCATAGTAGCCGCATAAAACCATAAAGCCACTTACAGCCTCTTTCTCTACTCTCCTTCTCCCCTCTCCCCTCACCACTGACTCTTTGCCTAGTAATTATGATTAATCTCATTTAAATTAAATGGCTTAATTGTTTGTGGGGGGGTTGGATGCGTCTTGTCATTAAATGATTTTTATCAGCGCCACAAAATATTAGTAATTTGCCTTTGTTTGAGAGAAGGAAAGGCAGATACACCTGCAGTAATTCACTTACAAATGAATACATTTCTCTGAGCTCAGACAATGAACCCCAATGAAATAGCAAAACCCCTTGGACCAACAACAGAGGCGTCAACTGTTCCGTCTGCTTTCCCAAAATCCCGTCTTAATGTAAAGCGAAATGACATTTGTAGAGATTAAATTCATGCTTTTAGCGCTTAATCCTTTTATCACAGGCAACGGTTTTTGTATCGCCAGAGCACAGACCGACCAACAGGACCGCAAGGATAAAATAAAGCGGGTGAGGCAAGGTGGTAATAACTTTTCAGTGCGTCCAACAACCTTTTCCAACCTGCTTCACCCAGCTCCAGTGCATGGCTGGGCTACTGTTGTTGTTGTTTTTTGTGTGTTATTATTGTAAAGGATAAAGCCGCACGAAGCGAACGCTGGCACGGCTGCATTTTGAAGTATTTTACACTAAAAACGAAACAATGTCTTCCATTGAGCCATTAGCTTGGCAAATATTATTTTATCAAATTAAAATACGAAATTTAGCAGCTTGTCACGTAGCCGCCCAAAAGTTGTTGCACATTCTCGGTAGCCCGTTAATGCAGCCATTTGTTTATGCATATATTAAATGTGTCTTATTTTTTTTTTTTTTTGTGTTTGCTTAATTTAATGCAATCGTTTGGAATATGCCAACAACAACAAAAAATTGCTAGACATATTTATATGCGGCCTGCCAAAAAAATGCGCCAGCCTTGCCAAAAAAAAATAAAGGAAGATATGCTGGCGGGGCGTAAAATCAATGGCCATGTTGATTGTTTAATACACTTGCACACACACACACACATAAATATACGTAAAAAAAGTGAGAAAGCGCAGTGAAACCATCGTTGGCGTAAATTGATTTAATAAGAGCTTTATTTATGCTTTATAATTATTGTGACATTTGGTTATTTCATGTTTCGCCTCTTAATAATTATCTTTTTTCCACCAGATCTTTTTTCACTTTCCTGTTGTTTTATCCAAATTCGTGCTCTGTGAGAAATGTGTTTCTCAAATTACGTCCATTTTATGATTGTCATAACCGTCTAGATCATGTGATTTGACCCCACTAGACTATTTTTTTTGTGGACCTAAGTGAAGTCCCTCATGTACTGGGATAAGCCAGCCACAATTGCAGTCCTGGAAGGCAACATTACAGCTGTGACCTTAGGCGTAGGGTCGGGAAACATTTATCCGAAATAATCTTTAAAAAGTAAATGGCAAGCACTGATTTCTCGTTTTTTTTTTTTTTTATAATTTCCAACAAAAATTTCAGTTTTGCTTAGAAGTTTTAAGTTAGAACACGACTATTTGAGTGATTTCCCATGCTTTCCAACAAATGGCGCCTCTTTCTCTAATCATTTCGCTGATCAACCCAGAAGACGATTATTGTATTGGAGCTAATCACGATTTACAAGTATAAAGACTATACCGTTAAAAAAAAGTTTCTCTTACTAAGACCAATTTCCAAAACTAATCTCTGTATAACAGCTATAAGATGTAAAGTCTTGTGCATAAATATAACCAATTTGCCGAAATGAGCAATTTTCGTGTCTTAGGGCAATAATTTGACCTTTTTCGACGTCGGAAAGCAAAGTTTCCCTTGGCATATTATTTTGTTCCCCAAAAAAGATGTAAATTTTCATTATCAAATACAAACTAAAATGATCGCTAACCAAAAACAGAATGAGAGTATATGCAATGCGGCTAAAGATATGCACCAAGCATAAAACGAAAATTTAAATATAACGGTTAATTTTGCATGGCTTGTTTTGTTGTTTTGTTTCGTGCTTATCTAATTTATGATTCTCTTTTCATTTCAAATCAATCACCAATTGTTACTCTTCCCTTGCTGACTACTAAGACACTGAAAAAATTTGGGTGCGGCTATAAATATGCACCAGAGTCCCCAGAGTGTTCAAATTTGGAAAAATTGTGCCAAGTTCGGTGATTTAATTGCATTTTTTTAATGTGACCAAACGCAGTGTGACCAAATTTTGAACACAAACTTTGCGCAAAATGGGATATCCGGAATAACTATGACAAATTATCTACCCAAAATCTGGTCGCACTACTCCTTAATTAAATGCAATTAAACATATTTATCATTCCAATGGCTGCTATATAAAATACGTGACCGATCTGGCTGATCTTTTTCTTTAAAATAATACACAATAGCTTGTGAACGATCCTGTTTGATTTGACGTCTTAAATGTTTTAACGAAGCAAATATTTTTGATAATGGCCTATTCTCAGATGACATAAATTTTATTTCCGGCACTATGCTTTATATAAATAAGACTGCTGTTCAAAAGTATTCTGATTTCAAAACACTATAATAGTGTTTCTATTCATATGAAGCATTGTGAAGCATCTGAGAATAGGCCTTTGAAAATAAAAATAATCCAAAAAGGCCGTTACTGCAGCTCTTTTAAATGGCACAGCACCTGAACAGAAACGCCATGCTTTTTATAATTAAAGGATCCATTAATAAATGACAAGGCACGAAAAAATTAACAGAGCCTGAGATGTTAATTTTTTTTAAACCCCTTTTTATATTTTTTTGATTTTTTCCATTTTTTTAAACGTATAATATCAACAAAAATTTGTTTGGAAAAACCACGATATATGTTTTCATGGGGTAATCGTGGTCGAATTTTTTTTTATTAAGACTGACAATGGTGAGCTTAAAATCTGTTTCGTTTCCAAGAAATTACCCACAAAACTCATAATGGCACTTTTACAGACTATTGGTTCAAATTGACAAAAATGCTGACGTAATGAATCATTTTGGTAAAATGATTTTTGTTAAGCACACGAAAATCGTCTATAATCACCAACATTTCTTCTATAAACTGGACCATGTTGCCTAGTGTTATTAGTATCAACAAATAATAACATTAAATGTAAACAGTAACATTAAGTTAGCTGACTGTTTAGAGAAAAGAAATATTTCATATTTTTCATTCGCAATCTGTCTTTTTTCAGCTTTTTATTCGATTTATAGTAACACATATTTATCGCCCATAGCAGGTAGCTTATCTGTTATTTTAAGCCAATCCTGCTCCTGCGGCATCACGAGCAACTATAATATTATTTTCTTTTTTTTGGTTGGGAAAATATTATGACAATGGCACATAGAGTGTCACATATCACAAACTTTCAAGTATTTGGCACTTTTACTCTATTGTTGGGCTACACTTCACAAGCATTCAAACATCCGTTCCATAATGGTGAAAGCGTCGCTTATGCTTGGTATAACTGTAATTCGGTTACGTAACCCATCCCCCATTCCCCCCCCCCACCATATTTCTATTATGATTACAACTGTGTGAATGTGACTGCGTCTAGACCCATTGATGATGATGCCTAAGCTGCAATGTGGACAACAGTCTGTAATATTTATGGCGCGACGCAAATCTGCTCAAAATACTGGTAATTGCACAATGGCCAAACCTAACCACTTGGCTGGGCAGACGGGGGCACTGGCCAAAAGTGTATAATATGTGGATATTTTTGGTCACGTTTGAATTTATTTGATTGCTAGCACTTTTAGCATTGTTGTGGCTGACGTTCTATTTAATGTCCTGCCAGTGGCAGCAGGAGCTGGAGCTCCAACAACAACAACTGTGGCCAGTGGGCCCAACCCTGGCTGGGCTGGGGAAATTGCTCAGGAAACGTACAATTTATTTCAGTTCATTTCTTTTTGCCACCATTTGGCGCCCCGCCCACTATTGATGTTGATGTTGCCTACTTTCGATTTTGGCATGTCGCGACGCTCACGTTCGCCCGGCCGCCATTTGGCGGTCGTCGTCCCCGGCATAATTTGAGCACCCGAAAACAACAACAATAACAAGAACAAGAACAAAAAAAAAAAAACAGCAACTCACATTCAAGTTGCCAAGTTATCAGCCCCAGACAGCGACAGCGATGACGACGACAACGACGACGACGCCAGCGACCCCACCTGGCAAAGGCAAAACAAGCCATTTGATGTTTTCATTTGGTTTGGCTCCCATCAACTTTGTGGCCGCTCAATGGCCCCCCCATAATATCAGCCTTCAGAAGCCTTTTGTTTTTCACTAGCATTCTAAAGAAAAAACGAAAAAAAAAATACTGAAAAAAAAATGATTCGAGTTTACCAAGGCGAAGTTGAAATACTCTGATCGAACTTGGGAAGGAATTACATTTTTGGTCAGATTAATAAAAAGGTGAAATTTTTATTTATTTAGTTTAATACAATTGTGTGTGCCTTGTTATAAGCAAACATATCTTAGATGACTTCGAGCCAGCTTAAACGTGCTTATTAATTTTACAAAGTTAATTAACTTGAGATTATAAACTCAAAGAAAACTTATTTGTTGTAAGCAGGACTGCAAACCGGTTTTGAACCGAACCGGTTCGAACCCGGAATTCAGAATTTCCATATACTGTGAACCTAACCTTAAGCAAAACCTTGAACCGCACCTTGAACCGAATCTTGAATAGAACCTCTAGTGAAAAAATATCTAAACCTGAACCTGTTCCGAAGCAATACTTTCGGTTTGGATCAACCAGAGTTAAAAGTATTAGTTAAGCGGGCATTTTAATGATACAAGAATTAGCATTGACCAACAATTGCTTAAAGAAATAATACTTTTAAATTTAAATTGAAAAAAAAAAAAAAAAACATCAAAGAAAAAAAAAATATAATTAAATTCTAGAGCGCCCATTAGGGACTAGTAGAGTAATAAAATGTTAATATAATACTAAGGTTTATTGAAGTAAGAAAATGAAAATAAATTGGCATAAATAAAAAAAAAAATGAAAATTTAAATTGAAAATAATTGAATTCTTATGTTTAAGTAAACAAAAATTTATAAATTAATTACTCTTCTATTCAAATTTGGTAAAACTTGGGACGAACCAAAACCTAAGCACATTAACCTTGAACCCTAAATTTCTGAACCTGAAAAATCATTCTGCAAAGTCGGAAAATGGGCTCTTGACATGGACAAAAAAAGCCTATTCCGCCAAGAAATTGGGGATAGCCTTCTTAATAAATAAGAACAGCTCGCTATATCAATCACTAACATATTCCGCCAATTTTATGGATTTTCCAAAATTTAAACATTATTTTCCTTATATTTTGTTAGGTAAAGCTTTAAAAATAAGTTATTATCTAATCGGATAAAAAACAGAAAAGTCGCATACAACAGTTTTCCGCCCATATTCCGACTTTGGGGGTAGATTTTCCAAAATTGTAATATTACGTATTCCATATTTTTTGTATGTGTTGTTTTGAGTTTGAAGCTAATCAGGCAAAAATTGACAAACAATTTTCAAAATAAGTTAATCGGGGGTGTGCTAGAAATCTCAAGTGATTTTCATATAAACGCTTGCACTTCGAACTAATACTGTTACTACGTTTATGCATAAATTTAAAATCATGCTTTTTGCCCTTCAAAGTATGCTATGTTTATGAATAGAAATAATTTAGGAAAATATTTATTTTTTAGTATACACATATTATTTTTGTATACCTTTGACTGGTCCGACAAACTGAGTTAATACACAATGTATATTACGTAAGATGCTGTTATAACTGTCTTTAAATTATATCGATAAAAAAATAATAATTGAAGAAAATAAAGTTTGCATACTTTGAGGAGCAAAAACATGATTTTTTATAAGCATAAACGAAGTATGTTTGACTGCATATGGAAAATGACACAAATATGCCTGGTTACTGGATTAGATGAATAAAGTTTAACGATTTGAAACCGGCTGTTCAAAGCCATGTAGATATAGCTAGTACGGTTTTTCCTTCACTTAATCTAGTAAGCGTATCAATTCTTGTTCTTTCGCACATAAAGTCATGCAAGTTTGGTTTGAAATGCAGTAGTTTATACAAAAATTTCTAGAGACTTCCAGGACACACCTGATCATAATCCAGAGATGCAAACCTATCGAAAATAAGAAGTGGTTCGGTTCTGTGGTTTACAAAGATTATCATAATATTGTTTTTTTTTAGCAATCCGCAACGCGGACCATAAGTATAAATTAACACGCCTTATTCTGTTTTCAAATATCCGAACTTTCTAAAATGAAACTTCAGACTTACGCGTTTTAATTGCTTCGTTTCTGAATAGCAATATATTAATTATTATATACAGAAATTAGGTACCGAACATAAAATTCCTTATTGCCTCTAGAAATAAAGAACTTGAAGGTACCCAAAAATAAAAATGTAGATAAACGAGGGAACACTATCACAACCATAGAAAATTTGGTAAATTTACATCCGTTGTGACCAAAGCCTATGCTCGTAGGGCTCTTTTGTTGTTGCTTACCTCGCCGCTATTGTCGCGAGCATACAAAATCAGAGTCGGAGCTCGCGGCATCTGCAAGAGCCATTGTGGTTCTCTTTCTCTCCTATCGATGTAGCTGCTCGACGAGTGCGTGTCCACGTAGATTTTGTTTTTGTCAACGAATGATTTCGTTTGAAAAAAAGGTGATATTCTTCATATCATATCATATCTGTCTGCTCTTTCTTAAGCTTTCAGTGGGCACCCTAGCCTTACATAATTAAACTCATCGATAAACTGTACCGAACCCTTTTCAAAGGCGGGTTTCGGTTCGATTCAATATTTTCGATCAAACACTGGTTTGGTTCTAAGTTCGGCTAAAGAGCACAAATAAGCGGTTCGGTACGGCTTGGTTCGGTTTGGTTCAGAGCCGGTTTGCATATCTGATAATACCTTTAAGGAATTTCCATATTATTTTTTTAAAATGATTTTGAATCCGATCGAATGGAAAACAGAACAATTTTTTGTAACAATTTTCCGCTAAATTTTCGGGATTTTTGAAAATGTAAAAATCGCCTTGTTAATAAATATTTTGTTATGTAGAGCTTTAAAAAATAAATTTGAAACTGAACTGATGGAAATAAAAAAATTTCATACAACAGTTATTCGCTCATTTTCCGATTTTATGGTTAGATTTTCCAAAATTTTGAGCTCACGTACCTAATTTTTGTGTATGTGTAGCTTTCTTAAAAACGCTTCTTAATCTTTGATCGCCCTGATTTCGATACCAACTTCATATCAAAGTCATCAAAGCCTGCCACCCCAGTAAGTGAACATTTTCTGACGTCTGTTAATATTTCCGACTGGCCCCCGTTGATATCCTTTTTTTTTTTTTGGGCGACAGCCTACTCCATAATGTTTCTGCATAACTCGTACATATATTCCCACTCGTATCTTTTTGGTTTGCCTTTCGTGACAAAAGCAAATAAATTGCAGCAATATTTGCATAAAAATGCGGGCGCCTGAGTGCGAGTGACAATGAAATTTAAATATTTATGCTATACGCTTAATAATATTAGAGAGAGTTTGCTTAAAACTTTTTCGCCCTCCCCAACCCCCAAAATGAAAGCGTCCCCCTCGAAACTTATATTATTAAAACATATTTTGAGGATTTTTGTTGTGCGTGACGGCAGCAATTGTGGTGCTGCTAGATTTTGACAATGGAGCGTTTCAAGTATGAAACGAGCATATAATAAAAATACCAAAAAATTGAGTCATAACTTGTCGGAGGGGACGGGGGAGTTGTTGCAACTTCATTTAATGAGCTGCTGTCCTTCTAATGCAATGAGAATAAATGTTAAAAGCAACATTGAGTGAAAATGAAAGCAACAAAAAGAAAAAAAAAACTGGGCCACAACAGCGGCAACTAAGTGCATAGAAGTCAAAGCGTCAAAGCAATGAATCACCAGGAGCAAGCGAGTTCTGCCCCCCACCCCCCACCCCAGCCAGCAAACAAATTCAACTTGAAGTGAACTCGACTTCGAGTTGACTTTTGACCGTCAAACGGCGAAAAGTGGAAAGTGAGCAAAGTGCATGCAAGCGAAAGTTGAGTGTAAGACGCGAACTGACCCCGCCTCAGCTCTCTCTCTCTCACTTCCTAACCATTTTGTTAGTTTAGCAAAAGTTTCGAAAAGTATTTTACACCGTTGCCCTTTCCAGGCAAGCGAAACTGATAGTTGCCAGTTAATAAATGGCGGCAACTTGTACAAAAAAAAAATAAAAGAAGAAAAATGCGATAGGGGACTCTTGGGCTATTGATTGGATGGCCAAAATGTAAGCCTGAACAATGTTTGCTCTCCTGTGTCTTGGCATATTTCTTCAATTAATTTTTGGGTTTTAATTGCTTGCATGAAAAAAACCTGCTTGTTAGCCTCACTTTTATGTGATTGATTTTACTTTTGAGTATAAAAACTGAATACGGCAAAAAACTACCAGCTCAGCAGCTGCTGTGGTCAGCATTTATGTTTGGCCAGCGACCAGTGACGTGACTTGTTTATGAATTACTGCAATTTCACTCATCTCAGGTGAAAAGTTTAAAATTCTGCAGCAAACGTCAATAATCGTCAAAAATACGAATGAAGATTGCCAACCAAATGGAATTTAAATGCACAAAATAAACGCTGCATAAGTTGATTATTTTGAAAAAGAACGAATGCAAATGAATGAAGGCTGCAAGGACTTTTCAGAATCTTCTAGGTCAATCCAAGTCGAAGTGAAAAGAGTTTTTCACAAGTCTGAACAGAACCTGAAACGGAGCAAATTTATTTTGACTAAAGGTCTGATCTCAGATGACATAAAAAATATTTCCGTCACAATGCTTCATATGAATAGAAACACTTTTGTACAGCATTAAAATCAGAATGCTTTTGAACAGCTGTCTTGTGCCGAAAATAAAATTTATGTCATGAGATCAACGAAAAAAAAAAAATTTTTTTAATTTCCTTAGCAAAAGCACAAAAACTAAATTTTGTTACAGCTGTAGAGAATTTTAACGACTCAAGATTCGAAAAATGTCCATATCTTCATTTTGAATGCTAGTTGATACTCAGAAAATTTAGTTGGCTTTTTTAGGCCTTTTAAATTAACATTAATATATGCAAAATATATATAAATTGTTTGCAGTATTTACCTGGTGCTAAGCACGTTGAAGCAGTAATCTGTAAAAGATAATACACTTAATTAGTTTCAATTAAAATAAGATTTAAAATTATTTATGCAAGTTTTAATGTAGCCCTAGGGCGGATATTTGTTATATGGAAAATTTTAAGGTCTAGTCTCACCAACTTTTAGTGTAAAAAAGTCAAACAAAAATTTTAAAATTATAAAAAAATGTGTATTAGGTGAACTCAACGATTTTCACGTATACGTAGTGTTGCCCATGCTTATATTTTTGGTAACTTATTAAGTTAAAAAATTTTATTATTAGCCTAGCCATAAAAATTGATTTTAATGTGCCGAGGCCTCTGTGGGCACAAATGAAACCACAAAAGAGTTTGAAAATGTGAAATGTATGGGAAAATTTGGGGATAAGATGGGAATTTGGCTCATAAAATAATATTACTACGTTTATACATGATAAATACCCTTAAAAGTATGCAACCCTAAATGCGTAAATAATTATATATTTAAACTATTTGTGTATGGTAGCGTCATACATACACTGAGCATTAAATCATATAGTCGGAGCAATTAAAAGTATTCAAATTAATTTATTTATTTATTTATTTAAAGTTCGGAGGCAATGTGAAATTGCAGACGAACAGGGTTTAAAGCTGTTGCTACAAGGCCTTAAGTGTTAAGATAAATATAAAAGAAAAATGTTTTATTATTCCTATTTAATGATATAGCATGCTTTTAAGGGTATTCATCATGATGCATTTTGTGTGTATAAACGAGGTATATGTCAGTTGTATTTTTAATAATTTTTTTAATGTAAGTTTTGTAAAAAAAAAAAACTGGCCAATTCAAGGACTAAAAAAATGGCAAATAAATCTATTTTTTTATTTTTTTTTTTACATATTTTTGAAACAATTTTTTTTAAATTAGAAAAAATTTCAAAAAAGATCAAGATTCAATTCTAAAAAGTTAACATATGACATTGTAAACTATAAAATGCTTTAGGACCATAACTAACCTATACGAGATCCATTTTGTAATACGGAGGATATTTATTGTTATAAGCTTCGAAAAATTGAAGAAATACCCTTGCAGAGGGTATATTAAAATTGTCACGATGTTTGTAACGCAGTGAAGGAAGCATTTCCGACCACATAAACTATATATATTCTTGATCAGCATGACGAGCTCAGTTCATTTCCGTTTGTCCGTCTGTCCGTCCGTCCGTCTGTCCGTCTGTGTTCATGCTATCTCCTCCTCAGTTTTGAAGCTATCTTGACCAAACTTTGCAAAAGTCTTTAAATACAAATACGCTGCACATTTGTCGGAATCGGCCGGATCGGATGACTATATCGTATAGCTGCCATAGGAACGATCGGTCCAAAAACTAGTTCTAGTGAGAAAAAATTTTTTGTTTGCCATCGTAGCATCACCAATCGTGGTATATATTAGTTTTATATACATCCACACAATTCTGGAAAAATTTATCGGAATCGGATGATTATAGCATATAGCTGCCATAGGAACGATCGGTCTAAAAACTAATTCTAGTGAAAAAAACACATGGTAGCGCCTTTCAAAAACTGCAAGGGTATTTAAAACATCGGCGTAGCCGATGTTAGCCTTCTATTTTTTCTTAATTGAAATTAGTTTTCAAAATATTATTGTGGTACGGAATTTGTTAATTTAAATGGGATGTTAAATCTTCTGTAAAATTTTCAACAAAATTAAAAAAAAAAATCAAACTAGTAAGCAAGTCGGTCAAGTTCAACTAGAATATATTCTGTACCTGCCAAAGTTTGTATATTACTGATAACTTACACACAAGCTGTTTAGGTGCTGCCCATCACGATTGCGGCCAGTGATGCCCAGGGTAATTATTTTGTTATAACTCGACTTTCGTTCTTTTGATCGGGAAACGAAGTAAAGAGGATCGATAAGTAATGATAATAAAAATAAATTTCCAAAAGGTTCGAAAAATCTATCTTCAAAATTATGGGAGATATGAAGGTTTTTTCAAATTGCGGGGGCGGTAACTCGACTATAGTTCATCGGATCGGTAAATGATGTATTGTTGATCGATAAATAATGTTGAGTAGAATATTTTTTTAGAAGGTCCGAAAAATCTTACTCCATAATTATGCATGATATGAGTCTTTTTTCATATTGCTGGGGAAGGCTGCTGGCGTGGCCAAATCCAATATAATTTTGAACTGCCTGCAAGTATAAGTTTTATATATTTCATACACTTCAAGCCTCTAGAACTCTTCGTACATATGGACAGACAGACGGACAATAATATATATAGTTTAAAGGGTCGGAGATACTTCCTTCTGGTTGATACCTACATTTGCACAAACCCAATATAATGTTCTAAAAAAATAAAGTAAACACAATTTAGCTTCTATCAAAGATTCGAACGTTTGATTTCCGAAAAAAGAAGCATAAGAGTGCATATTTACTTTTAGCGCTGCAAAGTAGGCAACACTAATTAACAAACTTAAATTGCTTCATTAATTCACTGCCAGCATTTGGTTAGTGTGCGTGTGAGTGTGAGTGTGTGTAAACCCAACACCTCATTTGTTACGTGCTCTGATCAGTGTGCACTTGCGCTTAATTGTTAGTCAAATTATGCAAAGTATTCTATGTACATATCCACGTTTGTCGCTGTCCCTCACACCATTTGACCGTCCGTCTTTGTGTTTTGCTTATGTCCACACACACACTGTTGTCAGTGAGGCGCATTTGTATTTACACAGCCCCCACTCCACCCCCTACCCGGGAATCATTTGTTTAGACGCTGTCCAATGGTCTATGAAAATGTTCAACATGGCGTCGCGCGTTTGACGCTGAAAGTTTGCCAAAATCGGTGGACTGGGATAGAGGAATATTAAACAGACCGAATGGAACCCCAAATAGGAATAGTGGATCAATAAGTGAGCTTATCGTTTGCATTACACAAATACTTTTGTACCATGTGTGTACATGAAAAATTTACGGCACTCAAAATGTCGTCCACTAACGCGTTCAGCTTTCATATGAGATACAGTTGAATGTTATTGTTGGCTGTGCATGTGTGTGTGTGTGTGTGGGTATGACATTTAATTCCAATTGCCTTTACCTACAAATTGACATTTTGTGCTACACATAAAATGGCTGACAATATTTTCAAAGGAAAATGTGTTCTCCAAATCGTTTTAGTCTTAAATTCAAAATAAAATTTTTATGCATAATCCTGCTGAAATCAAGATCTAGAAATTTTGATTAGTTTTTTAAGTTTATTATTTTAAGGGGTTTTTCAGTTGATTTTGAATTCTGGAAGGCTGGCAATTACTTAAATGTCATTTAAAATTTGTTTCTCTCTTGATATTAAAAATAAAACTTGTACCACATATGGACACTCGGATAGGCATTCATATATGTATGTAGCGTAGCACATTTAATTAACTTTAAAGCATTTTCATGTTGTTCATGGAATTGACATAGATGCATGCATATTTAGCTGTTGATTGTTTTTTTTTTTTTGGGTTGTCAAGTGGTTTTTGTCGTTGTTTTTCATTAGCTTTATTAGCATAATTATATTAACTAATATTGATTGACTATTCCACAAGTATGCAGGCTAAGTATAAATGTTTACAAGCCATAAAACTACCCATTCAAACACACACACACACACAGAGTAATATTGATGTATAGGCACACATTTACACAACAGCTTTAATTGTTATTTTAATGATCAAAAATGGAGACAAATTACTACCCAACAAAACAGCCATAAAAACTAATAACAAACAATAGCAACAGTTCATTATTATTGTTGTCTGTCCCTGCAAATCGACCCATTCGCTAGATTTATGGTTACGCATTAAGTTCGAAGTAAATCGATAAAAACTTATCTTAAAGCTGGCAAAGGATTCAGTTCTATAAATAAGCAGACGCACGGGAAGCGTGAAAAATGGAAATGTTCGCCGGTCGCCTACGACTTCCGTCAACGCCGCCCAAGTGGAGAAGCCTTGCATGTCAAATGTACATTTGACAAAATCAGAAATAGAATAATTTAACTTTTAATTGGCGTTGGAACAAAAAAGTTAGCGTCCTTGTTGTTTATATAAATGGCAAAAAAATATAAATAAAAAATATGAAAATGTTTTCACAAGAAATAAAAGCCCAGTCCTGAGTCAGATTTTATGTTGACAACCTTCCGGAGGCCATTGAAAAAACTTTGCATTATAAATATGAAAGGTATTAGGATTATGTTGGTTATAAGAAAACCAAAACCAAACACACAGAAAACAAGTAAGAAAGTCGGTTAACAACAATTTCTGATATTCTTACGACGAGCAGAAAAAGATCGATTTGATATTAGTTTTTATAATCATGAAAAGAAAGAACGATTTTAACACACAAAAATCAAACTATTGAAGCCTTATTGATGTATTATGAGCATAAAAGAAGAAACTTAACCAATTGACTTTTTTTTGAATAGTGGTGAGTTTTTAAATAGAAATTTAAAAAAAAAAATAGAAGGCTAACATCGGCTATGCCAATGTTTTAATTACCCTTGCAGTTTTCGAAAGGCGCTACCATTAATAAAAAAAAAGTTTTTCTCACAAGAATTAGATTTTAGACCGATCGTTCCTATGGTAGCTATATGCTATAGTCATCCGATTTTGATAAATTTTTCCACAATTGTGTGCCATCATATAAAATTAATATATACCACGATTGGTGGCGCTACGATAAAAAACAAAAAAGTTTTTTTCGCTAGAACTAGTTTTTGGGCCGACCGTTTATATGGCAGCTATATGCTTTAGTCATCCGATTCCGATAAATTTTTCCAGAATTATGTGGAAGTATATAAAACTAATATATATCACGATTGGTGACGCTACGATGAAAAACAAAAAAGTTTTCCTCACTAGAACTAGTTTTTGGACCGATCGTTCCTATGGCAGCTATATGATATAGTCATCCGATTTTTATAAATTTTTCCAGAATTGTGTGAAAGCATATAAAACTTATATATACCACGATTGGTGACGCTACGATGGAAAACAAAGAAGTTTTTCTCGCTAGAATTAGTTTTTGGACCGATCGTTCCTATGGCAGCCATATGATATAGTCATCCGATCCGGCCGATTCCGACAAATGTGCAGCGTATTTGTATTTAAAGACTTTTTGCAAAGTTTGGTCAAGATAGCTTCAAAACTGAGGGAGGAGATAGCATAGAAACAGACGGACAGACGGACGGACGGACGGACAGACGGACGGAAATGAACTCAGCTCGTCATGCTGATCAAGAATATATATACTTTATGTGGTCGGAAATGCTTCCTTCACTGCGTTACAAACATCGTGACAATTTTAATATACCCTCTGCAAGGGTATAAAAATTCTAAGTTTTTAGTAAAATATTGTGAACATTCGGTGACTTATTTGTACGTAGGTTGCTATATATATTTCTGGCCTAATAATGAAAACGCGAATATTTATGATCAAAAATGGTTTTATTGTTTTTCAAAGTATTCTCCAGCAAGATTTATACACTTTTGCATGCGCTGAAACCAATTGTCGAAGCACTTTTTCCACTCCGATTGAGACACCTCCAAAACATGGTTTTTGAACTCTTCAACAGCATCTTCTGGCGACGAAAATCGTTGACCACGCATTTTTTCCTTGATGTGCGGGAATAAAAAGAAGTCATTGGGTGCCAAGTACGGCGGATGACCCATCAATTCGACGTTTTTGGCGGTTAAAAAGCTCGCATTGTCATGGTGCACAATGATCTGTCTTCTCTTGTTCGTTCTTCGAATTTCTCCGAAGGCAAACGAATTGTGGTGTATCACCCAGAATTGACCGTCCTACGTTGCTCCACGAAAGACTTTCGTTGGATTTGGCTCGTCTTCGAAGACCAACACGGTCGATTGCTGTTTCGTTTCGGGCTCATAAGCATAGATCCATGATTCGTCACCTGTCACGATCTTATAAACGTCTTTTGAAACACCGTGATAAAATTTTTTTTAAATTTCTTTGCACCAATCCACACGAGCCTTTTTTTGAGCGATTGTCAAATTGTGCGGGATCCAACGAGAACAAACCTTTTTTACGCCCATGTGTTCATGCAATATCGAATGTATGCTGGTGAAAGAAATGTCCAAGGATGCCTCTATCACACGGTATGTCACATGACGATCTTGCATTATCAGTTCACGCACGGCATCAATGATTTCTGGCACAACGACTGTTTTTGGACGACCTTCACGACCTTCGTCTTCGAGCGAACGTCGCCCGCGATTGAATTCATTAAACCAATTTTTCACAGTGCTATAGGATGGTGCGTCATCGCCATACAAAGATTTAAGTTCATCGTTGCACTCTTGTCGTGATAATCCGCGTCGAATTCATTCATTCATTCATAATTCCATTTTTCTGCCGAGGTAAGTTTTTGATTAATCGTTAATCGATATCAAACGTGGTCACAGATGAAAGAGTTGTATGGAGCTTTTATCGATAAAAGGCCAATTGGTCCTAAAATGGCTAGAAGTTACCTAGGCCAGAAACTTAAATAGCAACCCAATTAATGCTAAAGCTAAGGTCGAATTTTTAAAGTTCGAAAGTTAATATAGGTAAAGGGAGCGGTTTCTAGTCCTTTTCAAAGGACCCAAAATAACAAAACAGAACCGGTTCTAAGGAAACGGTATCAGGTCTTGAATAGAATATGCTTTTCTAATTAAAAGAAATGGGTAATATAATTATAAACACGTACTAATGATATTTTCCCTTTTACCAGCTCAAAGTAAAGCGCTTTTAATGCCACACACACACATACAATGAAAATGCAATCGATTCAGTTGCTCATTTGCTTACACGAATTCTTTGTTTGCGGAAAACGCAAATCTCAGCGCTTAAAATGCAAAACCCGCAAACCACTTGAGCCAAATCACACATTTACATACATGCATACAAACTAATGCGAATGCACTGTGTGTATGGAAGGGACGATCCCTCTATCTCTCACTCTATACCTAATACACAAACCTATCCTATTTCCTGGGATGTGTGCAAGCGAGCACAGCAAATGGGCATCAAATGACGCAGCAACATTGTCAAAGCAATCGTAACAAATGAAGTCAACAACAACGCAACACTGAGGTCTTCTGCTGCAGCAACAAAAAAAAAAAAAAAAGGAGTGGGATTTTATGCACTCTCTCCCCAGTTGCCACATTATTAATATGAGTAGCGGGTGGAGGTGGCTTCTGTCACACTGACACGGTTCACATGAGCCGGCGCCAACGTCTCCAGTTGCCTTCAAGTGGCAACGGCAACTCGGGGGCATGTGAATTTATGGCAAACACGGAAATGTGAGTTGGCGTCAATGGCAGGCAATGCACGCGCTGATTATAAAATGCGCCTCATTAAAAAAAAGACGAAGGAACTACTGTCTGACCCAATTCTGGGCAAGTGTCAGCTTCAGTATCAAAAATTCTGGCTAAATGAAAGCGTCAACAGCAACGGCTGCCACTGCTGCTGTCACAGGCTTCTACAAATGTTTTGAAATATATGCAGCTGCTGCCGTTGCAGCTGTTAGCGAAATCAGAAACACAAATTGGCTACACACACTTTTGCCACAATATTTTTCCAACTGCGTTGAGAGAATTCAAATATTTGGTTGGCCCATTTACTGTGGTCGGGTGGTTTTTTTAGCTAATTTGTGTGTGCGTGTCATAAAGAAGGCTTACATATGTGTTAGAGAATATGACAAAATTGGAGTAGGTTGAGAGGATTTTAAATTGAACCGATTTGCATTAAAAGCTTTTGAAAAAGAGACACTGTATGACCCTTAACTGATCTGGTCTAAACAAGTAAGAAAGTCGGTCTAGCCCGACTGTAATATACTCTGTACCTGTTTGTATTTAACTGACTAGCATATAACCCGGCGCGCTTCGCTTCGCCACCATCAGTATACCCCCCCCCATTTTCCGACCTTCAGAAATGAGAAAATTATTTTCCACCTATTTGGCCCATTGAGCGTACAAACCCTGAAACCACCCCCGGCACCCATTATCCGACCTTGAGAGTGAGTAAGCGCAAAGCTAAAAACTTTATCCTATTGAATTGGCCCAGAGAGCTTTCATACCAAATTTAAGACATATCGGCTAAAAATCCACCCCCGCACCCATATTCCGACCTTTGCAGTGAACTTCCCGAAATTAAAAAAACACGTGATTCTATTTATTCTGACCCGAGAGCTTTCAAAACGAATTTTATTCAGATCGGCTCACAAATAGCCATTGTCACTGAACCGAAATACGCCCACCAATATTCTTGCCTGTGGGCGGAAATTCCACCACCGAGAAATCAAATGTCTAATAATTTTCTATAATGTGTTCACAAACTGATTTTGAAGCCAATCGGATTTAAAATAGGTCTTACCATATATAATTTTCCTGGAATTTCCCGCTTTTTTCGGGCGGATTTTCCATTATTTCAAAATCTCATGTACAATTACTTTGCATAGTATACTTACATACCGATTTTAAAGCCAATCGGATGAAAAATATTTTTTTCCATATAGAATTTTCCGGGAATTTCCCGAATTTTCGGGCATATTTTTCAAAATCAGAAAATCTTATGTCTAATTATTTTGCATACTATCCTTACAAACCGAGTTTGAAGTCAATCGGATCAAAAATATTTTTTCATATAGAATTTTTCCGGGTATTTTCTTTGTGGGCGGATTTTCCAACATTTGAAAATCTCATGTCCATGTCCTTACAAACCGAGTTTGAAGCCATTCAGATGAAAAATAGTTTTTTCCATATGGAATTTTCCTGGAATTTCCCAACTTTTCGGGCGGATTTTCCAACATCGGAAATTCTCAAGTCTAATTATTCTGCTTACCATCCCCACAAACCAAGTTTGAAGTCAATCGGATGAAAAATAGTTTTTCCAAGAAGATTTTCCGGCCATTTTTCTTGTGGGCGGATTTTCCGAAATCTGGGAAACAGGTGTCCAATTATTTCGCTTACTTTACTTACAAACCAAATTTCAAGTCAATCGCATGAAAAACAAAATTTTCCCAATAGTAGCTTTTCCGGGAGTTTTCCACCCCTTGGGGGAGGAATTTTCCACAACCACGCCTTAGTGCCCACTTTCAACTCAAAAGGAAACTTCTGCGAAAATTTCAGCTTTCTATCTCTTACCGTTCAGGCTCTGCGTTGATTGCCAATCAGTGAATCAGTCAGTCAGTTAGGACAAACTCTTTTATATGTAGAGTGATAACTTTAAAGTGTGGGGTCACACAAACTATGCAAGTGCTGCCCATCACGATTACGGGCAGTGCTGCCCAGCGTAATTCTTTGATTTGCTTATAATTCGAATATCGTTCATCTGATCTGGAAACGGTGTATGGTGGATCGATAAGTAATGACGATTAAAATAAATGCCCAAAAGGTACAAATAATCTGTCTTTAAATTTGTGGAAGATATACGATATTTTTCCAATTGTGGGGGTGGCAACTCTACCATCGATCATCTGATCGGTAAACAATGTATTGGGGCTCGATAAGTAATGATGAGTAGAATATATGTGTAAAATGTTTGAGCAACCTAACACCAAAATTGTGGAAGATATGACGTTTTTTTCAATTTGCGGGGGAGGCAGGGGGCGTGGCAAAAATCAAAACTAAACTTGATCTGCCTGCAAGTATAAAAATTATATGTTCCATACACTTCAAGCCACTATCTTTTACCATCTTGGAGATCTCAGCGTTCATACGGACAGACGGACATGGCTATATCGACTCGGCATTTGATGCTGATCAAGAATATATATACTTTATACGTTCGGAGATGCTTCCTTCTGGCTGTTACATACATTTGCACAAATCCAATATTCTCTTCGTTCCTTCGGTACAGAGTATAAAAATCGGTTTCTATATTGCCTTGATTTCAATGTCAAATGACAAGCTATTCACAATGAAAGTATGACAACATAAGGACCTTCTAGATTGTCATATCTCATGAGTCGAACAGTGTGAACCCAGCCTTAGTAAAAAAATCACATCAAATGATCCAATTTTGAAGTCATCAATCAAATTTTATCTTTATAAATATCAGACATTTTTATCCCTTATATATTTGATCGGATAAATCAGTTGGAGTGAACTTTTGCAAGTGTATTCAAAAAAATCGACACAGTCAAACTTAGCTTTGCCTTCTCGACTTTTGTGTGTTTAGCTTGTGTTTAGCTTTCTCCATATCTGTGACCTAATTCTGTCAACTGTAGAATATACCTTTATGGCACAACACAACAAAAATCAAAGGAGTCACCAGGCCAAGGGCTAAAAGGCTAGTCATATGCCAAACGCCACACGGTGCCGCTCCCTTGGCCATTTAACACTTTCATATTTTGTCGTCAGGTTCCTTACCGCCTCGGGGCAGACTTTTACTTTACATATGACTCGTTGAGCAACAACATAAACGTGAATATCGCCCGCACATTTATACCGGGTTTTTCGCCTTTGCCGTCGCCATATTTGTGTCTCCCCGGGCGCCCATTCTGGGGGAGCTGGCGGCCCGCCGCCCAGTCGCTTTTTGTTTCGACTTGGAACGTGGCAAACAATTTATCAAACAAAATATGCACTTGAAATACACGTAGAACTACAACATTTCGCCTCACTCTGTACATTGCCATTGCAAGCTGAGTGCATTTTTATTCAATTTTCGGGCAAGTCCCCGCGATCCCCCCCCGACCCGTCCTGGGCCGACATTGGTGATAAAGTGCGCCAGTGAAATGAATTCGTAAGTGCCAGGGACTTAGAATGTACGCTGGCCCAGTTGGGCCAGGGAATTTACTACCTACGATATTTAAGGCTATTTGCAAAAAAAAAAAAAAAAAAGGTGTAGCACAAACAAAATGTTTCGACGACCTGGCGATAGCAGCTTAAAGTCACGTTAAAGTCAAGTTGTAAGAGCTGGCAGGGTTTGGATTAAGGGTTGAAATACTTTGATGCGCACCTTGAATTTAGAGCAAAGAAAACTACATAAAGATGTTGATTAATTTAAAGCCCAAGACAGGAATGATTTAAGGCCCATCACACAAAATTGGTAAGAGAAGACTTAACCCATTTTACGCAGAGCGGAAAATAAATTTTCCACACGTAAAAGTTACTTTTCTTGGGTAATTAGAACCCAGTAAACACAAATCCGTTGTCAAAAAACATTCTAACTATTTTAGTTATGCCAGCTAAGACTGTTCGACTAGTCGAACAACGGCCAATTTTAGCCCACCCACAAGGTTGGGAGTGATCGGGAGTGATTTACTTAATATAGTATAAACAATTTAACAATTGGCTTTACTATGTCTCAGATAGAATTTTTTTTTAAAACATGTAATTCTGCTTTTCGTCTAGTCGAACAGCGACGTGAAATGGGTTAAAGAAGACTGAGAGATTAGCTTGCCCTGGAATTGTCTGTCTATTCTGGTTTTGGTTTTGTAATCCTGATCAAGAATATTTACACTTTTTTGAAGTCGGCAGAACTTTAAACCGAAATCATAATCACATGAATTAATTTAAATGATTTATAACTGGCAAACTAAATCAATTGCAATTAAATTATAAAGAATTAATCTATGTATATCTAGTTTAGATATATTTAAACGAGGAACGAAGACAGTGATTTCTGAGATTCTACTGTGGACGCTGCCGAAATTATTTGATCACTCTCGGAAACCGTTTATATCTTGTACGACTTGTTTTACTCCTACAAGTCATTCAAGCCCGACTGTAATATTTTCTGTACCAGCCAAAAAAATGTCATTCTAAAAAGCCAACATTTTGGTCAAAACAAGTAAGGCTCGATAAGTAATGATGAGTAGAATTACCCTAGTACATAACTCGTAAATACATAACTTATAAAATTTGTATATAATTTCCTATTAACATAAACGTATCTATATTAGTCACGCGGGAATCACGCGTGATTTCTGACCGTAGGCCATCTCAATTACATCGTTCCTCTCATAGCAAGCTCCAATTGGGAAATTACCCTCGCTCTCTTTTCCGTAAGATTAGTAGCAATTGCTTCTCTCTCGTAAGATCTACCAATCGCTACGGGGTTGTTGTTCTCGTTGGTTTTTATTTTCGTTTACGTATAGCTCTAATATCGTTCATCTGATCGAAAAACGATGAATGGCGGGTCGATTCAAAATAAGTAGAAGAATATATGTCTAGAATGTTCGAACTATCTATCTTGAAAATTGTGGGCGTTATTTCGTTTTTTTTAATTTAAACTTGATCTGCCTGCAAGTATAATAAATATATGTTCCATACACCTCAAACCTCTTTCTCTTACCATCTCTGAGATCCCTTCGTTCATACGGACAGACGGACAGACAGACGGACAGACGGACATTGCTATATCGACTCGGCTGTTGATGCTGATCAAGAATATATATACTTTATAGGGTCGGAGATGCCTCCTTCTGGCTGTTACATACATTTGCATAAACCCAATATACTCTGTGTACCTTCGGTACAGAGTATAAAAATATTTTTTTAGCTTTTATAATTATAATTTTTACAAATAAGAAATGTTTGTTAAAATACAGTTTAAAGTAACTTTAATTTGTGAACTTATTTTTACATAATTCAATTGGAAGATCTTTCCACGAAAAATTCTCAATAATCGTTTTTTTTTGTGGTGTTTAATTCACTTTTTCGTGAAAAAACGGCTGTAGCTTAGGCCAACAAGCCGATAAAAGTGCAACAAAATTCGTAAAAATAGGTTGGCTATATGCTAAAATAATTGTTTTAATTTTACGATTTATGCACTAGGTTGTAGATGACGGTTTATTTTGAAAAATTTGCTATAAATTGAGAAAAAATTATCTTCAAGGTCCAATTTAGTCACTTTCGGGTTTGCTAATGCGGCTCGCTTGATTTTTTATGGCTGCATTGATGTATGTAGTATCGCATAAAATTTATAAACCTACAAATTTGTGCTTGGTGTGACCCCCATAAGCTAAAAAAAACAGCAAAATGGTTTTTCCGCGATTTCTCGAAAACAAGAGCTGATGGAGAAAAACCGAGACCAGTTTTGGAATCAGGCCACAGAACAGGAACAGAATTTTGCATCGAGAAGGCCAGAGCGAAATGGCTGTTGCCCTGTGTAATGCAAAACAAAATTATCGGAATTTTTTATTTTTCAAAGGTAGAAGACCCCCTTAAGAGAGTTTTTGATAGAAAATCAGGAACATGTTTGCTTCTATAAATTGATGAAACTTCAAGGGCATAGAAAAATTGGCTTGCTACTATTTTGGTTCCTTTGATTTCACCTAAGCCAAGTCGCTGACACGCCTATATACTAATCTTGCCTATTGCAGTTTATTGCTTTATGCGACGAACAACAAACAGCCCTGCAATAATGCAAAGATCTACCACTTGAATTTAAATTTGATTTATTTTTTTGTCACGTGTTTTTACCTTTTCCCCTTACTATTCAAGCTTTTAAATTAGGTTAATTAGTTTGAACAAATCCCGTTAGTGATGACACTTGGGTGTGCTGGCTTGAGTAGTTAACTCATCTATAAGAACTAATGATGCGTTACAAGTCTTATTTAACCTTTTTGCCAAATAATTGATATAGAAAGCAATTCCCTTGAGTGAGTATCAGTTTGTTGTCTCTCTCTGTCTCTCTCTCTCTACTGATTTAACAATTGAAGTTAACCGCCGTGACAAATGAGCCGTGGCTCCTGAGCACAGTCCTTCGGTATGATAAATGGCAGCGCACCCTCGTTTTAATCCCTGTCACAAATCAACAACCAACAAACAACAGCGACCATTTGACCGATTTTATTTCTCACTCACAATCGAGCCATAATTGTCACACACAACAGGCAAAGGCAAACTGTTGATCAGCATAATCTGGACAATCGGGAACCCAGTCGGCAGGCGACACCTGTCAACGGCCAGTTGGCCAAAGTAGAAGAAGAAGAGGAAAAGTTGTTTGGGGTCAGGATTTATGTGCGTCAATGCGGAATCCATTAAGTCAAAGCTGCTGGACGACGCGTGCATAACCTTTTAACATTTATTGAAGTTTATTGAGGCTGGTAACCGGGATCCGTTACCCGTGGCTTTCAATTGGTATGCGTTGGACAGCGCCTGGTTGGCCATTACTCAATAGGCCAAGGAGACAAGCTTACTACCGAGTGTGTGTGTGTGTGTGTGTGCGGATTGTCAACAAATTAATCAATGTTTATTTGCTAAGTAAGTTCGCCCCTCAAGGCGGCCAAAAGAGGCGGCGCGTTGTGCTAATGTTTTGTTTCCTTTCGCCATTTCCTGCTTCCGCTAAATGTGTGTGTGTGTTTGCTTATGTGTAGCTTTGTGTCTTTGTATTTGTGTAACTAATCGCGTTAATAGAGTGGATAATGCGCCTCAGGTATGTCGGATGGTGCTGCGCCTACGAATGCCTTTGGTAAACGCAAATGTCGCGTTGCTTTAAGCCAATGCATTGAAAGTGTTTTTGCCTTTGTCCACAGACACGTGTGTGTGTGTGTGTGTGTGTGAGTGTCTGATTACACGCTGCTTTTGATGTTGTTATTGTTGTTTGTATGTGTGCAGCAGGGCGTATGCGTAATATTCAATTTAGCTAAATTACAGAGAGACCCAATAAAGGTTCTTTTCCCCTTATTGTGTTGAGTCTACAAAGGTAATTGCATGTGATTAACACAGTTTGATTGCCATCGATTGATGGGCGTGGCCCTAAAAAGAGCAATAAATATGACAACAACAAAAAATGGGGACTCAATTTAATGAAATAATTAAGGTCTTTCATAAAGCAATTTGGTATGTGGTCGAAAACTTAATCAAAGGAAATTTTGTCTTGCTTTCAAGAAAGAGTATAGATTAAACTGCGATGGACAGAAATAATAATCTCTTATAGAATTAGTCGGGATTTACACCCTGAAGCAAACTTCATGAAGTTTTCTTAGTAGGCGTGGAATTTAGATGAAATCTTTTAGACCTTTTAAACGAATAGTAAAAAAATACATTTAAATCTCTCGCCTACTAAGAAAACATCATGAGTTTGCTTCATCATGAAAATCCCATCTTAGTCCGTGTTTACACAATGAAGTTTGCTTCATGAAGCTCTCTTCGATTTAGATTTGAAGCATCTTCAAAACTTGATGCACATTTACATGAAGAAGTTTGCTTTATGAAGTTCGATTTCAATTCGCCTGAAAGCACGAGTTATCGATAAGCAAATAACCCACAAATCAACTCTGCACCAGTTCAATCGGAACAAAGCAAAGGAGAATTATCGAAAAGCTTCACGCCACGGTTGGCCATGAAGCTGTGCCAGTTTCGGCTGCCCCTCTTCACATCTTTCCCACAAACAAAAACTTCATGAAGAACTTCATGAAGGAAACTTCATCGTGTAAATGCGGACTTAGAAAACATCATGAAGTTTTCTTCATCGTGTAAATCCCGACTTAGCTCTAAAGAGGAAAGCGATTTTAATCCGCTTGAAAATTATTGAAGATTCTTAGGACCGACACTCAGAATTTTCTAAGTAATCTCTGTTATACTGGGACAACTTTTATCTGCATAAAAGCAGGACAAAGAAAGAATCCTTTTAATAATTTATGCGAAGGTACCTTACTAAAGTATTTAAGGTTTATGTCAGTTATGCCCCCCTAATGACTAGACATCGGATTTTTCAAATTTGCATATTTTGAACCACTTGTCCGATTTAAGTTCTGATTGCACACATCTTATTTGTATTGGAAAACGATCGAATTCTGCTAAAAACACTTTTTTGAATATTTTGCATATTTACATATTTTTATATGGAGGACCAATCTGCCTTCCTGTCACACAATACTTCTATGCCAATGCTTTTCGCTCTACTTCGCTATTTCTAAAAGTGCACATACAAAACAGATTTCGGTTGGGTTCTTAAGCCCTATACGGACCTGCGAAATAAGTAATTTAAATTACTTCCGCACATACTACGTCGTTTAAATTTCGTGGTATTTTTCAGTTACCAGCGCATTGGTCACACTACTCGATTGCTGTTGAGCATCTACAACTGTATTAAAACTTTGATTATTCGTCTTAAATTTAATACCAGCTGTTTTGCTAATGTCGTCAAGGCAGAAGTAAAGTCGTCAAGGCAAAATATCGAGACAGAAGAAGTAGTTTGCAACAATGTTTCTTTAACTGTTTGAAGTATCTTGATTTCCACTGGCTATTAACAAAGAATCCATTCATGTGCTGTAAAGCGCAACAGAACTTTTCAGCTCCGTATGGGCGCAATGTAAATGGTGAAGGAATCGTTACTTCTGATTCTTCTTCTACAAATTTTGTATGAAACTTTACGTTACTTCGCAGGTCTGCATGGGGCTTGATGGTTTTAATTGGGGAGAACATTTGATATTTATTTGAATATAAAATTCACTGTATGTTGCGAACTTTACCGACCACCATAAAAAGTTTATTATCTTATTTATGTAATTTGCCGCAAAACAAAGCCTTAATTAAAGCAACATAAATGGAAATGGTCTATGGTGGACCGATAGATATTGGGAGGTAGAATATATGTATTGAAGGTTCGAACAAACTATTTTCAAAATTGTGGACGTTATTACTTTTTTTTAATTTTCGGTGGGCGTGACAAAAATCCGAAAGATCAAGTTTATCCTTCTGCAATCATAAGAAGTTTTTGTTCCATACATTCAAACCTCTAGCTCTTATCATCTCTAAGATCTCTGCGATCACGGGATATACGGGCATGGCTATATCGACTCGGCTGGTGATGCTGATCAAGAATATATATTTAATAGGGTCTTTCGGTTTCGGTTCTCAGTTTTAATCGGTTCTTTTCGGTAAACGTTTCCGGTTTAAGTCCCCGGTAGAAACAGAGGGACGAACAAAGCTCAATCCACTAAGCTCGTCGTCCTAATAAAGAAAATATATAGTTTATGGGGTCGAATATGACAATTTTTATGTGTTTCCAACTTTTGGAAAAATATATATACACTTTTCAAGTGTGGAAAAACAATTCAAGTCAAAATTCTATGATCAACTACAAAGTAAAACTATTAAAAATATTTTGCATATTTTTCATATTTGCATATGCAACATATATATGAACATTTATTGGATATGCAGTTTTTAATAAAAAAGTAGACACTTTTATTAGTATTAATCCAAATTTTCACTTCAATCCGTCTTTATTTAAAAAAGTGCATAAAATCCGATGTCTACTAATGGCACTGTGATAGTTTTTTTTAAAAAAAAAAAAAAGATATGACCGAACTCGTCGATTTCCCCCAATTTCGAGTCCTAGGAATCGAACTGCATCATTACCTTTTAGAGTTGTAATGATGGTTTCGTACGAACACTTTTTCTTAAAGTTCTTTACGAAGTTAAATTTTTTTGTAAATTCCAAAAATATGATATTTTATTCTTGTGAAATCTAAATAAATAGATTTAAATGTCCTCTAATTTAATACATTCACAGTTTTTCGATAGCATTGCTCATTCAAAAGTTATAAATTAAAATCAAAAAAATTTTAAAAAAATTTTACATAATTTGTTGAACCAAAATGACTTTAAATTAGGAAATATTTAGAAAGAAATCAAGTTATTGTTGGAGAACAAAAGAGAATTAAATTATGATTTAAAAAATAATTTTATTGTTATTTTACTTAATATTTGGAAATTTTAAATAATTTGTTGTTAAAAATTGATATCTAAAAAATTTTGCAATTATTTTAGTTTTTGGACCATAACTTTTTAAAGCGCAATGATATCGAAAATCTGTAAATGTAGTAAATTAGAAGACATTTAAATCTATTTATTCAGATTTCACAAGAATCAGATATAATTTTTTTACAATTTAGAAAAAAATTGTAACTTGATTAAAAACTTAAAAAATTTTTTTTTATAAAGCCATCGTTATAATTCATATAACTAATGATGCAGTTCGATTCCCAGGGCCCAAAATAGGGGAAAATCGTTCAAAATGGTCATGTCTTTTTATTCGACTTACAGGACTTTACAAGCTTGACAAGCGAAGATCGGTTACTCTCTGTACAAGCGCATTGGTAGCAAAAACAAAGATGTACTGCTCAAGGGCGTTTCCAACATTTCAGGACAGCAGGAAAAAAAAAATGTTTTGTCCTAAGATTATCTTTCATTTGATGTAAAAACAAAACAGCTAAATCTTAAGAAACTCCCACCTCGTTTACCAACCGCAGCTAATACATGGCTACACCACATCGAAGCCTTAAACCTACGTCTTCTGGTCTAAGTCTAAGCAAAAACAAAAAAAAAATGTTATGCACATGTAGCACGGTCGCCATAATCGCGTGGGGGTAACCTCACCAGACAGATTTTCTTTCCCATATATGTGTATGCATGTGTGTGTGTGTGACTAATTAATTGCCACCACGTTGAAAGTATTATTTTTAATTGTGTGTTTATGCATGTACGAGGCAGAAACTTCAGACTCGTTTTGGTTGCTAGCCAAAAACCATTGTCGTAGCACAACTGTTGGCAAGCAGGCTCAGTAATACACACACACACACACACACACAACGTTACTTTGCGGAATAAACTCTGGCTGTGCCTTTGCCGCAACTCTAATATTTATGAAAATTATCCTTTCGCTGTGGCTTTTTAAGATGCTCATAATTTATATTTAAGTTCAGTTTAAAATGTCGCCTGAGTTATGAGACACAACCAAAAAATATGCGTTCATATTTAATGGCGGAAGCTGTTTAGTGTCGCGCCTTCACACATAAATCAACCCCCCAAACCATTTTCGATATGTGCTCAAGTGTCAAAAAGGATGCACCCAACTTTAATTGGTTACCCAAAGCGAGCAAATAAACCCGCAACGCCATTTCGGTGTTCAAATATTTGCCTATCGCCTGAGACTTTGAGCTGTTGGCTGACCAGTTAAGTCAACGCCAAGCCAAGGCCATTAAATAAACGCAGCGCGCACTTTCGAGTGGTTTGTGCAAAAAGCGCAGTGCACCAAAGTAATTTCCACTTTGAGCCATTAAAATGGCAAGTCCCCCGAACCCAGATGGAGGTGGAGGCGTTTTGCATCTTCAGTCAGGCAGAGCAGGAGAGAGAGAAAGAGCAGGAGCAAGTGGAATGCACACCGGATATGAGTGTTTAAATTTATCGTTCAAAGCCTTCGATGTTTGCTTCTGTTTGTGTACATAAATTAAGCTTGCCTTTGCTACCTATTAGGCATGGGAGTTGAGGCATCAAAGCAAATGACAAACCAAAACCCAATAATTGAGTGCCATGTGGTTTGGCGGAAGTTGAATATGTACACTAGAGCTTAACTGTGTTTTAGGGAAATTTAAGTTCATACCCATCAAAAACGATTGTTTTAGCATTTAAGGAATTTTGAAGAGATCGAAAAAATTGATCATTTAAAGCTGCAAGGACGGGGCTATACGATTAAGCACCTAGTCCCATACAGAGGTGAGAACAAAAAGGATCACTTGGAAGCAAAGGCAGTCATGTACTTAATCAATATCGTGACTAAGCTTACCAACTCGAAACATATTTAGTTCGCCTTCCACGATGTTTTGTCGTTTTCGTTTTAGATCAAAAAGTTGACAAGCTTAAAATAAAACTCGAACTGGCATACGTGTCGTATGAGTAATATTTTCAAAGACTTTGAGACTTTGAAGAAAAAACCTTGTTTACGTTTCCTACATTATTTTTTCTTATAAAAACTGTTTAAGTTGAGTATTTAGCTAAATCTCTACCCATAGCACGAAAGAATTTAAGCCAACCGATAGAAGCTTTCGTGACAGCATGAATTGGTTTTAGGTTGGAATTTGGTTGAAGCGATCGTGACACCTCTCTTACTAAGACCCAATTTATCGAATATTTTTGCTGTTTCGTTTGATTTTGTAGGAACAACATCGGTTTATCTTCACTCAAAAAATTATTGTACACATTACGTTCCAAAAAAAATGGATTTTGGCTTATTGTACTCAATTTTTTTTTATTTTTATAATTAATATGTAACAAATTCTTCCATTTCGGAAGAGAAACCACCAAGCCTGCAAACTTTCAAAATTTTTAAAAAGGTTCATGGTTTGAAACCCGTGAGGAATCTTTGTGTTCGTTTCCCAAACCTCGTTCCTGGAACCCCTGAACCCCAGGTTGCTTTAAACCTCGGATCATTTGGAAAAAAAGAAAGACAAAGAAATGACGCTACGCTCATTCAGATTATGAGGCTTCTCTCTTTTGAGTAAATTTTTGGGATTACCATCACATTTAATACCAGAGGTCTAAAAAAAAAGAGCTAAAATATAACTCGTGTTTTTAAAATAATTCTAAGAATCCAGGATTGGAGAATTCTTACCTACTTGGTTAGAAAAAAATCCGGAATCGACCCAATTTTGACATCGGTTGGGATATCTTGGATTTTTTGTTTGTTTAGGCTTTTATTTGTACTCTTAGATAAGAAAGAACAATCTTTAGTGTTGAATATGCTTGTACAACTAATACCTGGAACAGGTTTTAAGACCTTTCCAAACTTTCAAAACATTATTATGTCCTCTTGGAAAATTTTAGAAAATAACTTTAATATCCTTGACGGAATTTGTTTTTATACATTTTCATTGCTCTCATAAACTTTTATTACAAATTTCTTTAGTCTGAAAAATTGTTAATATTATGAACCGATCCTTCTTTTTTAATAAGTGGTCCGGTTCGGGTTCAGGTTCAAGAGTCAAAAATTTAAAAGGTTCATGGTCCGGTTCGGGCACTTCGCAAAAATCCGAATCGAACCGGTTTTCAGGGGTTCGGTTCGGGACCGGTTTGCAGCCTTGGTAACCACTAAGATCGGATAGGCTAATCGTTATTTTTGAGACGATCTGAATGAAATTCTGATTTTTCGTACAATGGGCTTATTAAATGAGAATATACCCATGTGTACTATAAATCGCTTTCGACCCCAAAAATGACCCAAATCGTATGGAAATTGGCAGCTGAAAGAAGAATTGACGGCTGAACTTGTTGCTGATCCTCACAAATAAACACACTTTGCGCAGACAAGAGTGCATTACAACCTTCTATTTTATCTTTAAAGTTCAGCTTTAAGTTAAGAAAAAAATGGAACATTTTAAAATATTTTAAAATCCATCTCCAAGGTCAGAATATGTACCGATCTTTATTAAATAAATTTACAAAAAAATGTATTTATTGTTTTTAGAGAAAAAACTTCTTAAAATAAGTCCTTACAGCCCGTGATCAAAAATTTAGGGGCAATTTTTAAAACTTTATAGCAATTTAAGGTGATTTTCAAAAATAATTTTTTTTTGGGTGTATCGTAAAAATTGTGTCAGATACACGTATGTGATTTTCTACAATTGGGGAAGAGGCAGGGGGCTTGGATATAATTCAAAATTAACTTGATCTAAATGTTACTATATGATAACCCTGTTTTACTGACACATTCTCGACAACACTCTCTGAATGTTCTAAATGTTAACATTTGTTCGGTGTACTTTGAATGTACATTCGTGACAAATGTTGTGATCGAAATGGTCCTCGAACTGTTTATGTATATGTATTCCAAATTTTTGTCACAAGTCAACAGGCAAGGCAGGGAAGTATATTTTGTTTAAAAATTTTTAAATGTTTTTACTTGGTTGTCACTTTGATCATTCACGTGTAACCGAGATGGACATTCGTCAGTGGAATAAAAAAACATTCACATTCGAGAACGTTGTTGAATGTTTGAAAATAAAATTTTGTTGAGTTCGCGATTTAATTTTTAATTTGCGTTATTGCCCAATAATATTTACAACAATTTGCTTAAAGCTAGCAGTTTTCTGTAAATCAGTAAAAAAGTATAACAATTTATTTTTCAATTTACATTTTTTGAGTATTAAATTTAGATTTACCCAAGGAAATATTTTTTGTTTACTTTTCACAGATATAAAGGTCAGATGGTTTAACTTAACAAATTTGGCTGAAGAATAACTTCTAACATTTCCTAAAAAATTCATACGGACGAAAATGAAAAGACGGACATGGCTATATGGCCAAATTATTTCTCTCGCTAATTATGTTAAGAGTTTAATTATAATAATTTCATTTGAATTAGTTTCAGTGATTTACCGTAGTAAATTATTTTCCACTAAATCGCTTACTCTATAGCTAAGCCCAACCGCTTGAACCTCATTAACATTTGTTAATAACCTGTATAAGGCACTTTATTTTAAAACTAAATACTCACTCGATATGTATTTGCCCTGCCTTTTGTTCAATTGCCGGGCACCGCAAAAACCTCACTCAAAAGCAATTTAAATGCTCATTACGGCTTTAAACAGCAACGGAAATTAATTGAATTGCCGTTTTTCGACCGCAGAATACTCACTCACACTCACTCTTACGCTTACTTATAGAGAAGGCATCCAGCTAGGCCGCAGCCGCAACCGATACGACACTTGAACAAATACCCAACAGACGGCGTTGCCTTGGGGGTACAACTTACTATATCAGCATTAAAAAGCGGGAGGGGTACAAAGTCGCTGTCAAACGAAAGCCGCTTGGTTTTAGTAACAGGAACAACAACAACAAGCAATAAGAATAATCGCATCGATTGCTTTGCTTATTTCATTGTTTTTTTTTGTTTTTGCAATGCAAATTAAAGGCAAAAGCTAAGTAAAACAAAAAGCTCAACTAAAGGACAACCCAATAATACTTCATACTCACTCACACACCGATGACAAACGGTTCAGCCATTGATCCGCTTAGCGTTAATTGCTGGAATTTCATTTATCGACGCAACTTTCATTGAGGTTCGTGGTGGTGGCTTTAACCCATTGAATTTTCCCTCACAGCCATTTAAATGTTACAAATCTGAGCATTTTAAATCAATTTCACCCATTTTCGCAAAGAATTCAAATTTCTCGTTTCTCAAACTCTTTTACTTGTGAAGTTTTAAGGTGGCAACGCAAATTGTAAAGTTGAGGCAGAAAATAATAAAGTGCTACCCACAAACTGATTTCGAATTAATTACAAATTCTCATTAGACTTCTTTAGTGCCAAAGACATTTCTCAGATTTAAACTAGTTTAGTACCGGTTCTATTTCCGGATCGGCATAATTATATATAGATTGATTGACAATGAATTCCATATCTTAGCATTGAATCAATTATTAAAATTTACAAAACATAATTGTACTCTGTATTGAAGGTTCGAAGAGTTCGAACAGCCAGAAGAAAGCATCTCCGACCCTATAAAGTATATATATTCTTGATCAGCATCAACGGCCGAGTCGATATACCCATGTCCGTCTGTCTGTCTTTCCGTATGAACAAACAGATCTCAGAGATGGTAAGAGTTAGGGGATTCAAGTGTATGGAACATAAGCTTCTCAAGATTAGTTATGATTTTTGCCACGCCCCCTGCCTCCCCCGTAATTTGGAAAAACCTCATATCTTCCACAATTTTGGAGTAAGGTTATTTGAACCTTTTAGACATATATTCTACTCATCATTACCTATCAAGTCCCCATACATCGTTTTCCGTTCAGATGAACGATAGTAGAGTTGCCACCCCCACAATTTGCAAAACACCTCAAATCTCCCACAATACGTGGGTTGCTATTTAAGTTTCTGGCCTAGGTCACTTCTAGCCATTGTAGGAGCAATTTGCCTTTTCCCAAAAAAAATTTGGACTTTTATCGATAAAAGCTCCATACAACTCTTTCATGTGTGACCACGTTTGATATCGATTAACGATTAATCAAAAACTTACCTCGGCAGAAAAATGGAATTAACTCGTGAAAATTTTCGTGCAATCATTTTTCACAACTTTAGACGTGGATTATCACGGAATTTGACAATCGCTCAAGAAAAGGCTCGTGTGGATTGGTGCAATGAAATTTTGAAAAAATATAATCGCGGTGTTTCAAAAGACGTTTATAAGATCGTCACAGGTGACGAATTATGGAGCTATGCTTATGAGCCCGAAACAAAACAGCAATCGACCGTGTGGGTCTTCGAAGACGAGCCAAAATTTAACGAAAGTCGTTCGTGGAAGAAGCACTTCGAAGCAAATGGTCGCCTGTTTCTTCGGTAAAACTGGTCATGTGGCGACTGTTCCGCTTGAGCAACGTCGGACGGTCAATTCTGAGTGGTACACCACAATTTGTTTGCCTGAAGTCTTCGGAGAAATTCAAAAAACGAAGAAGAGAAGACAGATCATTGTGCACCATGACAATGCGAGCTCTCACACATCAGCTCACACCAGCGCCTTTTTGACCGCCCAAAACGTCGAATTGATGGGTCATCCGCCTACAGCCCTGACTTCTTTTTATTCCCGCACATCAAGGGAAAAATGCGTGGTCAACGATTTTCGTCGCCAGAAGATGCTGTTGAAGAGTTCAAAAACCATGTTTTGGAGGTGTCTCAATCGGAGTGGAAAAAGTGCTTCGACAATTGGTTTGAGCGCATGCAAAAGTGTATAAATCTTGCTGGAGAATACTTTGAAAAACAATAAAACCATTTTTGGTCATAAATATTCGCGTTTTCATTATTAGGCCATAAATATATATAGCAACCTACGTATTAAAATTATTTTATTCAAATCTTCTAAACATATAATCTACTCATTATTACTTATCGAGCCCCCATACATCGTTTTCCGATCAGATGAACGACAGTAGAGTTGCCACCCCCACAATTTGAAAATAATCTCATATCTCCCACAATTTTAAAGATAGATTGATCGAACCTTTTTGGCATATATTTAATCATCATTACATATCAATCCACCATACACATTTTCGAGATCAAATTAACGATATTCGAGGTATAAGGAAAACAAATAAGTTTGTGTTATCAGTTATATACAAAATGGTACAGAGTATATACAGTCGGGCTAGACCGACTTTCTTACTTGTTTTAATTGAATTCGAAAACAGACTTGATTGATTTATATTTATTGAAGCAAAGGCTGTAAAAACTAAAATATTTCAATTTTATGTAAGCTGCAGAAATTTAATTGTCCTATTTTGCTCTGCCTTTTTTTTTTTTTGGCAGCAGCTCTAAAAACTTTTGTCGGATAAGCACATTTCCCCCTGCAAAAACTTTGTCCAAATGGCCAAAAATTGTGTGCCGGCTGATTAAAAGTGCAAGGCGTGAGAAATGCAGTGCACAATAAATTGAAATGATTTGCATTCAAGCAAAACCAAATGGCACTTGGTTCGCTCCCATTGTTGTTGTACTGGGGTTGCCTAAGCTGTATTACTACACTGATTGTAGTTGTTGTTGTTGTAGTTGTTGTTGCGCGACCATTGCTGCGAGCGCATTTTGGATTTATTATTATGATTTGAAAGTGCATAAACCACTCGAGGGCGATTCACAGTGCGAATTCGTTGCATAATTGGCACAATCAGCCCCAAAGGCGTACGATAGAATCGCAGACCACTCCAGTTTCATTTGAAAACTTTGGCCGAAGCCATAAAGAGCCTGGGTGCTTCAGGCTTAAGTTGCCCCAGACATCGCGCCATTCTGCAGGAGTGTTGATTTTTCAACGTTTTAATTAAGTGACAGGCGGACGGGGCGGGGCAACAAGTGCCGCCCCAGTCACAGTCCCCCAGCTCCTCCAGTCGCATAATGATGGCGCGGAATCGGGAGTTAGTCAACAAACAAATCGCTGGCAAAACAAACAGACAGAACTGGGCGACGATGTGGCCCCAGACAGACCAGATAGATAGTCTGTGATTGAAAGACGGTCTGTAACGTTGTACAGTGTGTACACGTGTGGCAGGGTCGCTCATTAAAATGCAACTGTGTGTGCGCGCGCCGCCAATGGCCAAAGGAACTGTGCAATAAAAAAAAAAAAAGCAAAAGCCAAGAGACCTGGAAATACATTTCGTTATATGCAAATGCAGACAAAAGTGAAAATGCACTCGAAGAAAAATTCTAGACAATTGTACTTGAAATGAGAATTTTGTTCTTTGATTAAGTATTTTTATACTTACTCTGTATTCTTTCTTTTCAGAGAAAATTAAAAAGACACACGAGCTAAGAGATTGAGAGAAGCTCGGCTTGGCCCTTTGGGGCTGTAACAGCCAATTTTTCCCGTTTCGATTTCGGAATTTGTAAATGTTCCCGTGTCCAAAAACCAATTGTATGATTGGGAGAATAACTTCATATTTCTATATATCTTAATTCGACTGTGTTGATGGCAAAATTAATTACCCAAAATCTCTAATCATTTCTTGAAAATAAGAATCTTTACCAATTCCGATTGATCGAATTCGGAAACAAGAACAGGCCTGAATAATTTAAAAAAAAATTGTACTTAAAATGAGAATTTTGTACTTGTATTAAGAATTTTTGTACTTAGTGCTATTTTGTAATATTTTGTACTTTAAACAAGCATAAAGAAGTCAAGTGAGCACACAAATGATTGAAATAAGTACAATGTAATGGATTTTAGAATGAATTTGGATGCAGAAAAAAACAGATTGCAAATTTTTGATTCTCTTTTTATGATCTCTTAGATTTTCATTTGATAGGTGATATTATTATTTAAAAGGAGTCCTTGGGAGGACTAACAACTAATTTCCTGTTTCTTTTAAGAAGGCTTCTGACTAGAGGTGGAGAACTATCGATAGTCGGCACCATCGATAGTCAACGATAGTTTTATAAAAACCATCGATAGTCCACGACAGTTTTCGATAGTATGTTTATTTAAACTCTCATGATTAAAAACGCAAAAATTTAAAATAATTTATTAAAAAACGACCTTAAATAAATTGTTTCCGTCACTTTTGGATTCATCTTTGATTAGATATAAAAACCATATAATTTTTAAGGAACTCTGATACTTGCATTTAAATAATTCTGAAAACCGTATTTTTTGATCCTACGGTCCGAAATACAGGTCATTCTTTTTTTTTATTGTTTGGACGTTGACTAACAATGCGCAGTAAACGTACTTTGAACCCCAGTTAAAATAGCAACCCTCCTTCCGCTGAACCGACCGTGGGACTCAGCCAAAAACGTATGTCCCAAAAAAGCTTAGGAAAATACTAAATTAAGGCAAACTACATGCTAAATACGTTCGAAAAGAGGTTTTGAAAGAAAGAAAGAGATTATTCTAAGCTAATAACTCGGTAGTGTTTATTATAATCAGCATAAAGGATACGAAACGGCTCATACATGCAAAGCATAGTTAGTAGTACCACGTTTTAGAGATTAGGGGATAAGGTGACGAGTCGGCTTAAAAGGAACACTAAGTTTAATTTGAGTTTAGATTTGGTAAATAACGTTTTTAAGCGCATATTATTTTTATATTATTTTTAAGAGAAGTGATGTGTAAAGCTAGCAAAAATACTATCTAAAACTATCGATAGTGCATGGCTACTATCGATGGCGTCTCGATAGCGCCCAACAATCGATAGTCCCGATAGTGCCATCGATAGTTCTCCACCTCTACTTCTGACTAGGGTAATTGAGTGTTCCTTAAGGGGGTCTTCTACCTTTGAACAGTGTTTTATGATTGTTTTTTGAAAAAAATTCTGGATAGAAAGTCATAAGAGCTTTTTCAGTTTGGTTTTTGGATTTGTGTTATTAATTAACTATATAATAATATTTAAAAATAATTTAGATTTCGAGGGCTGTTTCAAAAAGTTATCGGCCTGTCAATTAAGGTCTCAATAAAAAAAGTGTAGAGGTGGTAGCCATGATTCCGGGACTCCAGGTTATCGGAATTGAAAACGGTAAATGAGGTTATGATCAGAATTGATGTACTTCTGGCCCGTACCTCAATCATATTTTTCTATATTTCTTTGAAAAATTGGCGGCCGCTTAAAAAAAATATTTTAATTGATCAAGTTTTGTTGTTTTTGTTTAGTGTAAAAAAAATATTTAAAAAATTTTTTCCTCTTGATTGAGGTACGGGCCAGAATTACATCAATTCGCGCGATTCAACATGGCTGATAAAAATCGGTCCCGTAGAACTGGCCCAATCATGGCTACCAGGTCAAAAACGTTTCGGAACTTTTTGCACGTTGAAAATACACGTTAGCAAGAACATTGATCCACTAAAAAGGATATATCTGCTAAACTATTTCGAATATTTGAAAATGGTTTAAAGGGGATGAAAGGCGAATGTCCAAGCTATAATAATAAGGCAAAACAAAAAAATTGGAAAAAAAAATTTTTCAAAGGTAGAAGACCCCCTTAAGCACGGAAACCATTCAGAATGAATTAGACTGTGACTGACGCTCGACTGGCTATGGGGCTGAAAGCCACAGCATAAAGTGGCTATCAGAGAGTTTTGGGCATCTGGAAACGTTACTGTTACTATCCAAAATTTATTTGTTGAGTCAAGCATGATTCATGCTAAATTCAAACACACCCAAGTACAAAACAAAATAAAACTCCAACTGGCTTACTAATTTTTCTGAGTGTATCACAGAAAATAAATAGAAAAGCTAACAAACCAAAGCAGGTCGAGAATGAAAGCTTGAAATAATAGGAATTTACTTTAAAAAAAAAAAAAAACTTGGCAGAATTTAAAGCCATAACTCAGGGCCGGGGGCGGTATATAAACCAAATATCAAGTATACGCCGCTTGGGCTAATTATCAATAAAGCCGCGGGGCTTTTGGGAGGCTTTGACAACAAACAACAACAACAACCAGCTGAAGCAGAGGTGTGAGCAAATAATTAGCTTTTGTTTGAGCATCAATTTCTACCCCTGATAAAAAAATTTCAAATTTCATGCCTCTGACTTCCAACGGAGTCAAATGGCAAAGGTTATTGAGTTGCCCTTTTTACAAAAAAAAAAAGAAGAAAATTAATGAAACTTTAAGAAACTTCTAAAGCAATTTGGGCTCAGTCAGGGAAACACATGCGTTCATTTTTCGCTTAAATGTGGCCTTTATGAGCTTCAGTTTGTTTTTCCTCTCCTGGGCTAATCAGCGCAGCAGCTGGCAATCGACAAAACGCTTTGAGCAGCCTGTTGGGTCAGACAAACATCAATAAATTAGAAAATGAATAAATAAATAAGCTCTGAGCTAAAGAGAGAGAGAGAGAGGGGGGGAGCAGAGGGAAATAAATCACCTCAATAAATCTTTGAAACGCAGTTGTTATGGGACCAGTAGCTACTGCCACCCACCACCCTTGGCACATTTTTCTGCTTGGCATAAATATCCAACTATACCCTACTTACTTACATATATGTGTATATTTATGCATGCATGACATAAGTTTGTCCCTGCATGAGCATGAGGCTAAATGGCTGAGCTGCGCTTTTGCGACCATAGAAATGCTTTGTGCAAACTTTAAGCAAGTTCGGGAGCAACCGCAACACTAAAGCTCAATAGACGAATGGCGGAGGAGAGAGAGAGAGAGAAGCAGCGAGTTCCACTGGGCGGAGACAAATCGCATTAATTTCACAAATTTGACTGGTAAAAGTTTCGCTCGAGTGAGGCACTTGAAGTTAAACGCCACTTTAAGTCAAAGGATACAAGAGGCAACAGCAAACTGAGAAAATTTGTACGTAAACGGGTTAAGCGTGAGGCTTTATTTGCAAGTCGAGTGTGTGTGAAGCCAAAGGAATATAAAGAGAAATCCATATTGAACTTTTTTATGACAATATTCAAAACAAAAGGCGCTAAAGGGTTTCCTTAAAATAGGTCAAGAAATTGAGAAGAATTCTCTAATTAACACAAAATCACTAAAAACGAAAAAAAATTTCGCTGCAGCATAAAGTTGTTGTTGTCAATTATTAAATTAATGGCCTGAGCCTCGGCTTGCTGGGCATAGAAAAAAGAGCTCTTGTGTTCGGAAACCAAACGGAGAGACTTTTTTAGTTCTCTGTCATCAACAAAACATTTGGTCCTTCGAGCCGGATATTCTAGAAATTATTTCCACGCCCCATTAAGCATCAAAGAGAAGATCCAACTTTTCTGATTCTAGATTTCATTTTAATTTTTAAAATAATATGACTTTTATTTTCTAATAGGAAATCTTTAACTTTCTTAATTGTTGGTGCTAAGAATTTTTGAAAGTTTTCTTAAGCCTTTCATTCTAACAGTTTTTGCTATTTAGCCAGGCCGCAGCAGCAGCCATTAGCAAAATTGTTTAATTAATGAATTGCCGAAACTTGAGCACTGATTTTGTTCGCTTTTGGCGTATGCAAGTATTTAAAAAGGCATTCGTCTGATAAGTTTTTGGGACACAGACACACTCTCATTAAGAGAGTGAAGTAGACGAGGAGGCCAAATTGAGTAAATTAATCATACGCACTGTCGACGGCAGGCTGTAGGAGCCACAAGCTTGGCCAGCCACTCGACTGCACAGTAAATTTATATTTTGCATGCACTCAATTGGAATTTATGTGATTTGTGTGCTGTAGGACCTATTTGGGTTATCAACAACACGGCAGGCTACGCCCATGACTTTGGACTTTTGGCTTATGCCTGCCGGCAGTTTAGGAAGGCCTTTTAATTAGCTATTCCAGTAAGTGTGTGTGTGTGTGTGTGTGTGTGGGCAAAGTTTTGGGGGCGTTTAAATATTGTCATCATCATCATCAGCCTGCTTCTACTTTAAGTCTAGGCGTGACCCAACTTTTTTGGTTTATATATTTTATGTACTACTTTTTCACAACTTGTTGTGCCACTTTGTGTGCTACTTTTCAACCAACGAAAAAAAAAAAAAAAAGTGTGTGTGTGTGTGTGTTTGCCCCTGCGTTTACCTTTATAAGCGGCTTGGCGCAATTTGTGGTAGAAGAAGGTGGAACCCAACGCGATGATGTGTGCGTGCCCACGTAACTGTGGGCTGTGGCGGTACCTTCTCCTTCTCTGCCCTTTCGTCGTTGGTAATTTTCGGTACCTGTCGTCGCTTTCAACGCTTGGCAAAGCGGTTTATGCGGTTGCTTGTTATCATTTATGGCTTACACATTTGCGTATTTTGTTGTTTGTTGTAATTAGCTAAGCTAATGAAGTTGGCTAATTGTACCCCAAAACAATTTAGAGAAAGCCATAAAGATATTTAGCCACTAAAAGATATCTAAGCAGAGAGCGTCAACTCAGTTCATATAAGTTCAAACTATGCTGCTATAATAAGGCTATATAATTTATAAGCAACCTTTCTTAATTGTAGAACGTTGATGTTTTGGCGAGAAAACTTCAAACTTAACTTAGGAAGATTTTAGAATATACAACTGGGAGATTGTTCAAATAGCTGTATAGTTAACCCGCCTGACTTGAGGTGTTAATTGTGTCCCTGTTTTTAACTCACTGCATATACTAGCTATATACCCGGCGTTGTTCGGGTCCTTTAAAATTGAGTGGATATTTTTCTTTCACAAAATTACAGATATATATAATATTAATAATTTAATAATAATATCTAAATAAAATAACTTATAAATTTAACTTAATAAGAATGCAAATTTTGTAAAATATTAGCTAGTAAGTTAGGGAACATATTTTATATATAAAATTCGTTATACTGTCGTGACCATGCTAATCTTTAAGCCTCTGAAAATTATAAAAATTTTGATACCGTGATGAAAGCTTTAAAGTGGGAAAATATCTAACTTTGAAAGTGGTCGTTAAACAGTGAAATTTCAAATTCATATCAATAACCTGCACACCAAATTTCAAGTTCAAAGCTTCAATAATTTTTGAGATAGGGCTCTGAACCACTTTTGAGCCATTTCGGCGGATTCGGAACCGGTCTTGAACCATTGAAATATATGTCTCCATTTTACTATCCTACGCCTAAAATTGTTAAGTTCATAGCTTCAAAAAATATCTGAGATTTGGTTCTGAACCAGTTTTAAAGCGGATTAGCGGGATCGGAACCAGTCTTTAACCAGTGAAATATCTGTCTCCATATAAATAACCTACACACAAAATTTCAAGTTCATTGCTTAAGTAATGGCTGAGATATGGGTCAGAATCACTGTTAAACCGGTTCATCGGCTTACATTATATTCCTGTCAATCAGAAAAAAGTCATATGCTATGTCCCAAGTCTGAGAACCGTTTCGTAAGCAGATTGAAGCTAAATCTAAAAAATTATTTTACCTATGAACTTGAAATTTGGTGAGCGGGTTGTATTTATTTATAGAGTTAAATATTTTTCCCAATCAAAACTGGTTCCGAATAAGTTTCAACCGGTTCAAAAGTGGTTCAGAATAATATATCAGAAATTATTTATATATTGTGTGTATCAAATATTTATTGTGTAGGTTGGTAAAATAGAGTTCGATATTTTACTGGTTGAAGACCTGTTCCGAACCAGTTCACATAATTGATTCAGAACCATATTTCAGAAAAATTTTGTAAATTCGGTGTGTAGGTTGATAATATAAGATAGATAGATATATAACCTGGTTCCAAACCAAATAGATCCGGTTCAAAAGTAGCGCCTTATTATTTGAGAAATGAGTTCAAAATTCGATGTATTGGTAGGTAATATAAAGTGAAATGTTTTAATGGTTCAACAGCCGTTACGAACCAGTTTAAAAAAAAGGTTTAAAAGTGGTTCAGAGTTAAACGAATCACGGTGTGTCACGTGATTGTGAAAAAAAACTCAGGCTTTCGTGCGCATAAATTCGTAATACGTTAAAGTTATTCATCGTGAATATAAGTCAGGCAGAATTCATGAAATTTCGTTCCTATTGTATTTGATTTGATTATGATAGTCTAGTACGCCTTTATGTTGGCTTGTATTACATGCCAAATGACAAAATATTCACAATGAAAAAACGCCAACATCGGGGCCTACTAGATTATCATGTCTCATGCGTCGAACAGTGTGAACTCAGCCTTAATAATATTATACTATTTCTAAAACTGATTTGCTATTGATTTTGTGAATCTCACAGCTGCTTTATAGAAAGGGAATTAAGGTCTCTCCACTCGAAAATTCGGTGTGGTTTTCTGTGCAGCGCACACACACCTTCATGTCTCTCTAGTGCATTTAGCAAAAGTTTCAAAATTTCAGTTACCGCCACACCTGCTATATTTTCACCCATATGAAACATGCGTGGAATAACGGCCACCTTGCTGCAGGTTTCATGGCCACACTGATAAAAATACAAGAAAGTTATGTGCATAGATTTATTTGGCATTTATTTGATTAACTGTTACAGGCACACTTAAATTAGAATAAGACAACAATTCCGCGAATTACCAATTTCGTTTGCATTTGCAGCAAATATGATTTGAAAAATGTAAAAAAAAACTTATAAGTGGAAATCAAGGTAATAAATTGGTAGAACGACGAGGTACGGAAAAAAATCTCAATTGTGGAAATTGCTAGCGTGACTCAAAATTTAGCTTGATGCATTTTATGCAAAGAAATGTTGCCATGTTCATTTTAGCGTGGCACAGCTGGCTTCTTGTGACAGGTGTTTTTAACAAGGAGCAAGTGAAATCGTGATCATTCGTGGCCCCTCGTGCATGAATCGTGCGTCCAGAGATTTTTATTTCGTGAATCATGCGTTACCTTAAAGAGTTCTCTAGTTCAGAGCCAAATCTAAGAAATTATGAAAGTTATAATGCTCAGTATCCACTTCAACAAAACTGCTGCCAAAACAAAAATTTTGACACGCAAATTTTTATTTAACTTTTTTTTGGCGGAAGTGGATACTGAGCATTAACTTAAAATTTCTTGTGTAGATTGGTAGACACTTTTTTGGTTCAAGACCGGATTCAAACCAGTTTGAGCCAGTTCCAAGGTAGTTCAAAGCCTTATTATTTCAGCTATGAACTTAAAATTCAGTGTGTAGGTTGGTTCAAAAGTGTTACAATTTCATATCTCAGAATTTAATAAAGCTATGCCCTTCTAAACCCGAAATCGACCCAATTCCCATACGATTTTGGTAGTTTTTAGGGTCCGAAGCGGAAGCAATTTGTATAGCACGAGGGATTAACTTGAAATTTGGTATGCAGGTTGGAAATATAGATTAAGATATTTTTCCGCTTCAAAACTGATTCCGAATCCAATTGAACCAGTGTATTTCATTAAAGTGATTCCCAGCCAATTTAAACTTCTTTATAAACCTTTTTAAAACGGTATTCAAACATAACTTATAAGATCTCGAGCCGAATTAAACTTGCTAGCTTAATTGAAGAATATTTGGAGTTTATTTTAAAGCTCGAAAATTTCATTTCGTTTTCATATAAATAAGACTTTTATAATAAATATTAAAAGTATAGCCTTAACAACGAAAAATTTGTTCAAAAAATTCCGTTTCTTGTTTCTTTGTCAAAAAACGAAAATTTGAACAACAAATATAGACTTAAAAAATTAAGTTAAATTTTAAAAAATAATTTGTTTGCTTCAATTTTTCTACGTAAACTAAAAACACGTTACTTTAACCACTTGAAAGTACGGCACACTCAACGTAAACACGTTACACTCATTTAAAAAGTTGCAACTACGGTCAATTGAAATATCCTTGGCTGACATTAGTTTTACGCTAATGCGTTGACACAGAATGGCAAATTCGATTTGGCCAAACCAACCAAAAAAAAAAAACTTGCGGACAGCGCAAAGTTTTTACGAGTGCTCAAACCGAAGCAAAACTTGGATTTGCATAATACAGACACACATATCAGCACCCACACACACACACATACACACTCATGTGTGAATTTAATAGCAGCAACGACAAACGAGCAAACTCAAACTGCGGTTATTTAGTAAGCAGAGCGAACGCAAAGCTTTTGATGTACTTTATGCGCAAGCAATGAACTTTTAATGCGCGCATAGCCCAAAAAACAAGAACAACAAGTGATATTTCACAGCTAAGCACTTACAAACGCCCACACAGAAGCACAAGTGTACAGGGAGATATATAGAGAGAGGAGGGGAAGTGATGTGGGGCAAGTTCTTTTAGTTACATTTAGCGCATTGAATTTATGGCTAAAGAGAAGTAGTTGGGGAATAACTGTAGGTTGAATACAATACAACGTTCGAATTAATAAAAATAAATTTAAAATCTTTTTTAATGTCAGAAGACTTTCACCTTCATTCGTTTAATAATTCTCCATTACAGGTTTTACTCTTTTAATAGGTTCAGCTTAAAATTTGTTGCATTTTGAACCTTTTAATTCATTTGCAAAATTAAGCATAAAATTCTTCAGCTTAATCAAAGCCTATTTAAATGTAATTTTAATTTCAATACCATTTGCTTTTATTTCTGACATCAGCATATAAATATCTCACTATTCCATACCAATGCTGTGTTTTTTTGTGCTGAGTTGATGCTGTCACAAATGGCGTGATTGATTGATTGATAATGTCACTCAAAGCGCGCCACACGAAATAATAATAACATTAAGCTCTTGCCTCAAACGTGCAAATGTGTAAATAAATAAATAAATCAAATAAAAAATTATTGAATCAACAACATAAAATAATTAAATCAACATGAATGATTTAACGCTCCAAATGCGTTGCACAAAACTGTTGTGACATCCAGGACACACACACACACACACAACCACACATCGCACCTTTCTGCGTTGACAACTGCTGACAGGGACAAACAAAACAAAAAAATGTCACAAGAATAAACTAGTCGAGCATAGATATGACATTCTATAGAAAAATTTAGCAAAAAAAAAACCTAAAACCTGACAAATGAGAAAACTAAATGGCCAGCCAAAATAAAAATCGAAGGCTAAATTTATCATTTATTGCTTGCAGAGGTTTTTGAGTTGATAAATCCGCACAGGTGTGCTTTCAATTGCCAAACAACAAGATACAAAACACTCACTTGAATAATCCCAGCTTGGTCACGTTGCAATTCACAACTGGATTTAGCTTCGTCTTAGAATATGAGTATTGTTAATCAGGAATTTATCTATCTAGTGTTCTCTGAATTCGAGATGAACTTGTGCTGGTCAACCATTTACCTACAATAATAACTTACCTACTAATATTTGTCCAAATTTGAAGATATAGATAAGTAAACAAAGCCAAGAAATTGAGAGAAGCTCGGCTTGGGGCTGTAACAGCCAATTTTTATATTTACAAATAAGTAAACAAAACCTATTAGTTCAATAATAAAATATTTTGTACATCGAAGTTGAGTTTAAGAAACCAACAAATTTGGCGGTCCAGATTATATGAAGAAAATTTTTATCAACCGACCAATTTATTTTTATAAGAGCAATAATTCAAAAATTATTTTTGTTCTTTAAATTTTTTTATCAATCTTAACAATATATATAATGAATTCTTTATAAAATCATTACAAATTGGAAAATAAACTTATGTTATCTCAAATCCTGCCAAAAAAAAATGTATGTAAAAGGAGTTGACTAATTCGAAGAGTTTTGCAATTTCGTAATCCAAGTCCTGAATATAGCGCTATTTAATTACTAAAAGAGAGCGTAAATGAGCGGCTGGCCAGCTCGACTTTAAAATACCCGTTACTCAATTTACAATCTTTTATTAAACCACAAAATGTTAATATTCACTTTTAACGTTAATGTTAACATAAAGCATTAACATTTTATTGTAACATAAAAATTGTTATGTTAATATTAAAATCAAATGTAAAGATTAACACTTAGGGCCGATTTCACATCTTCTAGATGGCTATCTATATCCTATTCCGTCATATAATTTTATACATTATCCTTCCATCTCTTTCACATCAGTTTTAAATTTTTTACTTTCGCTAAATTGTAGTCTTTTTCCAGGTACTGATTATGTGCCTTCGTGCATTTTTAAATTAAATTGTTTACCCAATATACATATATACTGTTTTGTAAATCGTTCAAGCAGTCTGTATTTCCTACACTTTGGAAACATCTAATTCCCTCACATAAAACGGAATCACGCTCCGACGTTTCCAATTATGTGGGCATTGCGAAACTAACTGCTATACCTAAACTCTTCAAACAGCTAATAACATCTTAGCTACAAGACTATTGTTGTCCTCTCATTTCGCCGTATCAGCACTTTTTTGTCAAACTAACTAAATTAACCCAGGGCCGGACTTGGTCGGCAGGTTGAAAATTTTTGGTATGCAGATTCAAATTTGGGTATCTGACAAAAATTTCCCCATCTTTAGTTTTGTCCTAGCGCTCATGTTATTTTTAATGAAAAGTTAAACTATTTTGATCGTAAGCTGTTTTAAGACAATGGACCATGCTTAAATTCTGAAAAATTCTAAATAAATACTTTGTAAAATTCGATTCAATAAGACCACTGTTTTTAACGAGGCAAACCGAAGCTTGTATAAATCCGCAAAATTTTTAACCTTATTTATTTTCAACTTGTTCAATTGCTTTTATTTGTGGGGTATATTCGCCATGGTTTGTTAAAGCTCTTTTATTTTCCAGATTTTTAAAAAAATGTGATGGGTGGTTAAATCTAAAAGCAGTACATTGCCATATTATTAGGCAGGCCAATCTTGTTGATATAAAAAATATACATATGGAAATTCGGTAAAATAGATCTTATTAGAATTTTTAACGCAGATTAAATTTTTTTACAATTTGCAGTCAAAATCGTACAAAATTAGAAATTTTGGAAAGGAAGGGTGTTAGATAGTCGCTATGTTGGAGATCTTTCTGAAAACTTTACAAATTTTAGATATATAAATGCTAAATAAGAGCTAGATATCTGTTTAATTGTAGGAATTAATTAAATTTTTTATTTTCGGGGTCGGTTTGGGGGCGCGGCAAAAAATTTAAAACAAACTTGATATGCGTGCAGAGCTACTATCAAAAACTGTAGTCATTTGATGAAGACTATTGTAACATTATAATGCACTACATAATTCCATTATCTCACAAGAATTGTGTACAAATGGAAATTGCAACAACAAAAATGTATACTTTTTTCTTTCCAAAAAAATCAAAATATTTTCTTCATAGTTTTGCCTGTTTGAAATTCATGCCACAAGCTGAACGGCTATGGTATTTGTATAAGTTTAACTGGCAATATTCGAAATATGTATCGACTGACATTGTATAAATATAAATTGCCATAGTGAAAATGTATTTGAAAAATTTGCATGTTACTCTAACCCACAATTCAGGCAGCAAATAAAAAAAAAGAATGAAATAAATTCGAAAAAAATAAAAACAAGAAAATTGTCAGAAATAACGCAGCGGATATTTGGTAGCCAACAAACAAATAAACGAAAAAAAAAGAAAAGCTGCACTGAAATGGCCAGAGGTAGCTATAAAAAATCACAAAATGGAAATGAAAGAAAGAAAGAAAATAAAACAGAACAGAAAGGCGGCCGTAACTTTAATCAATATTGAAGCTGTTTTTGAGGCCAATAAATCATTTCATAATCAATTTCGCCGCTGACATGATGCAGCGAAAAAGAAAAAGCGGGCAGCACATGGACAAACACAAAAAACTTTTTTTTGCCACCTTGCCAGTGTGCGTTTGGGTGTGTGTGTGAGCGCAATAAACAAACACACACACAACACACAGAGCATGCAATGTGAAGTGCAAAAAACCAGCAGCGGCAAAATAATCAACAGATGTTGCCGAGGCAAAGGCCAAAAGCCCCTGCAACTCTCTCTCTATCTCTCTCTCTTTCTCTCTGTTTGTGTGTAAATGAAAAGCGGAAGTTGAAAGTTCACCGAGACTGACAGAGGCTGCATCAACAATGACAGCAGCTGAGGCCGGCCCCCCAAAAAGTATGCTACGTTCTCGGCATTGTGCGAACTTCGAGCGGAAATTAAGTGTGACCTCTTCGCGTGGCTGTGAACACAGCGCTCTAGTACCAACACAAACAAAACCCCGAAAAAACAAAAAAAAAATACACCGCCACGCATATCAATGCACGGACAGACGGCCAAGTGCTGCTCTGACACTCCATTTGTAGTTGGTACCCAGTCTCCCCCCCCCCCCTCATGCTACCCTTGCAGCGGTGATTGTGTTTGCGTGTTGTGATGCGTTCAAAATTGTATTTGCCTAGCATTGTTCAGGGTGAGGGCGGCGGACAAAATTTTTTATTGAGTTTGATTTGAATCCGCTGACCAGCGAATCATTTTTTTTTTTTTGTGTTATCAATCCGAAATACAGACATATACACATATCTATTGTTATAAAGTCGCTCAACTGAAGCCAATTGACAGGCTTCCATGATCAAGTGTCATGCTGTTCAATTGGAAAGCTTTGCTTAAATCTGCATAGTTCACTTGTTGCTAAAGGCTTTGCGAGAAAGAATGGTGATTGAAAAATTAACTTATGAACTAACTCTAATCGACATACCGCTTAAACGTTATTTAATTTGCCAATCTCTAAACAATTTTCCATTAACTTTTAAGCTCAGTTATTTCTCAGTATATTCCACAACATAATTATATACGTGGGTTGCTATTTAAGTTTCTGGCCTAAGTCACTTCTTGCCATTCTAGGACCAATTGGCCTTTTCCCAAAAAAAGTTTGGACTTTTATCGATAAAAGCTCCATACAACTCTTTCATGTGTGACCACGTTTGATATCGATTAACGATTAATCAAAAACTTACCTCGGCAGAAAAATGGAATTAACTCGTGAACATTTTCGTGCAATCATCTTTCACAACTTTCGACGTGGATTATCACGACAAGAGTGCAACGATGAACTTAAATCGTTGTATGGCGATGAAGCACCATCCCATAGTACCGTGAAAAATTGGTTTAATGAACTCAATCGCGGGCGACGCTCGCTCGAAGAAGAAGGTCGTGAAGGTCGTCCAAAATCAGTCGTTGTGCCAGAAAACATTGATGCCGTGCGTGAACTGATAATGCAAGATCGTCATGTGACATACCGTGAGATAGAGGCATCCTTGGGCATTTCTTCCACCAGCATACATTCAATATTGCATGAACACCTGGGCGTAAAAAAGGTTTGTTCTCGTTCGATCCCGCACAATTTGACAATCGCTCAAAAAAAGGCTCGTGTGGATTGGTGCAAAGAAATTTTTTTAAAAATATAATCGCGGTGTTTCAAAAGACGTTTTTAAGATCGTCACAGGTGACGAATCATGGATCTATGCTTATGAGCCCAAAACAAAACAGCAATCGAGCCAAATCCAACGAAAGTCGTTCTTGGAAGAAGCACTTCGAAGCAAATGGTCGCCTGTTTCTTCGGTAAAACTGGTCATGTGGCGACTGTTCCGCTTGAGCAACGTAGGACGGTCAAATCTGAGTGGTACACCACAATTTGTTTGCCTGAAGTCTTCGGAGAAATTCGAAAAACGAACAAGAGAAGACAGATCATTGTGCACCATGACTATGCGACATCAGCTCACACCAGCGCCTTTTTGACCGCCCAAAACGTCGAATTGATGGGTCATATGCCGTACAGCCCTGACTTCTTTTTATTCCCGCACTTGAAGGGAAAAATGCGTGGTCAACGATTTTCGTCGCCAGAAGAAGATGCTGTTGAAGAGTTCAAAAACCATGTTTTGGTGGTGTCTCAATCGGAGTGGAAAAAGTGCTTCGACAATTGGTTTGAGTGCATGCAAAAGTGTATAAATCTTGCTGGAGAATACTTTGAAAAGCAATAAAACCATTTTTGATCATAAATATTCGCGTTTTCATTATTAGGCCAGAAATATATATATCAACAAGATTCTCCTACTAATCGACATACCTCTTGTCACTAATTCTATTTAATTTGGCAAACTCTAAACAAATTTCCATTACCTCTTAAGCCCAGGTATTTCTCAGTATATTTCACAACATAATTATATATTATTCCTGAAACAAAACGACCAAAAGTCACGCAGACTAAAACTAAACTGCAGCAGCAGGTTTCATGTTGCCCCTTAAGCACTTGTGTTGCGAATAAAATACGGCCAAGGCTATTACAAAAGTAAAAGAACAAAGTGCAATGATTAATCAGATTTATTTGTCAGTTTTATTTCGTGCTAAAAGTGTCAAAGAGAATATTTATAAAAGTTTATTAACGTTAAGTACTTGAAGACACACACACACACAGACAACAGATTCAAGCACATTAGAACTGACCATAAAACACAAACAAAACAGTTGCCAAGAACAACAACAACAACTGAGGGCAAGTTGAACGCCCTGAAGCGCTCCCCGAAGCAAACTTCAAGTGCGGCCAAGAAGACAAAAAAAAAAAAAAGTGCACAAAATGTACTTAGAACGTCTTTAAGTTCCCACATAAAAAACATTGGCGCTTACAACTTGGCCAAACATAAATCCCACAAATACAAACAAACGGCTAGTAACCCACGCTCACACACACACACACACACACATAGCCACCATATTAAGACAGATTTTGGCCTAAGGCAGCCTCTTCAGCTGGCCAGCATATTTAGGCGAATATTTATTGCCTTTGGCGACAAGGAAGCCACACACACACACACAAACACACACACAACAACTGGCAACAAACCAGCCCAAACATGGGCAGCTTGAAAACTTCCAATTGCCAAATGTCTGTTCTGCTGTTTATTGACGGTCGGGCAGCGCTTAACAACCGGCAACCATGTCTCTCATATACAGCGAACGCCAAAATGCCAGCCCAACTTGTGACGGGAAATGAGATCTACTTATCCGATGAGATAGGAGAGGGACAGAGAGAGAGGGAGAGGGAGGATTCTCCGGGTTGGGTCGGCTTGGGTCGTGTGATGCCTCATTCCAGATTTCCTGCTTGGCCCAGCTAGCCTCTTGCCAGCCGGAGCACGACAAGTGGCAAATGCTTGCATAAGCGAGCATGTTATGTAAGAGTGGTGCACAGTGACACCAAATTATGAAAAAAATACCCTCAAAAGTTAAAGCTCAGGTCCCATCAATGGCAAGTTTCCTTTCAAACATATAAATTTGTTTAACATCGAAAATGATCAGAAATACAATATAAAGGAAGATTCATTATTCAGTGACGAGCGGGTTAAGGTTTTTTAAAAAAATTCTGGAGATAAAATCATAAGAGCTTTTTCAGTTTGGTTTTTGGATTGGTGTTATTAATTAACTATATAATAAAACAATAAAAAAAATGTTTGGATTTCGAGGGCTGCTCAAAAAGTTATTGACCTGCCAATTAAGGTATCAAAAAAAAAGATGTAGAGGTGGTGGCCATGATTCCGGGACTCCAGGTTATCGAAATTAAAAACGGAAAATGAGGATATGATCAGAATTGATGTTATTTCGGCCCGTACCTTGATCATACTTTTTCAACATTTTTTTTTTTAATTGGCGACCGTTAAAAAAAGCCTTCGATTTTTCAACATTTTTTTTGTATTTTAGTAAAAAACGAGAAGGCAAAGCTAACTTCGACTGTGCCAGTTTTAATACCTTGGAAAACTTTACTCCAAACTGATTTAACCGGTAAAATATATATAGAATATAGACATCAGATATTTAAAATTTTTAAATCATTGATAATAAAAATTTGATACGCATAAAAAAACTTTTCATAGTAAAACACATTTTCCGACCGATCGGTCCTATGGCATAGGCTATAGTCATCCGATTTTGATAAATTTTTTCAAAATTATGTGAAAAGCTTAAAAAACTAATATATACCAAGATTGGGGACGCTACGATAGAAAACAAAAAAGTTTTTCTCACTAGAAGTAGTTTTTTTGACCGACCGTTGCAATGGGAGCTATATAATAAAGTCCTCCGATTTTGATAAATTTTCCTGTATTATATGAAAGCATATAAACCTAACATATACCAAGATTAGTGACGCTACAATGAAAAAGAAAAAAGTTTTTCTCACTAGAACTAGTTTTTTAACCGACCGTTTCTATGGCAGCTATATGATAATAGTCATCCGATTTTGATACATTTTTCCAGAAATTTCTAAAAAAATATAAACTAACATATACCAAGATTAGTGACGCTACGACCGAAAACAAAAAAGTTTTTCTCACTAGAACTAGTTTTTGGACCGATCGTTCCTATGGCTGCTATATGATATATTCATCCGATCTGGCCGGTTCCGACATATTAGTTGCGTACAGTAAAAAGAAGACTCTGTTCAAAATTTCAGCTCGATAGCTTTAAAATTGAGGGACTAGTTCGCGTAGAAACAGACAGACAGACAGACGGACAGACAGACGGACAGACGGACGGACGGACAGACGGAATTGAACTCGCTCGTCGTCCTGATCAAGAATATATTTAGTTTATGTGGTCGGAAATATTTTTTTACAAACTTCTGGGCAAAATTAATATACACTTTTCAAGTGTATAAAAATAGAAGGCTAACATCGGCTATGCCGTTCCTATGGCAGCTATATGCTATAGTCATCCGATTTTGATAAATTTTTCCAGAATTGTGTGGAAGCATAAAAAATTATTATATATCACGATTGGTGACGCTGACGATGGAAAACAAAAACGTTTCTCCCCGAGAACTAGTTTTTGATTGAGCTGTTTATATGGCAGCTATATGCTTTAGTCATCCGATTTTGATAAATTTTTCCAGAATTAAAGCATATAAAATATATATATACCACGATTGGTGTCGCTGCGATAGAAATCAAAAAAGTTTTTCTCATTAGAACTAGTTTTTGGACCGATCGTTCCTATGGCAGCTATATGATATAGTCATCCGATCCGGCCGATTCCGACAAATGTGCATGTATTTTGTATTTAAAGACTTTGCAAAGTTTGGTCAAGATAGCTTCAAAACTGAGGGAGCAGATAGCATAGAAACAGACGGACAGACGAACGGACAGACGGACGGACAGACGAACAGACGGAAATGAACGGACAGTTTTTTTTTTTTAAAGGACAAAAAACAGGACAAAGGGCATAGGCGTATCGGCTCCCAATCCTATCCATATTTTAAGTACGCAGTTTCAGTACATCAACAGAAAATAATTTATCGATTTTTGTATACTTCTAGTACCAACCCTGAATTTTAAATAACGATTTTTGATCATTTCCCGCACAAGGTTTTTCGGCCCAACTAACCATTCTAAAAATTCCCAAACTTGTGCTGACAATAGCTGGCATAACACTCCTCCAGAACAAGTTTACTGATTTTTAAAATGCAATCCGCGACTTTCAAAATTCTGCGAAAATTTTTAACTTCAATTATTTTAGACTTTTAGTTGGGGTACCACTTTTATATTTAACATGGTTAATTGTCATTCCAAGATACGATTTGCATCATTCTTGCTGAATTTTTGAAGGTGAGAAAGGTGGTTAAAATTAATTATAACATTTTTGGTAAAAAAAAAAAACTTACTGAAGACCGCGTGGCATTATTGACCTGGCTTTCACCATGTTATGGAAGATTTCATTAGATATTGTTTGATAAATAAACTTTATCGTAAAAAGATACATTTTTTTCCAGGATATATAATGATGGCAATTTATAGCCTTCTGGGAAAAAAGTATTATATTCTTCATCAGCAGATGGATCACAAAATCTTAGCAAAATAAAAGTCCTTTTGTTGGAAAGAAGTTTTTTAAAACAATAAGTTCAGCAAACATCTAGAAGTAGCAAAGATATATCTTAGAAGATAATAAATTAAATGATTAGAAAAAGAGCTCTCAAAAGCTCAATACAGGATGCGTAATATGTGGCTGAAGAAGACGGAAAGTTTTGTTTTAATCTTTCTAACTTTTTTAAAACAACTAAGAAAGACAAAGCATTTTCACCAACTAAGGCGGTATCAATCAGGAGAAATAACTGATGAGCTTGGGAATCCAAAGAAAAGTTTTTTTAAACAAATTAGAATTTAGCTTTTTGGATTTTATAAAACTAAAAATAGGACGAAAAGGGATAGAACAAAATTAAAAAAAAATTTTTTCTGGATAGGGTACAAATTAAAATTTTTCCGATGTAGCTTTAAAAAGGACAGATCCTATCGGAAAAAGAGCAAATTGGCAACACTGCAAGCCAGACATGGCCAACTTATTGCGCAAAGCATCAAAGACCAAGAAAAGATCTTTCCTTAGAATGCAGAAATTGTCGGAACGAGATAGAGAAGGCGTCCGTTGCCCACTTCTTCTGTATCTGCACTGGCGGCAACTGACCCTGTCAACATGTGTGTATGTATGTATGTATGCAGAATGCAACCTGACTGATCTGTGAAAGTCTTGGGTGGCGCTGAGTGTCGCGGGCCATATACGCCTTGCGAATGGTTTTATGTGGAAAGCCGCGAGCCATGTACATATATTTGGCCAAATGGCTGCCATTTTGGTTTAAGCACTGGCTCAAGCGGAGTGAAAGAGGCGGAGAGACTTACCTTAAATGCTGACGGCGCCGCTTGTAGTTCATGATTAAATCGCAGGAAAACATCTTGCAGCTGATAATATTCATTTGATTCACACAAACACAAAAAAAGCCAAAAAAATAATAGAAAAAAAAGCACTCATAACTGCGCACATATTAACACAACACAAAAAAAAACATACATATGTATGTATGTGTGGGGCCGCTGTCGCTCGCAGGGCTGCAGCGGCAAAGAATTGCCCACTCCCCCCCTCACCACACGCGTTGCAATACTTGCCGGTAGTGCCGCGGGGAGTGGCAAGGTAAACACAAGCACAAGTGGTTGTTTTTGTTGTTCCTGCATTTCACAAACATTATTACGCACATTTTATTAAGACGCTGACGCTGCCGCGCAGCCAAAGCAACCTAACACAAATGCACTTTTACACAACAACAACTGATAGAAAAACTCGCCCTCGACAATTAAACACTTTAGCACACACTTAACATTGATTTGAAACCATTTTTGACCTTTAATATTAATTATTAAGGACATAATTAACACTTTTCACTAACAAATTGGCGGCCGCGCTTAAAACACGAACTAAAGCCACTCACGCACTATCGATAACTGTCGCTTTCGATTGTAACAACATAATCGATCTAGATGCTGGCGGCGCGTTAAACAAATTGTTATCACTTTTGAAAATTTGAAATTTAATTGCGAAACAAAAAAAAAAAAAAATTCTTAAATAAAAGTAAATTGAAAAATTTGTTATAAATATTACTAACATTATTAAATTTATTAAATTCGAAAAAGTTTTAAATTTAATTTATTTATGTGTTTGAGCTTTTGTAGAGTGGCTGTTAGCTGTTCAAATGCTTGTGTGTTTTATTTCAAATATCATAAACCTAGCAAAGGATGATCTGTAAATCTATACATATGTATATAGAAAAGTAGAAGCATGTTTTTTTTTTTTTTTTATATGGGGGAAAGCATTGAATACCGTAAAAATTTTCAGTACAGGTCTCGGCGTTTAAAGCAAGTTGAGTAAATAAAAAGCACCCAATAAGAATTGTGAAAATGAAGTCAAAAAACTTGTTGTTATTGCGCCCTTCTATTACATTTTGGTGCCCACCAATCATCAAAGCTACAATGAATTCATTTCGATATCTCAAAAATTAGTATTTATTTTCAATTTTAATTTATACAAAATATCCTAGTCAAAACTATTTACCTTTGCACCAATGTGCCCGCCCCTGCCCGGGTGTCTGGTCCAAGTTGGTCCATGTTTTCTGTCAGCGATATATAAAAAATTTTCCGTTTCATTTTCCATCGTGCAAATGTATGTGTCATTTTGACACACCGAAAACAGCATTGATATGCCAAACATGTTGGCGGGAGGGAGCCTGCTGCTTGGAGCTGAGCAGAAGCCCCCGAAGAGCGACTCGGTTGTCACTTGATTGCGGTTTTGCAGGGCGTATGAGTAACTTAATAAATTTGACAACAATGCGGCACAAAAGCAAACAAATGCAGCAGCATCGCCCAGCAGAGTTGTCACCGTTTATCGTTGGTGTTGTTGTGCATTTTCAATTTGTTTTTCGTGCGCTGCGGCGGAGCCTGTAAACAAAATCCGGCAACAAATGGGAACGAGTCAAAAGGAAATACCATTTTGTAGCACCCCGGCACGCTTCTCTCGACGGGGTCGTTTTGACCAACGTTGACAAGCGTGTTATGGACTAACCCCCAGCCCCTTATCAATGTGTACAAATTGCCCCATGTATATTTGGTTCCCTTTTTTTTTTACCATTTGCCACACCCTGCTGTTAGTTTTGCTCAATTTTTAATAAATATTCGTTCTGTACAAAAACCACAAAACGCACTTTGGCTTATTGAAATTTGAAATTGCTGCCAGGCATTGCACAAATACAAACAATTCTCGTAAATGTAATGAAAATGGTGCTCTTACGAGTGCAAATTGATATGGTCCGAAATGGCAAACATGTACGAGAATTGTACGAGAGAGAGAGAGAGTGTAACTTAAAGCGCAATTAGACGGTCCAATTAACAAACGCCACGCCGGCGTCAACTCATTAATTTCAGTTTTGTTGTACGTAAATATGTAGGCGCTTGGAATAGTGTTTCAACTTTATCAGCAAATGGATCATGTGGAGTTGAAAATATAAAAAAAAAAATATTGCTGCTTAATAAGTCACACAATTTTTTAATTTTCCGCTAGGATAAAATTAAAATGCAACAGTGCTCCTGTTAACTCCTGCTTTTACCTATCTGCGACATTTAGTTGGTCTATCTTGTGACCAATCAAAATGAAAAAGCACGGTCGCCATGTCTAAAATCCTTTAATTACTACGTGGGTTGCTATTTAAGTTTCTGGCCTAGGGCACTTCTAGCCATTTTAGGACCAATTGGCCTTTTCCCAAAAAAGTTTGGACTTCTATCGATAAAAGCTCCGTACAACTCTCTTATGTGTGACCACGTTTGATATCGATTAACGATTAATCAAAAACTTACCTCGGCAGAAAAATGGAATTAACTCGTGAACATTTTCGTGCAATCATTTTTCACAACTTTCGACGTGGATTATCACAACAAGAGTGCAACGATGAACTTATATCTTTGTTTGGCGATGAGGCACCATCCTATAGCACTGAATTCAATCGCGGGCGACGCTCGCTCGAAGACGAAGGTCGTCCAAAAACAGTCGTTGTGCCAGAAAACATTGATACCGTACGTGAACTGGTAATGCAAGATCGTCATGTGACATACCGTGAGATAAAGGCATCCTTGGGCATTTCTTCCACCAGCATACATTCGATATTGCATGAACACCTGGGCGTAAAAAAGGTTTATTCTCGTTGGATCCCGCACAATTTGACAATCGCTCAAAAAAAGGCTCGTGTGGATTGGTGCAAAGAAATTTTGAATAAATATAATCGCGGTGTTTCAAAAGACGTTAATAAGATCGTCACAGGTGACGAATCATGGATCTATGCTTATGAGCCCAAAGCAAAACAGCAATCGACCGTGTAGGACTTCGAAGACGAGCCAAATCCAACGAAAGTCGTTTGTGGAAGAAGCACTTCGAAGCAAATGGTCGCCTGTTTCTTCGGTAAAACTGGTCATGCGGCGACTGTTCCGCTTGAGCAACGAAGGACGGTCAATTCTGAGTGGTACACCACAATTTGTTTGCCTGAAGTCTTCGGAGAAATTCGAAAAACGAACAAGAGAAGACAGATCATTGTGCATCATGACAATGCGAGCTCTTACACATCAGCTCCCACCAGCGCCTTTTTGACCGCCCAAAACGTCGAATTGATGGGTAATCCGCCGTTCTGCCCTGACTTGGCACCCAATGACTTCTTTATATTCCCGCAGATCAACGATTTTCGTCGCCAGAAGATGCTGTTGAAGAGTTCAATAACCATGTTTTGGAGGTGTCTCAATCGGAGTGGAAAAAGTGCTTCAACAATTGGTTTGAGCGCATGCAAAAGTGTATAAATCTTGTTGGAGAATACTTTGAAAAACAATAAAACCATTTTTGATCATAAATATTCGCGTTTTCATTATTAGGCCAGAAATATAATATAGCAACCTACGTAGTACGTACACTAAAATTAAATTTTGAGCAAGCTGAGACATTTAGTTGATGTTTGAAAGCAGTCAACCTAGTGACCAATTAAAATAAAAAAGCACGGTCGCCATGTCAAAAATCCTTAAATTACTTTACGAACTGCAACCTAACCCATCGCATTCTATATATTATATACCATGCGGCTTCTTTTGTTTTCAAATCTAAAAAAAATGGTTTGGTGGTAAAAAATTTGGATCAAATGCGCTTCTTTTAGAATAAAAAATTGTGATCCTTTACTTCTAAGATTTTGCTTTTTTGGAAACATCCTTTATTTGCTTTCTTTCGCACATTCACAGATTTACCGTTACCAATTTTCTGCTATCTCAGCCTAATTCAAAAGATTTTCCGTATGTTAAGCATACGCCCGGTTGCCCCACCCCCATACAAAGAAAGTGGCGATAAATTAGCTGCCAAATACTTTGATTACTTAATCAGCAAACGCACACACACACACACACACACACAGCAAAGGGGTAAACGGGGTTGCGAAACGAGCGCTTAAACGAGCTTTAAATGTGCTCCTGAGTCAGCACGCACACAGCCACAGACAAAGCAGACGCGCAAATTTAATTGAAATTGAAAGCACTTTAGTGTCCTTTCTGCCTTTGCTGCCTTCCTACATCGTTGTCCTGACCTGGCCCTGGCCTGATCTCGGCTTCCTCAGCTGCTGCTGCTGCAGCAGTTGCATGCAACTAATTTGTGCCACTAATGAATTTATTTGCCACTTGTATGCTGGCAACGTGGGCGTGTGAGAAAAATGTACGAACAAATGCAGTGCACAGAGCGCGCGAATAAAGCAAAATAAATGAAAGTTAAATAAAAATTGCGACACTTTGCTGGCATCGCCAAGAAATGCTTGTGAAAGGCTTCAAGACGACGACAAGCAAGCAAACGGAATCGTTTGAAAATTAATTTTCCATTTCACAAGAAAAAGGCGCGAGTGTGTGTGTGTGTATACAGAGGGCTGCCTTCTGCATGTGTTGGCCAGGAGAGCTCGTGTCGAATTACAATTTATTGGCTGCTAAGTGGCTGCCAGCGAACGCTTTGACACTTTCTATTATACGCTTACCTTTAGGCAAGGTCATTGCGAGTTTTTACTAAGGTTGCTAAAGCATGATTGAATATCGTATTCATCAATAAAAGTGGATGGGCAAGCCCGGAACAAACTTTACCAGTTAAAAAGCTGTCAATGGGTAACTGGACCTGTTATACAGTTAAAAAGAAGCTGGACTTATAACAAGCAAAAAACTTTTGAATATAAAAAAATAAAATTTTACCAGAAACAATTAATATTACCGAAATTATATTTGTTGCACAGTATTTGTTTGTCAACATAGACTTACATTTAACAAACGAGCTGAAAAGCACTCTACTCTTTTCCTGAGCCTGGTGTTATAATAATTTGTCAACTGGGAGCTTATACTAAGTGATAGGAGAAAAAAAATTATGAAGACAGTCTTTCGCATCAAGTGTCAGCTACATACTAAAGAAATGTCAACTCAGAAGAGAGAGCGTCGAGAGGCTAACCTTTTTCATTACACCATGTGCCTGATTCTGATGAGATTTTGAAAGTTTTTTTTACCGTTTTCTGTATATGTAATTTTTGATTTTAACATTAATTTAGACCAACACTACAAGTACAGTCACTACGGTGTATACAAATTTCATTTTTAATTTTAGAAAGAAAAAAAACTAATTTCTAACTTAACCTAGTACATATGCATACAATTAATTTCTCAGTTGCAAATGGCAACTTCTCTGCTCCCATTGCCTATCCCTGATCTATGATTATTCACGGCTGTGAATTTAACATTAAGTGTTCATATGAATATATCTCGAGATGCGACCTGCAATAGCCTGTTCAAAGCTTTTACTATCGAAAAGGGTTCGCATTTTCAGTGGAATAAAAAATTGTATTTGTTTTTTTCATTCCACAAAGTAGGGGGAATTCATAATAAAGTTGATTGATATACTGACAAGACTTTTCGTGCCAAAAGTTGTGCTATTGATTATGATAGATAAGGATACTATGTTTTTTTAAGTAAAATCTTCTGGTGTTTTTTGCTGCCCACAACACCACAAAAAAAAATGATATGAAATGATATGATCAAAAAATAACCTTAAGATGCAGATGAAATTGACCTGTTCTGGAAATATCAAACTGATATTGACATCAACAATGATATGTTTAAGATCAAAGTGGTATTTTTTTAATAAAAAAATAAAAGGCTAACTTTTTAATACCCCGCAGTTTTCGAAAGCGCTATTAATGACAACAAAAGTTTTTCTCACAAGAATTAGTTTTTAGACCGATTGGTTCCCTGGCAGCTATATGCTATAGTCATCCATTTAATTAAGTGATAAAAAAAACTAATATACCACGGTTGGTGATGCAACGATGGAAAACAAAAGTTTTTTAAAGTCAAAGGTAGTTTTTAGACCTGATTGTTCCTATGGCAGCTATATGCTAAAGTCATCAGATTTTGATAAATTTTCCCAGAATTGCGTGGAAGCATATAAAACTTATATACTACGATTGGTGACGCTACGATGGAAAACAAAAAGTTTTTTCTTATTAGAACTAGTTTTTTAACCGATCGTTCTATGGCAGCTATATGATATAGTCATCCGATCCGGCCGATTCCGACAAATGGGCAGCGCTTTAAAAACTTTTTGCAAAGTTTGGTCAAGATAGCTTTAAAACAGACGGACAGACGGACGGACGGACAGACGAAATGAACTCAGCTCGTCATGCTGATCAAGAATATATATACTTTATGTGGTCGAAATGCTTCCTTCACTGCGTTACAAACATCGTGACAATTTTAATATACCCTCTGCAAGGGTATAAAAATATATATTAGGATTTGGCTGGGCCACATATATTTTTTATATTAGTTATATTATATAAATAACTTATATTCAGTTAAAAAAATGTTTTAAACTATTAAATATTTTAATACTTTTGAACATTTTCCAAGAAGATTTACGTTCTGTAAAAAATCGCTGAAAAGTTTTTTTTTTCTGGAAGTGAAAGTTACTTTTCTTGGGTAATTGTACCCTAGGCCCAAAAACTCGAATCCGTTGTCGAATAAATTCTACCCATGATATGTGTGGTTTGTGGTTTGGTGGGAGAATAGGAATCCAGGAGCCAGTGAATTTAAGATTTTTGATTTTGGGATATGGATATAAAAGTGTTCGTTGAGTGAAATGAAGAAGGAATTAATCAATAGTTTATGGTACATATTTTAAGAAAAAGCGGATTATCTAGATGACTTTGAATACTTTACAAAATCTAAGTAAATTGACATATGTTTGATGAATCTCTGAATTTCTATTGTAAAATTGCAAAAATATGTGAAGACTGTTAACGATTCTTGTGAGGACGATCACTTAAAAAATGGGGCATTGACTCTTCCCTGATACAAGCACATTTCTAGTACGAGCAGGATGAACTAAAGAACTGGGCGAAAGCAAAATAATTCAACTGCAAATGAAATAATCAGATAAATTCAACATTTCCAGATCTATTTAAATAAATAAATTAGCGTCAGTTTTCAGGTGTAAAGTTCATAATCAATCCCCGCAGAATGTGCTTGGATTATCAAACGCTAAATCCTTTTATGTTTTTAAGATCTTAAGATTACACTATTCATTCGATTTTTATGCTTATGGAAGAGAGATTCATTATTTGAAGCAGTTTTTTTCCATTTGCCAAACAAATGGAAAAATGATTCTCTAAATTCAGAAAAACATTAATCAGGGATCAAGCGGTTCTGCTGACTAAACCCAATAACCCAAAATAAAGAGCATTCCAATTGTCAACCCAATTCTTAACCTTTAAAACTCTCCAATGCCTTGTAAAATGCTGCTGACAGCAACGAAAAAAAAAAAAACATGCCTTACAACTGCAGCGTGGGGAAAATAGCGCCCGAAAAGCAGAGAAAAAATAACAAATTACAAAACTCTGCAAAACTGGGAGAACTGCAAACTCAAACAGCAGTTGGTTTAATTTTAATTAAACATTTGCCCAAGTAGCAGCAAATTTGTACCTCTCATTGCACACACACACACACAATTTATGAAATGTTGCATGGGGCTTCCATTTTGTTGTACGAGTATGTATGATTATTGCATTTTTAGTTATGGGGTCGGCAGGTGCATTCCATTTAATTGAATGGAGCAGCAAACTAAACATAAGCCGTAATTAGGCTGCATTTTCTTTTCTCTGAAATTGTTGCTGCAACGCGAAAACAAAGGCCGTTGGAGCGTTGGTCGTTGCATTGTGTGGACTGGGCACAATAACTTCTTGTTATTATGCTGTAAGAGCTCTGAGCGGGCAACGGCCAATTCATATTTGACTGGCACTCGGCATAGGCGCAAGACCCTGCGCTAGGACTCGACCTGAGCTCGTTGTTTTTTGCAATTTTCATGAGTGGCACTCGGGCAAAATATACTATTTATTTCGCTACTCAGTGGATGTGGATGGGGATGTGGATGAGATGGATGGTTGGCCCAAATGAACCACACACATTCCCCAACCTGGACGAACTTTTGCGTATGAAAATAAAACACAGACGAGGCCATTGTTGTTGGTGTTGCACTTCTACACTTTGTTGCTGTTATGTAAAAAGCTCGTTGAGTGAAAAACGTCGAGTTCAAGTATGTGTGTGTGTGTGTGTTTTTTAAAAAGCGATATGTTGCACAGACACACACACAACGCTAACGCGCACCGCTCCTCGAGTGGCACTCATCTTGCCCAGGACGAGACCAGGACAGGTGAAAGCAACTTGTGTTAGTTGCTGCCGTGCCGTTTACCTAGCCCAAAAGTATGCTGCTAACATGAGCGTTCGTATGCTGGTACTACAAGTATTTGGTTTGTTTTTCGCATTCGTTTTGCTGTCGTGCTCATTGCTTTTTGTGTGTTGTTTTTTAGTTTTAATGAAATGTAAATGTTTAGTTATACACACACACACCCGCGAGTGGGCAGAGAGAGAGAGAGTGGAGAGAGAGGGGGCAGGAGTGAGCCAACTATTTATTACTAATGAATGCCATAATACATCAAGTTTGCAGTTTTATTATAGCTAAACATTTTATTACCTTTCTAGGTAGCAGAAAATCAAATCGAATTGTATTTCGTTTCTGCTAACGGTTCTGAAACTTAACGAAACTTTTATTTATTTTGGTTTTTACTTCATGCAATACTTAGTCGAGATTTACACGATGAAGCAAACTTCATGAAGTATTTTTAGTAGGCGAGAGATTTCAATGTATTTCCAAACTATTCTTTTAATAGGTCTGAAAGAGTTCCCCCAAATTTCACGCCTACTAAGAAAACTTCATGATGTTTGCTTCATCGGTAAAATCACTAATATTGGTTTGAATCTGTTTTTCAGTAGCCTTTTTCAGTGGTCCTCACGTCTATTGTTACAGTAGTTTCTCAGTTTCTCGCTAGACAAAAACAATTTGGGAAAAAGAATTCAATTTGGGAAAATCATCCCCCAACGCTGGAAAAATTTCAAACGATCTACATGAGATTCGGTTACTATGCTATATGGGTAAAATTTATTGTACAAATTTTTTAATGGAAAAATACACCCCAAAGTCAGAAAATGGAAGTCAAGCACATGCCTTAATTAAAAAAAATTTTTTTCAGAATATTCAAAATTTTGAAAAAAATCGCAGCTTAAACATTATTTGCTTGCGAACTTAAGAGAATAAGAATTTCAGTTTGTAAGGCTGAGTTCACAGTGTTCGACGCATGAGACATGACAATCGAGTAGTCCTTTAAGTTGTCTTGCTTTCATTGTGAATAGCTTGTCATTTGACATTCAAAACAATACAACATGAAGGCTTGCTAGATTATCCTGTCTCTTAAGTCGAACAATGTGAACTCAGCCTAAGATAAAATAAGTCGAAATAAATGAGAAATTGATTTCTAGCTTCGTATAATTCAAAATTTTTCAGAAAATCTATATGAAATTTTGGTTGCAAGCCCTTGGGACAGAATGAACTCACAAAATATTTTTCATTTTCGGAAAGTCCTCTCCCAAGTCGAAAATGGGAGATTTCAACTCAAACCTTTTAACTCAGCCTGTCTATGTGTGATACAATTTGAAAGCTTAATATGGAAAATTCATTTCAAAATGATCTTCTCCCTTAGGAAAATCATCCCCCAGGGTGGAAAATTTGGAGGTTTCAACCCATATCTAATATATTTCATCATATCTAGGTAAGATTCAATTAACTTCTTCATGAGGAAAATACACCTCCTAGGTCGGAAAATGGGGAACCGAGCAGAAGTCTTATTTTTCATACCATGTATGTGAAAATAAATCAAAATATGTTTTACAATTTGCGTAAATCCGCCTCCAAGTTCGAAAAACGGAAAGTTTAAAATTAAAATATATAAAATAAAACTTTTCTTTTAAATTTGCGAAAATATTAGAAATGCAAAAACCAAAACTTAAGTTTCAATCATTTTTATTTCCCATCAAGAGGTTGTGGCTTTTCCATTTTTTTACTAAATTTTAATTAATGTGTCTTTAAAGTTCATTAAAACTTTCAGATCGATATAAAGTGTGGTTAAAAAGTTACAAATTTTTACCATTTTATATCCGAAATCAAGCCACTGCAGTGGCTTTGTGGCCTTGCCGGGCGATCCAGTGTTCGTACCGTGGGGAACATTTGTACCCCAAAGAGCTTTCCACATAATATTTTCAAATATTCAAACATTATATGACACAGAATCCATGTTTTTTCAGGGACGGTAACATTAATAACTTATACATATTATAAAAGTCCACATTTAATTGTTATTTTGAGAGTTTTAATTAATTAGGCTTCAAATAACAGTTATTAGGGACTTCTATTAGAGCGAAGCTCTTTAACGGACGTTCGGCTGGGGGACTAAAACGAGAAAAATGTTGACTTTGGGAACTGAGATCAGGTATCTGGGATCATTCATTAGGGATCTGGTTTTTGCGGTCAATGATCAGGGATGGATCTCGGATCTGTGATCTAGGATGAAGGAACTGGGATCAGGTATCTGGGGTCTGGGATGGATCTCGGATCTGGGATCTGGGTTCAGTGGTCTGGGATGGATCTCGGATCGATGATCTAGGATTTGGGATAAGGGAACTGAGATCAGGTATCTGGGATCAGGGGCCTGGGATCATTGATTAGGGATCTAGTATTTGGGGTCAGAGTACTGGAATCTGGGATGGATCTAGGATCTGGAATAAGGTAACTGAGATCAGGGATATGGGATCAGGGGCCTGGGATCATTGATTAGGAATCTGGGATAAGGGATATGGTTTTTGGGGTCTGGGATACGGGAAAGAGATCAGGCAGGAGGCTGTTTAGGGTTTGGGAGGGATCTGGGACTGGCAGGTAATATTTTAAAAAAAAAAATTAAAAATATATTTATGAAAGAATTATGATTGTTTTTCGTAAACTCGTGCACACTCCTTTTTTTTTGTACTCCACAGAAAACAGTTATTCGAAACTTTAATTTTTAATTCCTAATTATACCAGTTATTAAAGACTTTTATTTTATTACTCAGTTAATAATAGTTGTAGAATGACTTTAATTAAAAATTCAATAAATAGCAGTTACTAAAGACCTTTGTTTTATTACTTAGAAATAACAATTATTAGTTTTTTTTTATTACTCAGAAAATAAGAGTTATCGAAAGACTTTTATTATATAACTCAGTAAATAAAACTCAGTCATATTTTAATCACAATTTAAAAGTCTTCTTTATTTGTTGCATGTAATTATAAGGTACACACAATGGATAATTTAAGCAGAGAGCAAACTACTGAAGCTATAATAAAATAAGACTTTTATTAAAAAAATAAAAGTCTCTGAACGAATTTTATAATAAAAGTCTCTGAACGAGTTTTATAATAAACTCTCGACAACTCGACAACTCTCATTTTCTGAGTAATAAAATAAAAGTCTTTCGACGACTCTCATTTTCTGATTAATAAAAGAAAAGTCTTTAATAATTGTTATTTCTGAGTAATCAAAAAAGTCTTTAATAACTGTTAATTATTAACTTATAAATAAAAGTTTTGATAAAACTGTCATTACATACATATCATACATATCAATGTAATTTTAGGTTAAGTAGATCATTCTGTTTTAATTGTGTCTAATTTTGTGACTAGTACATTAATATATAAGGTTACCCTTGTCGCACAAGGAAGTAAGAATTTAATAAATATAAATATAAATATCATGAGATTAATTATACAAGTCTTCCAATAACTGGAATTGTTGCGATTATTTTTAACATTAAAACCTTAGGTCGAGACTTTTTAGAAATCAAATCTTCAATAATTGGTTTTTAATATAATGGTAAAATTGATTTTCCACTCTAAAATAGGTTGTAAATGAATTTAATTTTCAGCAATGGGAACAGAGACGTCGATCGAATTTCTCAACACTTCTCAATCAAAGTGACAAGTAGAATGTAGCTTCGCTCATGTACAACAAATCTAATTCCATAATGGTTGCTTATTCGCTTAACTTCATGATACCAAACAAAACTAAATTTCCTAGAATTTCAATTAAAATGTAAGAATACATATATATTTTTCCAGTTGACAGTGCTTTAATTTCTGCTCCCTTCATTTCGATGCACAACTTTTTTTGTATAATTTATGCAGAGGTTTTATTTTCAAGTTGGCGACCGTGACTTCCAATTGTTTGCCAAACAATCTGTAAATGAAGTCAAAAGCGAATGTCACAAAAAATGTCACCTGTTGAGATGGCCAAATGTTAAGCTGCCATGGTTTTGGCTTTTGGACCTTAACCTGGTGACTTTTTTAATTGAGTTTTGAAAGCAAATAAAAGACGCGTGTGAAAGGCGAAAAAAAGTGGAATAAAAGTGAAAATTAATGCGCTTGGCTGGCTTTCTCCGACACTGGGTGAAATTATTTAAAATTCATTGGGTTTACTTGACTCGCCCAGCCAGTTTAGATGCTTATGCAAATCGCATTTTAATAAACTTGCGTTGTTTCATTTACAATTGGTCCACTGTGCCATCCGCAGTCCCCGAACAATTCTAATTAAATTTAAATGAACTTTAAGCATTTGGGCTTTGTTTCCACTTTTTTCCGGTTTTTTTTGTGATAGCTCATTAAAATTATATTTAAAAATTATGCAGCCAAATTTAATAACAGTATTTCAGAAGGTTCAAGGTCTAAGTGACAAATCCCATACCCCAATACCCACAAAATATGCAAAACAAATATGGCGTAAGCGATAAAACGACGCGAGTCTACAAAATCAACGCAAAATGCGTTAAGTGATTTTAAAGTACATTTAACAGCAGAACCTCCCCACCCACATACACACACACACCCAACATATTTTCGTTTTGGCAAAATGTTAAGCATTTACGGGCTTTTACTTGGGGATCACAGAGAAATGTTTAGCGGCAAGGACAACACGAAGCGGAAAAGGAAGCAGGCAAAACGTGTGTATTGACAAATGAGCGGGACGACGACGACGAAGAAGAATGAGGTGGTAGCTGGACCCGTGTGTGTGTGTGTGTGTGTGTGTGTACACATGTTTGTAATTTCCTTGCGGATTTGGGTTGTCGTTTGTCTCATAGCTGAAGCATGTGCTCCTGGTTTATGATTGCGGTAAAACTACTATAAATGTGCAGCAATTTGTTAAGGAATCGTGCTTTACTACTCAAGTCTACTTATCATGCTGTGCGGATCATACAAAATTTGTTAATCTGCTTCAATTTCGGTCGTCATTTTATTTTATCACAAATGGAAATGGAATTTTTGCCAAATTTTAGAATTTGAAGCATTTATTCTGACTTGAGAGGGACAGTCCCGACTATTAAGATGAAAAGTTAGCTTCGGGTTAATAGCTTAAGTTTTAAGTAAAGGCAGCAGCAGCTCAGCAGCATGTGTTATGCACACTTTTTGTCGTTTTAGAACATGAATTTATTAATAAACTCATTTTTGTATATTATATAGTTGATCTATATATAACCAAGGCACTTTTGCGCATTGCATTGTTAATTATTTTGGCAGCTGCACCTTAATCTATGCTCAAATCTGTCTATACTATTTCAAAACTTATTGGCAAAATTCATTTGTGTTCTTGTCTAATTAAAGCTTTGAACTAATCATTAATTAGTAGTGACAGGCAAATAACAAAAGCATTTGGGTCAAATGCTCAATGCCATTTGAAATTATTAATGCAAATTATTAGTTAGTTTATGCATGAGGCAGTCCATCATGTCTTGCTTGTTGTTAAGAGCATGCAAAATAAATCAATTTTCCAGCCACATCTTATCAGTGTGAAATTGTGGAGAAATTATAATTAAAATTGAGATCGAATGACAAAATGATTAAATAATGATTTTTCAATTTACTTCTGACCCTTGGCTGTGGACATTGTCTAAGCGTGTGTGTGAATGTGTGTGTGTATCAAATAACCAAAATCCAATTGATTCATAAATATATTTACTATACAAAAAAATGAACAACAAATATTTATCTAAGCAGCAATCATAATAAATACTACAACAAGGGTAAATATCATTTCCAACAACAAATATTAATTAAATTTGTTTATAGATATTATGACGTTTGGAGGAGGGAATTAAATTGTAAAAAAAAATTGCGGCTAGATTACTGTACTTTAATACACGCAAACAAACAAAAATTCAATGAATTTGAAAAATTCGACATATTTTAAAAATTGGCCTTGAACAGCAACATTTTGTCTCGTTTTCTATATTTTTTTAATAAAAGTAGTTGCCTTTTAAATTTAAACAATGAAAATTTATTAAAGATTTTTTAATTCAATTTATTGCTTCATTTAGATTAATATACATTTTTTTCTTAAGCTACTGACATTTGAATGTTAGAGTTTAGGCGATTTTACATTTTCAACTATATTATTACTAACAAGAATATTATTAAGAGTAGAAATTAATATGATGTGATGTGGGGAAAAATATAAAAAAACCCACCAACTTTATTAAAGATATCGTTGAAAAATTTTGATTTGGTATACGTGTCGTATGAGCAATCTTTTTTTTTTCTTAAACTTTAAGGCCCCATTTTAAAATAAAATAAAACTTTTTTGTTTTCGCAATTAAAATTAAACAACAATAAATAAACTATGGGTATGCTGACTCCTACACTCAAAGAAAAAACGAGCAAATTGTGCTTAGTATCAAGCAGTTTTCGTGTCAGAAATTCGGCAAGACAGAATCTTCTTGTATCACAAAAATGGAATCTAGGAATCCAAGTTGTTATTGCTGAAATGGCAGACTCGGAGGAGAGAGACAGGGATTTGATGGGAAAAGATACTGTATTTTGGAAAGCAAAGAACGTGGTTACAGGAGTAAGCGATAAGTTGCTGTAAAAGAAGGTGATTTTTCCTCACAAATTGATGCCAAATTATGTTACAACTGTGTAAAAACTCATCAGTCGAGTAAGGTATGTGGCGTAGATCAAAGAAGGTGGCGAAACGTTTTCTAGAATTATAAATCATTTAAAAAAAGATCTATTACCACAGTATACCACAGCTATTCCTGAAGCAGCATCAATGGTAAACCAATCCGGAGATACAGTGAATACAGTTTCTGAGTCCGCCGTGGGATAATCTTAAAAAGAGAGGAGATGTGTAGTAACACGCTTTTTTTATAATAAAACAAGGCAACCAAATGCAATTTTTCGACCTCCACGAATGCTTTACATTTCTTCATGTAATTTGGGTTGTCCTGCTTCCAAATTAAAAAATAGCATTAGTTAAAAATTCAATTTCTATAATTATTTTTGTGAATAAAAGGAGATTTTAACTTTGAGGTCTTATTTTACGATTTTACAAGGTTAAAAACGCGAATTTCTTTTGGTAGGAAGCGTTCATGTATGGAGTATTGATTTCAATAATTAGCAAAAGGAGTGTTGCATGTATGTTGGCCACATAATTCAAAATGCCGCCCAAAATGCAAAATTAATGTTTAAAGCTATATCTTGGAAACTTAAGGAGATAGAAAAAAACGGTAACAGAACGGAAAAAAATGGTAACAAATTCGGAACTGCTCCGGTTTTCACTAAAGTGAATTTGAATTAGGTGCAAGTTCACTTTTCTTATAAACGATAAAAACTTATCGGTATCAAACTCTAAATTTTAAATTACTTTTAATTCGAAAAACTAGACCTCAAATGATTTAAGCCGATTCAATCAATCAATTTTACACAACAACACATGTACCACATTCAAGTTCGACAAATTTTGTCGAAAGAGAAAACCGGAACAGACCTGTATATGTACACACTTGAACTACACTTGAGATATATGTATACAGAAAATACTATTCGACTATGACGAAAACAGACTAACGCATAAGTTAGCGAACGATTTAACATAACTTTTAACGTCGACCGTAACATTGGACGCAGTTATTTTAACTCCAAGTTCGATGGTACTAAGATAATGTGGATTTTCGAATCAAGATGCAGTCTTATATACCTAAATGGAGGTACGAATCCGTCATAGATTCTTAGGAAAACAAACTCTAAGGCAGAGTTCACATTGTTCGACGCATGAGACGTGAAAAAATGAATATGATTGACCCTCCCCCTAACAACTCCCGCCCACCACTAGAGGGTTTAAATTTTAAAAATAGCTCTTAAAAATATTTTTAAAATGTGGTATGAAGATGAATATAATTGTAACCACCCAGCACAATCTCCCACTAACGCCTACCCCTAAAAAATCGACTATAAAGAAATATATGTGAAACAAAATTATTGAATAATTTTAGTAATTTTTAAGTTAAAGACAAACAATAAAATCCTAAAAATAACGAAAAACTAACACAGTAAAAAAAATCGTGTGAACATGATAAGAAAAACGTAGCCCTAAGCTAGAGCAATGTCTGATCTGGAGCTTCTAGCACAAGGCTCTAGGCGCAAGTCGGCAGCTTAACTAAACTTTAGTAGAATCTTAAATGATTCTTTAACACTAAAAAAATTTCCAATTGGAGGATTCAGGGGGGGAACACAGCTAAAAGCTTACCTACAAATGATTTATGTGGACGAGAAAATACTAACGAAGGCGGTGACAAAACCAACTGAATAAGCCCACAAACATAAAATTATTTTAATTAGAAATAGGTAAAGTTAAGTTGTTTTCAATATTCATATTGATTATAGCCTTTATAGCCTTTTTCTTATTATGTCCACTTATAATTTACACATGATTGGAAGCTTAATACACAGAAATAACAAATTGATTCATTTGTCGCTGTTTTGGAGCTGATTTTAATTGGAACAATTTTAATGAAGCAAAAAAAACTATTGTACCGAATAGATTTGCTATATTGAAAAATTTAAATTATTAATTTGGTTCCGATATTTTGCCTTTCATATTTTTGATATTCCAAATCCACATCGCCAAACATCCAATGCCCTTCCACTAAACATCCACAATTGAATTTACATTCTAAAGCCGTTCTGGCTCCGAGAATGAAATTTATAGAAGGGATAAATGCCCATGATGAAAACTAGTCAATTTTTAATAAAAATAAAACTATAAATGTAAATTTTTTTTACTGCAAATATAGACGATTATTTTAAATGGGCAAAAATGCAAACTTTAAAATTCAATAACAAAAGAACCATGTCCGAGCGCCAAATAGTTTCTGCATCAATGGAATTTTTTTTAGAATTTTTGAAGTGGGTTAACGGTAGGTAAACATTTAACTTAATTTTTCTGGGTCGTCCATTTCAGTGCATAATTTTCCTTTCGCGCTGAACTGATTTAACCACCACCGAAACAAAGCTGCAGATAATTCTAAAATAAAGTCGTAGAAGGTAACTTTGAGAGCGAAAGATAAATTGTTCTAATTTTTTCGTTCGTCTTGAAAACGCAAGATACAAAAAATCTAAATTAAATACGATTTAAGTCTCACCTATTCGTGCTAGATTTCTCTGGTTCTACTTCTTTACTTTTGCCAATTTGAGATCCTCTCTAATGTGTATAAAAGGGACACTTTTTACATTAAAAAGTTGGACACATTGCAGCAAAAACTTAATCAGAAACTTATTGATTTCGACACATATAACTTTTTGTTAAATTTTGTACAAATTAAATTATTAATTCCCCATCGTCGGGTGATTAAAAAAAAACTGTGCCTGAAAATCAAACAAAAAGTTTTTCTTTTTTGGGCTCACATTTCCATTTGAGGGAAATGCGATTAAGTAAATATGTCAAATGCAATTTGCTTTTAAGCTATTTTCATGCACACAATAATATTTAAGTTAATTTTAATGTTGTTTGGCTTAATGCGTTTTTTATGTGCGCTGGCAAATGCGGCGTATGCGTGATATGTCCAAACCGTTGCACGGGCACATTTCACATGCAATTTGCAAGCGGCAACAAACAACATGCTGCATACAATTAAAAATAATTATTATCAATTTACGACAACAACAAATTTCAATTTAAGTTTTATTTGATTTATTAAAAGTGCTCGACGTGGCAGGTAGAAAGAATCCATATAGACCTAATGTCAGGCGAGTCAACTTTAATAAATCAAATAAGCAAATTAATTTGTTGTTGTCGTAAAATGATAATAATTATTTTAATTAACATGCATTCATTGCCGTAAGTACAATGTGCCCATCTGTGCTCTCACTGCATACACCATTCTACAAAGCACTCGATAAGTAGCTTAAAAATGTGTGTGATACGTAATAACTTAAGGGAATTGCATTTGATATGTTTCCCTCAGTAATTTACTTTTGTTGTTGAGCACAGTTTTTTAATCACCCGACGATAGTAATTTAATTTGTACAAAGGGTAACAAAGTGGCAAGTTTCTGATTGAATTTTGCTGCAAAATGTCAAACTGTAAGAAAAGTGCGCTGAAGGACATCAGAAAATCTGTACGGGTGGAGTGAACTAAATCGTGAATTTTTTATTTTCCAAAGACGAACGTGGGAACCAGATTTAGCTTTCGCGCTCAAGTAATCTTATAAAGACTTTGTTTAAACTGATTCGTTGATGAACTGGTATATGGACGACGAAGAGCAAGTTAAATGCCGTTATTTCTGCTAAAATTAAAAAAATTCCGTGTCTGTAATTCTTTTTATTATTGAATTTTAAGTTTGCGATACTACGCATTTAAATAATCCGTCACTATTTTAGTAAAAATTTTGTTGCGAAAGTTTTATTTTATTCAAAAGAGTGACAATTTCATGAACCTAAAAATTTCACCCATTCTTTAGAGTAATAAAAAATTCAATTGTGAGTATTTAGATAGTGAGAATTTCAAAAATATGAGACACTTGCATTTTCAATATATCTATTCATTGTGAGTTTTTGCTTCATTATTCCAAGTAAAATCAGCGATCAATTTGTTATTTGTCTTCAATCATAATATAAGTGGACATGTGAAAGGGCACAAAAGAAGCTGTAATCAATGTGAATATTGAGCAACAACTTTTATATTTCTAATTAAAACTCGGGTACATGTTTGTGAACTATTCAGTTTTTGTCTGCTAACTCGTTAATATATTGAGTAACTAACCTAATGCAGTGTTAAAAGAATGTTTAGATTCTACTATTTGGTAAGCTGCCGACTAGGCCAGAAGCGATGATTTTCTTGTCTGCTGTGTTGAGATTTTTCGCTATTTCGTTTTATTGTTGGCAAAATTATTACATAGTCGATTTTTGTATTGTCATTTCATACCACATTTTAAAGATTTAAACCCTCAAGTGTGGAAAAGTCATATTGTGCACGAACTCTGCCAGCCATTCCACAAGAATCTGGGGGGTGACAGTATATGGAACTGCAAATCTTGATTCGAAAATCTCCACGTCCGTACCATCGGAGACTTGGAGGATAAATTAACTGCGTCCCACGGTGAATCACGTGATCATGGTCAATGTGTTTCACTACTAATATATCTCGAAGTGCAGTTCAATGTGCGAAAGGTATGTTGACTCTACTGAAATTGTAATGTGCATGGATGATTGAGAATCGGCGTTTAGAGTTGTTTTTGTCGTTTATAAAGTTGAACTTGCAGCTAAATGCCGGGCAGTTCGAGATTCTGTTGCCAGACTTTTCTCGCCAGGTACTCAGCCTTAAACGAGGAGTACTGCGAACCAACATTTAATTATATGACAGCACCTTATCTCTTTGAAGACATGAGAATCAATACTCCAGCCATGAACACTTTCTCAAAAGAATTCGCGTTTTTAACCTTGTAAAATCATGTAAGACCCCGTCTCTTTATTAAAAAGAAATAATTATAGAGAGGCCAATTCCACAATTTGAAGCAGGGCAACCCATGAAGAGTAAATAATTGGTGCTTAGCATTTGTTGCCTTGTTTGTGCTGTTACTACTATTCACTGGATTGGTTACCGTGTTACTTTCAAAGGCTATGTAATAGACTCTTTTTTAAATGATTTATAAATTCTTGTTCGCCACTTATCTTTGTCTCATTTGATGAGAGATTTTGCAGTTAACATGAACTGGCGTCAGTGTGATCATAACGTACTCCCCGTGCTCAAAAATGAGTATCTTCCCATCAATCTTGTCTCTCTCGTCTGCCATTTCAGCAGCCAACTTGAGACCCTAGATTACTGTGATAAGACAGGCTGAGCACTGAAAAACACAACGATACTAAGCACAGGTACTCGTTTGAGTGAGATCAGCATACCCTGATTAGTGTTGTTTAATTTTAATTTAGAAACAGAGAAGTTATTTTATTTTAAATGAGGCCTTAAGTTAGAAAGATTGCTCATATACCAAATCAGAAGTACAGCAGTATCTTTAATAAGGATATTTTTCCCCGCATCCATATTAATTTCTCACTGTTAATATTCTTAGTTAATGTGAATATTTGGTGAAAATCACCTAAGCCTAACATTCAGAATGTCAGCAGCAGAAATAATGTGTAAATGAAACTGTAATTGAAAAATCTTTAATAAATTTCATCGGTTAAATTTAAAAGACAGCTACTTTTATTAAAGTATAGAGGCAAATGTTAGACAGACAGTGTCAATTTCAATTCATTTTTGTTGTTTGCGTGTGATCAAAGTGCAGTAATCTATTTTTAATTTTGTTCAATTTAATTCCTTTTCCCAAGTAAATCCTAAACAATTTAATTAATATTTGTTGTTAGTACCCTTTGTTATCGTGTTTTTGTATAGTAAATATATTTATGAATCCAGGTAATAAAGGAGTCAGAAGTAAATTGAAAGTCATTTTGTCATTCGATCTCAGTACAGTATGAGCTATCACAATTGTTACCCGATGGGACAGGTGTTTGATAATAACAACAACGAAGCAGACATGATAGTTTGACTTCATGCTGTATTTCAGAAATGGCGATGTTTGTTATTTGCCACCCGCTACTAATTGATTAGTTAAACCCCAATTAGACAGAACACAGTAATTTGGCCAATGGTTTGAGATGAGAGTATGAACAGATTTAATGGGAAAAAATGTTTGACAGAAGAAACAATGCCTTATTTTATGGTCAACTATATAATATACTAAGATTTATTGATAGAGATAATGTTCTAAAACGAGAAAAGTGTGCGCCACTGCTGCTGCTACAAAAACTTAAGCTGTGGCAAATGTATCAGGACTGTCCTCAGTCAGGAGAATAAACTGCTTGGGGTAGAGTGGCAAGGAAACATTCCCATTTGTAGTCATGACATTGAGTAATTAACAAATTTTGCAGCATGATAAGCAGTAAGCACACAGTGTAACAAGTATGAAACACTGTCTGAAGCAAAGAATGTGGCAAATCACAGAAGTACAAACGCACACACGCCATTCTTCAGATAGTCGTCCATGTTACACACGCCCATAGCTCCTTTTCACTTCGTGTGTCACTGCCCATGGCTATTCTCTTGTAAACTCTTAACATTTTGCCAAACATGTTAGTGTGTATTAATTCTGCTGTTAAATATGCTTTAAAAAATCGCTAGCTTTGTTGATACAATACTTGCGCCATATTGTTTTATATTTTTGGGTGTGGGGGTTGAATACTGTTAAATTTGGCTGCATGAATTTTAAATATAATTTACGAGCTATCGGAAAAGTGAAAAAGCAAATCGCGCAAAGTTCTGAATTCGAGATACGAGTAACGTGGACAATTAACGCAGTTTGACAAGCGCGATTTCTCAAATCAAACTGGCTGGGCAGTAAACTGTGAATAATTTCGCGAGTGACGCAATTTTCTTTTTTTCCGCGTCTTTATTTGCTTTCCGAAACTCAGTGAAAGAACCAGGTTAGAGTCAAGTATGGCAGCATTGGGCATTTTGTGACATTCGCTTTGTTTTCGTTTACAGGTGTGTGGAAGTCTCAACTTGAAAATAAAACACTCTGCTCTGAAAAGTTGTTACTCAGTAAGGGAACGAAAATTAACTGTCAGCTGGAAAAGTATCATATGTATTCTTACATTTTAATTGAATTCAGGAAATTTAGTTTTGTTGTCATGAGATGTGAGATAAGCAACCATTATGGGGTAGATTTGTTGTGAGCGAAGCTCTGTCGCACGGTGAAGTGTTGAGAATTCGATACGACAAATATATTCCCATTGCTGAATTAGAATTCGTACAACTATTTTAGAGTGGAAATCATTTTACCATTATATTTAAAACCAATTGTGAAGATTTATTCAAAGTCATCATTAGGATATTGAAATAATCACCAACGGTTGGTGGAAGACTATAATTATTAAATTCTTACTTCACTTTTGTGCTATATATTAATGTAAGTCTAGAGCAGTAAAACAGAATGATAACCTACATTGACTAATAATGTATTGTTTTATTTATAAGTTAATAATTAACAGTGTAAGGCATACTTCGAAATAATACCGTGAGAAAGTCGTCGAAGACTTTATTTATTACTCAGAAAATGAGGATATCGTTATTATAAAACTCGTTCGAAAGGTTTATTATGAAATCATTTAGAAACCCTTTATTTTTTAATAAAAGTCTTACATGTAACTTCGTGGTTTGCTGTCTGCTAAGTATCCATTGTGTACTGCCGCAATTACATGCAGCTGAAGAGACTGTTAAGAAATATGACTTGGATTTTATTTGCTGAGTTATATGACAAAAGTCTTTCGATAACCTTATTTCTGGTAAAAAACTAATAGTATTCTAAGTAATGAACAAGGTCTTTATTTAATTAAAGTCATTCTGTTGTAACTGATAATAAAATAAAGAAGTCTTTAACTCTTTAGTATGTCTTAAAATTAAAGTCTCAGTTAAATTTGTATCGTGGAACATACAGCGAAGCTAGACAAAATCAAGAGATCATAGAATAATGTAAAAATAAGATTATTTATAGTATTATTTATTTAAGATAATTGTATAACAGTCCCCGACTACATCTGATAGGCCCCTGATCCTCAGATCAGATTCACTGTCCCCATCACATCGCCCAGTTACTCATATCCCTTGTCTAGTTTGCAATCAGTGTTGCCGGATTTGATCCCAACATCGTACCTTATTCCCAGTCGACCCCAATCTTCAGATCACAATCGAGTCTGATCCCGAATAACGATCTCCATATCTGATCTATCGATCCATCGAACACTGGGCTGAGTTCATCCATCCAGGCTTCCAGATACCTACATTTAGATCCGGATGTTTTTCAGAATCTGATGATCCCCTAGTCTCAGTTCGGTGCTTTGATACACAGTAAGAAAGCACAAACACAACAGAGTCTAATAACTTGTTATTTGACCTAATTAAGGCTCTCAGAAATATTCGAAATGTGAGACTTTATAATTGTATGAGGTGTGTGTTACCTTCCTGAAAAACAATGGATTCGCCTCGAATGTTGAAAATATTATGTGGAAAGCGCAAATGTTTACACTTATTACCTGATCGCCGATAAGTCGGATATGGGTGGTAAAGATTGTAACTCAACTTTATCATTTAATGGCTAAGTACGATGGTAAAATTTGAAGAAACCCTGGCTGAAATAAAAATGGTGAGATTTTTTTTACCCCATATATTTAATTTTAAACTTTCCATTGCGCTGAAGGCGTTGTAATTATAAGGCATATTTTGATTTATTTTCACATGCATGTTATGAAAAATAGATAGTTTCCTTTTGACACAAGACGAGAAAGAAAATTGGTGATCTTTACCTAGATATGATAATTATATTAGATATGAGATACCAATTTTGCCCGCAAGTATTTCTAAGAAGATCATTTGGTCAATTTCCATATTAAACTTTCAGTGTATCCTGCAGAGCTGAGATAAGGATTTTATTGAAGACTTGCCAGTAACTTGAAATAACCAAACAATATAGACCTTCTGAAAAACCCATAAGCTAAATCTGTGCTCATTTATTTAGACTATTTATCTTAGACTGAAATGCATTGTGGTTCGGGGCAGAGCTTGGATAATCTAGCAAGCCTTCATGTGTATTGTTTTGGTGTCAGGTTCTGTGGCTGGAACAGCGAGATGCTCATGGAGCCCGCCAATGAATAGCCTAACTGAATTCTTATTCTGCAAGTTCACTGAAGCAGGTAATGTTGAAGCTGCGATTTCAAGGTACGAATATTGAAAATTTTTTAGGCATGTGTAACTTCGGCCGGAACATTTTCGATTAAAATTTGTGCAATAATTTGCCCCGTAACATGTGGCGATCTCATGTGGAGAATCGTTCCTTCAGCGTTGAGGATATTTCCCAGATTAACCTATGTTTGTCTGGCAATACTAACACTAAAACAGATTCAAACCAATGATAGTCGAGTTTGCACATTGAAGTAGGCATCATGAAGTTTTTCTTGCAGGCAGTGAATTCTTTCTCAGACAGAATGGTTGAAATACGATGAAATCTACGCCTACTAAAAATACTTCATGAAGTTTGCTAAATCTCGACTAAGTATTTATGATAAACCCAAAATAGCTCGGTAAATTTCAGAGTCGATAGCAGGAAACGAAATGCAATTCGGAACGATTACTCTTTACCGAAGGTAATAAAATGTTGTAATAAAACTGCCAGGCTTGTGTGTATAACATTCGTGGGTAACCCAATACATATATACTATGCCCCTTCATGATGTGTGTGTAGTAATAAAGCATTTACATTTCATTAAAACTAAAAACAACGCACAAAACAATGAGCATTAGCAAGCAAATGCGTAAGCAGCAGGCTAGGTAAGCGGGCACGGCAGCAGCAACACAGTTGCTCACTGTCTGTCACCAGGTGAGATGTTGCCACTCGGAAGCCCCGTAGCATATAAGCTTTTTAAAAGCACGCATAGCAAACACCGACGTTTCAGCGAAAACTTTTTATAACGGCAACAAGCAGAAAATTGCAGTTCATAACAATATTTCGTCTGTTTTATTTTCTGCACAAAAACGAGTATTATTGATTTCATTGAGAAACATCACATCAATCACTTGAACAGCGAAAAATAAATAATTATGTTGCCGAAATCACCACTCAAAGGCCAACAACGCCCTATAACCGATTAAATGTGAGTGGCCGTTGCCCACTCAGCAGCAATATCCAAAGCGATCCCGTAATGCAGCGACAACGCTCAACGACGCTGTTCGCGTTACGGCGCAGCTGGCTGAAAGAAGATGCGGCAGCCACAGACGCAGTTTTGCTGCTCCATTCAGTGAACGACGCAACAAAATGCAGTAATCATGTACTCTTTGTGTGTTCGACCCTATCTGGCATTTCTGTGTGTGTCTGTGAAGAACAAAACGCTGCTGAACGTGTTTGGAAGGGGGTAGACGAACGCTGTTTATTGCATTGTTCACGGTTCAAAGGATTTTAATGGTGTTATTTTTGCTTTCGGCGCTATACGCTGCAATGTAAGAAGCGCATTTCGTTGCTGTCAGCAGCATTACAGGCAATTGGAAGAAGGTAGAATGGAGTTATTGAATGCTTCTTTATTTTTAGGTTGTGTAAACGGAGACCGCTTGATCCCAGCGTTTTTTGGGTGTGTCATTTTTCCGTGCGGCGGAAAAACTGGCACAAATAATATAACATAAGCATATGTCTGGAATGTAGAGACTGATAATCAAGCAGGGGATTGATTATGAACACATAACTGACGCTATTTATTTATTTAAATGAATCTGGAAGATTTATCTGTTATTTCTGGGGACGAAGTATTTTGCTTTTCGCCCGGTTCTTTAGTTCATCCTGCTAAGTAATAACTGTATCGAGGAAGTCAACCCATTATTTAAGTGATCGTCCTCACGTCGTTATCGTCTTCGCATGTTTGCAATTTTGGTAAATTCAGAGATTTGCTTAGATTTTTGTAAAGTATTTAAAAGTAAATCTAGATCGCAATCGTATGTATATAAAATGATTATTCGTCAGCGAACAACTTTGATATCCATATCCCAAAATCAAACCAACACCACGCCAGGCCACAAACCGCATATCATAGGCGAAGATTTATTCGACGCAGATTCAGTTTTGGTCTATTACCCAAGGAAAAGTAGCTTTCCTTCAGAGAAACTTTTCAGCGGGTGGGAGCAATCTTCGAAGATGTTCAAGGTATCAAAATATTTAATGGTTGAAACAATTTTTTCAACAGATATAAAAGTTATAGTATATGCGGCCAACCAGAAATTGTCACGATGTTGTTTCACATAAATATATATTCTTGATCCCGCATGACAAGCTGATTCATTCCGTCTGTCGATCGTCCGTCTGATAAAACAATTTAAAGCTATCTTGTCCAAACTTCGCAAAAGACAAAATACAAATACGCTGCTGTCGGAATCAACGGATCAGATGACTATCATATAGCTGCCATAGGTGATCGGTTCAAACTAGTTCTGTAGAAGGACTTTTGTTGCGTCATAATCGTAATAACTCACTATTGTTTAACATAGCTGCCAAAGCAATCGTCTAAAGCAATTCTTTGTGAAAAACTTTTGTTTTCCAGATTATCTTGACCGTATTTTATATATTGGTATCGTATGCTTCACGCATTTCGAAAATTGATCGAAATCGGATATTGGCATATGGCGTCGGTACAAAAACTGGCTGTGAAAAGAGCTTTTTTATGTTGTGCATAGCTCGAAGCTGCGAGAGTATTAAAAAGATGTTAATATTTTATTTTTGTGTAAGAGCTGCCGCGATCTTAGGCACTGTCATTTAGATAATGTGTGAATATCAGTTTGATATTCACAGGCATCTTAGGTTATTTTTGATCGCCTTCATTTAATATCATTTTTTTCTGTGCGGTTGTGGTTCCATTTTGCCCCAAAGTAGCAATTTATCATATTTGTCATAATCAATAAGCTGGAACGAGTGTCATTATATCAATCAGCTTTATTGGCAGGGCTCTCATTTTAGACCACGAAAAGGAAACAAATGCAATTTTTTATTCCGCTATGCGGGCTTGTGCCGAATGGCATCCTTAAGCCTTGGTCACGGCAAGTGTCAGTGCACGGCAGAGCAGAAAAGTTGCCATTTGCAACAAATAATTGTGCGCTAATGTTCTGAGTTAGTAGTTTTTTCTTTCAAAGTCAAAATGAATTTATGCACCGTGACAACTGCTGTAGTGTTAGTCTAAATTAAAATTAAAATTGCATGCTCGCTTTCAAGTCTCATTAGAATCAAGGCACATGAATAGCCAATGGTAACCTCTCGACGCTCTCTCTTCTGTGGAAGCATTTCTTTAGTGTGTAGCTGACACTTGTGCAATAACAAAGACCTGGCTTGCTGTTATCCTATCATAGTATAAGCTCCAAGTTGATATAACAGGCTCAGAACAGGTGCTTTTTCATGCGTTTGGGTGTGGTAGTCATGTTATTGACAAATACTGTGCGGCAAATGTAATTTCCGTAGAAATATTAATTGTCTTCGAAAGTAATTTCGTATAACTGCAAGCGAGCTTTATTATAATCCAAACATAACTGTTGGCAAAGAGTTGTTCGAACTGCCAATCTACTTGTGATGAATGCGATATTCAATCATGCTTGTAAGTGACGCTGCCCTGGCGGTATAATGAAAGTGTCGAAGCGCTCGCTGGCGGCCATAGCAGCCAGCCAAACATGTGCGAGCTCGGCTACACGCTTACGCACTGCGCGCCTTTCTTGTGAGTGGAGAAGATTGATTTTCCAGAGCGATCCGTTTCCAGCGTGGATCGTGTGGCTTTCTTGGCGATGCCAGCCAAATGTGCAACTGTTGTTGCTTTGATCGCGTAATGCGCCATTTGTTCGTACGACCTGCGCCCAGCCAGCAAGTGGCAGGCAAATTCATTAGTGGTCACGGACGCATCAGCGGTAGCAGCAACATCAAACTGGCCAAAGTCTTCATTCAGTGGAAATTTGCGCGTCTACTCTGTGGCTGTGTGCATGTGACGTTTATGGTTGTTTGCCATTAATGGCTGTGTGTGCGTTTTGTGATCTTGGCAGCTAATTATCGATGGGGGAGTAGACAACAGGCAATATCTTTCTACGGAGAAAATCACGAATTAGAGCTGAACCGACAACGGCCAAATCAATGAACAATGTTTCCAGAAGCAAAATCTGGGAAAGGATCACAATTTTATTTAAAAAACTGCATTTGCCGTATTTTTAGATTTAATGAAACTGCATGTATATAATATATGATACGTTGGGGTAAAGTAATTCAGATTTTCCCTTCGGCGATACATGCTATTTTAATTGGTCTTTGGGGACAACTGCTTCAGAGCATGTCTCAGCTTCTCAAGTGAAGACATGAGTTGCTTTATATTATATTTCTCGCCTAATGAAACGCCAGTATGATCAAAAATGTTTTGTGTTTTTCAAAGTAATTCTCAACAGATTATACTTGCATGCGCTCGATATTGTTGAAGCACTTTTTGCCGCCTGTTATTGAATAATGGCCAGCTCTGGCAGCGAGAATGTCTGAAATATGAAATCGTTGAATTATCAGAAACGGCGGTGGCCAATCAATTCGACGTTCGAGCGGTCAAAGGGGGCTGTGAAACGATGTGTGCGATTGTCTCATGTTTCGTTTTCAGTTTCTCGAGACTTCAGGCAGGAATATGGCAGAACGTACTTAGAAACAGGCGACTTCGAGTAACAACTCCCGCGAACGACTTTCGTTGGATTTGGCTCGTCCGAACCGCGGTCGATTGTGTTTTGGTTCGCTCATGAAGGACGTTTATCAAACGTCTTTGAAGCGCCGCATTCCGCCTTTGCCAAGCGACGATTGTCAAATTGTGCGGATCAACGAAAATAAACCTTTTTACGCTTAGTTTATCGCATCGAGATGTATGCAGTGAATGCCCAGAGTGCGATATGTGTGATGACCACCAATTCGCAGTACGTATCAATGTTTCAGCAACGGCGACCTTCGAGCGGCGTCATCTGTGGTATCATAAGATATAAGTTATCGTTACGCTGTTGTGATAATCCGCATCGAGTTGTGAAAATGATGCAAAGAAAATGCAGTCCCTGCCAGTAAGATAAATCGTATCAGAAGCTATGAAATCTATTTTTGAAACAGTGTCTAAAATGATGCCACAGGACCAGAGAGCTGACAAATGTGTGAAGTTTTATGCGTATCTTTCACACGATTGGTCGATAGACAAATGATGCGAGATAGTAGCCGGGAGCACTGTTACAGTCTGGCGGAAGAATAAAGGTGTGTGACTTTAATAGCTTTAGCAATATATTTTTTATATTTTCAACTCCCTCGACTAACTGATAAAAGTGAAACGCTATTCCAGCATACTGTGGCGAACAAAACTTGACTTTGGACCGTTCCTGAGCTTTGGGGTTACACTCTCTCTCGGTACAAATTCTCGTGCATGTTTCATAAGACCAGTAGGACCATTTTCATTACATTTACGAGGTACTGTGTGTGCAATGCCTGGCGGCAATTTCAGATTTCAATAAACTTCTTTGTTACAGAACAAATATTATTAAAGAATGAGCAAAAACAAGCAGGAGTGAGGCAAAA